>CM060298.1:1635494-1962994 GCA_030684275.1 Acipenser oxyrinchus oxyrinchus | reverse complement strand
AGACAGACAGACAGACAGACAGACTCACCGGTCGCCATGTCGAAGAGGAAGGAGTAGATGCTGCCCCGATCGTCTCCGGCCCACAGGATCTTTCCAGGGGAGTCGAAGGAGAGCGACAGCACGCGACCCGTCAGCTTGCTGGAGCCGCCCTTCACCTTCTTACCAGTGGAGATGTTCACCACGTGGAGGTTATGCTTACCGTTACCAACCTGAGGAGAGAGGGGGTCACAAGCCTGGATACAGCATGACTGGGGGTGGGACACTTATTCCGAATCCGGCCCCCCCCGGGTGCAGTGGCACCTGAAACATTATCAGTTTACTCCCAGTGCAGAATGACTACATGGATTTCAAATCCTTGTTTTGCATTTTATTATTTGTTTATTTAGCAGACGCCTTTATCCAAGGCGACTTACAGAGACTAGGGTGTGTGAACTATGCATCAGCTGCAGAGTCACTTACAACAACGTCTCACCTGAAAGACGGAGCACAAGGAGGTGAAGTGACTTGCTCAGGGTCACACAATGAGTCAGTGGCTGAGGTGGGATTTGAACCGGGGACCTCCTGGTTACAAGCCCTTTTCTTTAACCACTGGACCACACTAGACCACACAGAGGGGGCAGTGATGATGTCACTTCTACTAATAAGAGGTCTAATGATTTCACTCAGTGATGCAGCGACAGCCAGGTTGCTGATGGGCTGGGATTTGACAGAGAGTGGATTAGAGAAGGTGTGTGTGTGTGTGTGTGTGTGTGTGTCTGATCCTCACTCACCACAGCCAGGTTGTTGTTGATGGGCTGGGATTGGACAGAGAGTGGATTAGAGGAGGTGTGTGTGTGTCCGGTCCTCACTCACCACAGTCAGGTTGTTGTTGATGGGCTGGAAGGTGCAGCACAGCAGCTCCGATCCGTCCGGATCCTCCACCTCCCGGATGCACCTCCCGTCGCCAGTGTTCCAGATCCGCAGGGTCCCGTCCAGCGAGGTGGACACGATGACGTCGTTGCTAAGTGACCAGGCGAAGTCGGTGACCGGGCCGGAGTGACCAGACAGGACGAGGCGCACAGCCGGTGGCGAGGAGGAGAGGGAGAGCACGGACAGGTGCGTCCAGAAGCAGCAACGCCAACAGCAGCCGGTCATCGTTGGCAAAGTGGAGCGGAACAGAGAGAGAGAGAGAGAGAGAGAGAGAGAGAGAGAGAGAGAGAGAGAGAGAGAGGGGTAAGAACAGAGGAGAGAGAAAAGAGAGACAGGGGTGAGGGATTAGAGAGAGGAGAGAGAGGAGCGAGGGGGATGAGAGGGGAGAGACAGAGGATAGAGAAAAGAGAGCCAGGGGTAAGGGATGAGAGGAGAGAGAGAGGAGCGAGGGGGATGAGGGGAGAGACAGAGGATAGAGAAAAGAGAGACGGGTATGGGATGAGAGAGAGGAGAGAGAGAGAGAGAGAGAGAGGAGCGAGGGGGATGAGAGGAGAGAGACAGAGGAGCGAGAAAAGAGAGCCAGGGGTATGGGATGAGAGAGAGAGGAGCGAGAGATGGTAGAGAGCCGAGAGAGAGGAGCGACAGAGGGGGTAGAGAGGGGAGAGACAGAGGGGGTAGAGAGAGATGGTACAGAGGCTGCAGTAGAAGCTGGAGGTCGCTCTACCTGCTGACTCGACGTGCTGATCGAAGACGTGGTACATGCCCGCGAAGGCGTAGTTCTCACTCAGAGTCGTGTCTCCTGCCATCGAGCGGCTCGCCTCGGCCACCGAGGTGGGAACCAAACTGCCCGGGGGTCTGCAAAGAACACGACACGCAGTCAGCTCCCACAGCGCGAACACCCAGACCCCCTCAACACACAGGAAGTCTCTTTTCTTTCTCTCTTAGCCGTGTCTCCCCTCTCCCTCTCCCCTCTCCCCACTCCCCCTCTCCCCTCTCCCTCTCCCCTCTCCCTCTCCCCTCTCCCCTCCCTCTCCCCTCTCCCCTCTCCTCTCCTCCTCCCTCTCCCCACTGTACCTGCTCCCTCTCCCTCTCCCCACTGTACCTGCTCCCTCTCCCTCTCCCTCTCCCCACTGTACCTGCTCTCCTCGTATGCCGCTCTGTTGATCTGGGCCTGCAGCTGGTAGGACCCCGGCTGACAGAGCCTGCTCAGACCCAGCCCCTGAGGCGGGGTCATCCTCAAAATCCTGAGGGGCACAGAGAGCATGAGAATACAGAGACTCTCACACACACACAGCACTATAATACAGAACACACACACACACACAGTACTATAACACAGAGCACACACACACACACACACACACACACAGCACTATAACACAGGAGACACACACACACACACACACACACACACACACACACAGCACTATAACACAGGAGACACACACACACACACAGTACTATAACACAGAGACACACACTCTCACACACACAGCACTATAACACAGGAGACACACACACACACACACACACACACACACACACAGCACTATAACACAGGAGACACACACACACACACACACACACACACACACACACACACACACACACACACACAGCACTATAACACAGGAGACACACACACACACACAGCACTATAACACAGGAGACACACACACACACACACACACACACACACACACACAGCACACAGCACACACACACACACACACACACACACACACACACACACACACACACACACAGCACTATAACACAGGAGACACACACACACACACACACACACACACACACACACACACACACAGGACACACACACACACACACACACACAGCACTATAACACAGGAGACACACACACACACACACACACACACACAGCACTATAACACAGGAGACACACACACACACACACACAGCACTATAACACAGAGCACACACACACACACACACACAGCACTATAACACAGGAGACACACACACACACACACACACACACACACACAGCACACACACACACACAGCACACACACACACACACACACACACACACACACACACACACACAGCACTATAACACAGGAGACACACACACACACACACACACACACACACAGCACTATAAAGCAAAAGACACACAGCACACACACACACACACACACACACACACACACACACAGCACTATAACACAGGAGACACACACACACACACACACACACACACACACACACACACACACACACACACACACAGACACACACACACACACACACACACACACACACACACACACACACACAGCACTATAACGCAGGAGACACACACACACACACACACACACACAGCACTATAACGCAGGAGACACACACACACACACACACACACACACAGAGTCACCCTCCCTCACCTCCATGCGGTCCAGCGTGTTGCGGGAGCTGCGCACGCTGCTGGAGTAGGCTGCTCTGAAGCTGCTCTGCTCAGACAGAGGTCCGTACCTCAGCGCTAGCAGCTGGCTCCTCACTCTCAGGTAGTGTTTGCGCAGCAGTGGCTCGTAACCCACCTTGGCATTCTCCCTCAGGAGCTGACTGCGACGCCGGATATACTGAGTCCGGAACTGAGGGGCTGGGGTGCGGTGGCGCTTGTACCTCGGGGGCGGGGCGACAACAGATTATAGGGGCAGCAGTGTGGAGTAGTGGTTAGGGCTCTGGACTCTTGACCGGAGGGTCGTGGGTTCAATCCCAGGTGGGGGACACTGCTGCTGTACCCTTGAGCAAGGTACTTTACCTAGATTGCTCCAGTAAAAACCCAACTGTATAAATAGGGAATTGTGTGTTTTCTGAAATCTGATCAAAATAATGTGATATCTTGTAACAATTGTAAGTCGCCCTGGATAAGGGCATCTGCTAAGAAATAAATAATAATAATAATAATAATAATAATAATAATAATAATAATAATAATAATAATAATAATAATAATAATAATAATTGATCCTCCTTGGGCCTCGCATTCATCAGCCTGCACGGTGGTAATGTTATTTTTTCAGGGGCTCATAACGCCAGTCTCTCACCTCGCATCCACTGCCAACACTTGCTGCCAAACTGCGGCCATCACAGACCCACTCAGGACGTCAGGGTGCCCGCCTGAAACACAGCAAAGACGACATTCAAGGTTAGAGTGGGCACTTTCATGCCAAACACAGAGCAAAACGGATACCATGTTCGGTTTACCCCATTAAGTGCCATGCGTCCTCATTTGAGGACAGGCTACTTTGTAATGATGACGCCTCAATAAGCTCCCTGAATCCTCTCCCGACGACAGATCATCTCCGGACCGGAGCTTTCTCCCAGAACAGTAGTTACTACTATCTGATCTCTACATTGTTGTGCCTAACGATAAGCTGAATCTATGTGCGTGTAACCTCCGGAATCAAAAAATGGAAACTTACTGACATAGCAGTGTGTATTTACAGACGTCAAATGAGTCTGCACCTCTTCTATAGCGAATATTTCATTTCTGGGTGTCAATTGTTGGGACAAATCCCGTCTCATACAACCTTGCGTTTTTCATTTGTCTTAAAGATTTTTAAATCATCTCTCATGTGAAATGCGTGATGATAAATGAATGACAAACAAATAAATTATTGAATGAACCAATCAGTTGATTAATGAATGGATGAATGAATGAATGAATGAATGAATGAATGAATGAATGAATGAACGTAACTGTTTCTAAAAGCGTCTCTCTTCAGACTCGGTCTTGGGGTTTGGCAGCTCAAAGAAAGTTTTTGACCTGGTAAAAAAAAAAAAAAATAATAATAATAATAATAATAATAATAATAATAATAATAATAATAATAATAATAAGCAAACAATAAACATAAAACTAGATATTAATGTCTAGAAAAGAAAGAAGTGGAAGGATTATGTGGATAACCTGATCCCAGCTGCTTTCAATAATGCTGAGGAATGTCATTACCAAGTTTCATCACAATCCAATAAGCGTTTCTCAGGATCTGTATAAAATGTGTGTGTGTGTGTGTGTGTGTGTGTGTGTGTGTGTGTGTGTGTACCGTGTGTCGCACACGGTCGTACCTTAAGACTGACTGGCTGTCTTCCTCCTTACAATATCACACAATCACTTGTATTACAACCTGCGCCCGCATGGCTGCGCGGCTGGAAAATACAGGCTGCAGAGCATTTAGACCACTGTCTGTCTGTCTGTCTGTCTGTCTGTAGCACCTCGCAGCTGATTGGATGAACGTCACGCACTGCGCGGCTCTACTGATCAACAGCTACGCCAATCACAAAAATTCGAAAGCCGATTGGTTCACTGCAACTAAAGGGTCTTGCAGTCTTTTAGAACGTCAAGGGCGGGTCTAGGAACAGCTGATTGGACAAAACGCAGAAAACTCCCGCCCTCTGTCAAGGCAAAACGAGCAATGATTGGGTGATATATATATATATTTTTCAGCCAATAAAGACTTCCTCCTGACAACAGCGGCTGCCGCAGTCACAGGAAGTAAATGTCCCTAAATACGTAAACAAACTGCGTTTGAAATGGGAATTAAATTAAAAAAAAAAAAAGTCTTTTTTTGACAGCCCTTCACCAAGATTAATATCTTCCGCTACGCCAAGTACAACACGAAGGCGTAATTTATTTTTAGACGAGTATCGCGGTTTATATAAATAATTAAATTATACACAACGCCACCTACCGTAGGAGAAACAAAGACGGTGGTAATATAGCCTATTATTATTATTATTATTATTATTATTATTATTATTATTATTATTATTTATTTCTTAGCAGACGCCTTTATCCAGGGCGACTTACAATCGTAAGCAAATACATTTCAAGTATCACAGTACAGCCTAGATACAGCAACCCACTGAAACAACATAAAACTGTTTATATATATATATATATATATATATATATATATATATATATATATATATATATATATATGTGTGTGTGTGTGTGTGTGTGTGTGTTTTAAAACGTACATCGTTTTTTGTTTGTTTGTTTTTTTACAAATCGTGGCAATTGCAATTTGCTACAGCATAGATTTACTGTATGCCGACATAAAATCCTGCCACTAAAATAAAAAATAAATAAACCGAAACGATAATACTAGTACAGCCGCAAACAGCTAGTATCAGTAACAACTACCTAGATTCAGCCTCGAGTATCGTACTGTATGTATTTCCAACACAAAATAAGGACAGTATCTGTTTCTGGACTCAATGCGTATATATATATATATATATATATATATATATATATATATATATATATATATATATATATATATATATATATATATATATATATATATATAAATAACGCAGTCAGAAATCTCCTTACCATGCCTCTTGCACCGTCTCTGCCCCGCTGTGCCTGTGTTTAATTTAAACCGTGTATTTGGTAATAATATTCTTATTGCATTAAGCGTTACACACAAGCAACGACACGGGACGTCGTTGTTATATATTATCTGTGTATCGATCAGCCTGCCTCCAGCTTCTCAAGTCACAGACCAGCACTTCCAGTTCGGACTAGACTGCAGCGGGCAGGACACTACCGTATATTCACAAAAAGCAAGCGCACACACATACCAGAGAAAACGCTGATCATGGTGCTATAACACAAATCTATTCGCAGCCGTGTCCGACAATAATACACGCCTTAACAGCCCTATAGCCACCGTACGTCGATATTTTTTAGTATAACCCTCCCAACTCGCTACATAAACCATGTGCGTCTACTTGAGTGTTTTTACGGTAAGGGAACGATTTTTTTTTTTTTTTGCAGTCCACCATCTTGTAGGCGTATTCCAAAGCATAGGAGAGTTACCGGCCACTCTGGTTCTGTGAGGATTTTAATTTCTTGTCAGTTCATTTTCTTGTCTTTTGTGGTCTGCTAAATACGTCAAATGCCGTTTGCCGTTTTTTTGTTGTTTTTTTTAAAAACACAACACCACATATTTACATAGAAAAGCAGGAGACAAAAATACGCCTTAGTCATCATATATATAAAACATGAAATAAGTGAAAGACCATCGTACGTCCTTGTAAATACATTTTAATTTGACCAACTAGAAATAAACCATTTAGAAATGTAGGGAATTATTGAAAACAATACTGTACACCAGATACTGTGCGACTGTGGCCAAAAGTTTAGCATCCTCTAGAATTTTGGCATTTAAAAAAAAAAAAAAAAACTCTTATGAACACAATTTAGATCTTTTATTAACATCATGTGATCAAAGAAACTACAAAATGACATCGCAAAAGCCTACCGGAAGCCATAATAGCATTATAGACATTTAGACATTTCGACATGTCACATTTTTCAGATGTCAGTGTTTCTTTAAGTATATGGATAACTACAAAGCAGCAAATTATTCGGCAGGTTTCATTCGCCTTTAATGAAGCAAAATGAGTTCTTTCTGTAGGGGAATGCAAAAGCTTTTGGCCAGAAATACTGCATGCAATCAAATGGCCTAAACAGTAACGTTCTGACAACTCTCCCCCTCAGTGCCCTTCTCCTTCCTCCTGGCGTGCGCGCGCTGGTGTCGATACAGATTCACCACGTGTTTGAACCTGGCCCCACACTCCTGGCATGCGTAGGGGCTCTCCTCAGAGTGAACGCGCTGGTGTTTGATCAGGCTCCCTGACAGCTTGAAAACCTCCCCGCAAACCTGGCACCTAAACGGGGCACGAGTCTTCATGCCGAGCCCTCTGGTGGTTCCTCAGGGTCCCCGGCTGGCTGAAGCTGCTCCCGCACTGAAGGCAGCGGTAAGGCAGCTCCCCGCTGTGGACTCTCCAGTGGGCTTTGAGGTTCTCCAGCCAGTTGAACAGCCGGCCGCACTCCAAGCAAGGGAACCTCGCCTCTCCAGTGTGGGTCCTGCGGTGCTTGGCTAGGTTCCCTGAGTTGCAGAAGGTTCTGTCGCAGCCCTCCGATGGGACAGTAGGTGGTCCTTGCGCCCGAACGCCCTCCCGCAGTCCGGGCAGGGGAACGGGAGAGCCCCCTGGTGGACGCGGAGGTGCTGTTTCAGGTTGTCCGGCCAGGCGAAGCTCTTGTCGGATTCTGGGCAGTGGTATGGTGTCTCGGGGCTATGCAACGCGCTGGTGTGTCTTTAGGGCCGTGGGGCGGGCAAAGGATTTTCCGCAGTGGGTGCAGCTGTACAAGGCTTGGGGTTTGACTGCTCGAGCCGATGCGGTTGAGTTGCTGTCGAAGGTTGCGTTTGGGCAGGCTGCGGTGGCACTTGTGGCATCAGCATCACAGCTGCTAGTCCCAGTGTTTGGTACAATTACCGCCTCCCTGCTTTGTAGTGGAGGTTCTTCATGCCCCAGGGAGCGTAGTTGGGGTGTGCTCCTGCAGGTGGCGTTGTTGTGGATCTGGGTTGTGCCGTCGCCTGTCTTTCTTGTTGCAATCTGAATCATTTTTTTTAATGAGATTTTTCACTTACAAGTTTGTAGCTAGAGATGTGCCCCTCTTCACTTCTCTTGTCTGTCTTACACATCAACACACATGAAACCCTGAAAACAGTGTGGATCAGTGAAGGGCTCTTGTACAGTAAAATATAGTGAACTAAATATAAACTGAATCAAATTAAATCGTCAAATTGTGAGCAATAGGAACCACTCGGATTGCAAAGATCATAAAAAGTTAAGGGGACAATTAAAAAAAATATGAACATCGTGGCTTTAGAGCGGGGGGTGGGGCTTTGTTGCAGCGGGAGGGGCTTCATCTCAGGAAACCTTAGAGACTGGATTAGAACTCTCAAAGCAGGTTTAATATCAGGTTCTACTGCTTTCTGATTGGAAGACCAAACACCTCCCACGCTCTCAAAGGCAAGCAGACCCGTCTTCCTAAAAACGCTGGCAATATCACTTCCGGACAGTTTTTCAAGCTCCAAGGTCGACGGAAAGACTTCTCGAGTGATTTTTCCACCAAGGTCTCAAAGGATCCCAGAAGTTTTAGCTCTGGAAGACTCCCGAGGTCACTCAGATGTGAACCCCAGCCTCTCTGGCCGTCTGGGCCAGCATGTAGCTGAGATGGGAGTTACTGCCGTCAGAGAACACAGCCACCTGTAGGGGGTCTTCTGCTCTCGAAGAGGCTGGTGAACCAGGATCGCCTGGCCTTCAGAGGAGACACAGAGGAAGAAGAACGCTCAAAAGCACAACCCATTATAAACAACTAACTTAAAAATGATTGTCCGAATCACTGCTGAGGCCACTGCTGTATGATATATACAACTATGGAGATTTAAACTTAGGTGGGATTGTCTGAATCATTGCTGGTGCCACTGCTGTATGATATATCAAAGTGCTCTGGATTTTCAGGTTCTCAATCAACTCAAGTAGACAAACATTTCAGCTCCTGTCTGAAACGACACTGAGCCACAGCGTTGTCTACTCTTATGACATGAAATCTCTGAGTGTTTTGGGTCTGTAACGTTTTACCGTCTCAAGACTCTTCCAGGCAGGCATCGCGAGACCCCCGACGGACAAAAACCCCTCTGCGATAACTCCGGGAGGAACACCCGCCGCGGTTTATCCCTCAGCTTCAGCTCGACCAAGTTTTCGGAAGAACGGCAATTTCTTCTCTTCCGGCGTCTTACCAGACTTGGGAAAGCGAGATCCCCACCTCCTGTAGAAGCTAATCAACCAATCCTTCCCTGGCTTGCCGTCTTTGAACGCGGCGATGACGTCCGATTGTCTGTAAGCCTTGCTTATCCCGGACCGTCGTGACCGCTGGGGAAACGTTTAGCAATGCAGAACACACACACACACACAGCACTTGAAACGTACTGCAGAAACGACCATTCAGCAATTTAACAGCATGATTCAAAATGTAAAGGTGTAAAGGAAGCTAATGCATAAAAGGTGTGTGAAATAAAGAACACTAATTCTACTGTAGTAGCCTTTCTTTCTTTTGAATTGGTCGTTTTATGAGGCAGCGGGTTTCCTGTACTCCTCAGAGATTTTTTTTTACTGTAATGAGGTATGAATTATACTTTTGTTTTCCAGCTGCGTTACAGAACTGTGGCTTGTGTGTCATCCCCATAAGAAGTCAGAGAGGCTAATCCTGCGTAATCCTGCACCCCTCAATACAACAGTCTTTATAATACATAGATAAATAAGACTGATTAAACAGTGAAGCCAGTCTGGATGCGACGTAGCTTCCATCTGCTTCAAGCCCCCTTGTTGACCCTCAAGGGGGGATTATTCTCTTTTACTGTCTGCCTCACAGATGCCTCACTGAGCAGACTGCAGCCAGTTCCAAATGCTGCAGCCAGTTCCGAATGCTGCAACCAGTTCCAAATGCTGCAGCCAGTTCCAAATGCTGCAACCAGTTCCAAATGCTGCAACCAGTTCCAAATGCTGCAGCCAGTTCCAAATGCTGCAGCCAGGTCCAAATGCTGCAGCCAGTTCCAAATGCTGCAGCCAGTTCCAAATGCTGCAGCCAGTTCCAAATGTTGCATAGCAGTTGCACACCCATTCCAGGTTTTACTACCAGCTTGATTAGTCACAGTGTGTACAGGCAACAAGCTCAGGTGTGTCTTATTAAACTCATAGTAAAACCAGGAATGGATCAGATTGCTAAGCAGTGGGAGTCTTATTTCCATCCCTGGATTTTGTCATATTTCATTACTGGTCAAATTATTATGCGTATTACTATTATTTTTGAATGTATTTATTTCAATTTCGCCAATTCAAAATAAGCAGCGACAGCAGTATTTTGGTCTTACTACTGGCAGTAGAATTTGAACTGATCGTAATAACAAAACCAAAGGATTATTATTATTATTTTTTTTTTTTTTCTGACATATAGAAGTGTAAAATACTTTCGCATTTTGTGTGTGTGTGTGAAATATTAAAATATTTTAGCTGCGATCTTGTCCGTTTAACAAATCACAGCCAGTGCGTGTGTTTCGATTCATATCCGAACTAAAAAGCTAAAAAAAATATATATATATATATTATACACAATAAAAAAAATTTTAAAAAAATTTTTAAAAAATGACTCGTACCGCTGCACTGGAAGGGGAAATAACTTACTCCTTCCATAGTCGTGTTGGCTAGGCAACTAGCGCTATTTTGGCTCTTCCACAGAGTTAAAACCGTATACTAAATAGTTGTAACTAGAGCCGAAATGGCGGACATAGAATACAGTTTCTTCAACTGCGCATTCCGCCACGCCCTCGTCAGTCTCTGACAAATGATAGTCCACATCACCAACAGCAGATAGAGGATCCAGCCAATCAGACTTACCAGCTGGCCAGCTTGTGGCTCAAAACAGCCAATCACGCGTGAGAATTATTCCCCACCCCCTAACACGTACTCGTTACATTTATGTTGTTCTCATTAGCCAAAACACAAAATCGTCTTTATTTCAATATACAGCATTCGGGTAACATTTTGAGCGACATAAATAAGCATTTCATTAATTTGCACTTAAACCCTTTTCTGAAGTCAACAGATACGCCGTCTATTATCAGACTGCCATGGGAGCTGATATTTCATAGGTATGTTGAGTATGTAATTGGAGGCTTGATAGTTTTTCCTGCTCCATTAAAAACAGGTACGTAGCGTTACCCATATTATTCTACAAGCTATCCACACTACTTGGTCGCCCATTCACTGTCCCGTTTTCAAATTGTGATGATCTTGCGAATAGGGTATTAATAGCTTTACATACCAGTCTCTGATACCAGTAACTTATGGTAAATAACGTTAACAGCAGGTGTCATCACAATTTAATAAACAGCTTTACAGATCTATAGAGAACACTGCTGGGACAAAGGGAAACTCAGCCAGCAAAAACAAGGCTTAGCTCCACACACACACACACACACACACACACACACACACACGTTTAGGTAAGATATACAAGACAGCGATGTGTCCGCTGCCCTCTCAGAGATTAGGTCACTAATTGCTACTTCATTTCTAGCTAGCGGCCACATTGTTGTGTCAGATGATCATTATATTCAAACTAACTTAACTGGCAGTCTTCTAATGGTGACATTACTTATAGCGTGACACGAACCAAAGTCTTGTCATTAGTGACCCATTGTTTTCTATCCAGGACTTTTCAATGCTGAGCTAGCAAGCAGGGGATGAAAAGTAGCCATCTACACCACGGTCACTTCATTTGTGCTGCTACAGTTAATCTGTGCTTTAACTAAAACCGTCTCCAACTCCACTCCGGGGGACCCTGTCGAATTTCTGGGGCCCCTACCCTCTTGTGCCACTTCATGGGGGCTCCTGGGAGCCCTTGAACCCAGTTGGGGGTAGGGGGGGAAGTCGAATTTGTCCAGGGGGGCGTGCTCAATGCGACAGAGGCTGTCCTCGCTGTCGCTGTGGTAACCAGGGTTACCGGCCCCTGCCCAGGGGTCCTCTGAGATCTCCAGGCCCCTCCCCCTTGGCTCTGCCTCCTCCTCTGTTTGGACGCCCTTGTCCTTCTGCAGCCCCATTGGCTGCTCCCCTATTTCTGGGTGGGGCTCGACCTTACGAAAGCACTGTCGTGCGAAGAGGCCGATGCAAAACATCTCCACGGTTACCGAGTAGTGATAGATCACTGTGCAGAGAACAGAAAACAGGGTTATAATATGAACACAGTAATGACAACAGAAAACACAGGGTTAGACAGTCAAGCCCGGCAGGCTGTGTGGTCCAGTGGTTAAAGAAAAGGGGCTTGTAACCAGGAGGTCCCCGGTTCAAATCCCACCTCAGCCACTGACTCATTGTGTGACCCTAAGCAAGTCACTTAACCTCCTTGTGCTCCGTCTTTCAGGTGAGACGTAGTTGTAAGTGACTCGGCAGCTGATGCATAGTTCACACACCCTAGTCTCTGTAGGTCGCCTTGGAAAGGCGTCTGCTAAATAAACACATAAAAAAGCCTATTTAATACACTTCTATACACTGGCATTCTGTAGAATTCGGCATGGGTTCTAACCAAATCCCTATTAAAATGAATGGGGTGATCCCCTCTACAATCCACAACCTGTCTATACCGTTTCAGTCTCAATCATCAACATATCGAATTACCTACCTCTTTGGTGTTTTCCATATAACGAGAACAGTGCCATTTCTTAATCTAACATGAAACACTGGACTTATCGCTCAGACTTTTGCGTCATCATTTTGTAGTTTCTTTGATTCCATGACGTATATTAAATTCTAAAATTCTAAAATTCAAAGTGATGTCAAACTTTTGGCCGTAGCTGTGACGTAATGGCTTTGCCGTTGTACCTACTTTGTGATCGCATGAGTCTGGAGAATGGAGGCGTACAGGGAATCACTTTAAAAGCCCCCATCGTCTCCAGGATTCCGCTTTGCAGCCCGCACAAGAACAAGATCATGACGATGCAGATAAACTTCCCTCGCAGACCGAAGCCGCTGAGCGCACGGCGGGTAGCCTTGTAAAATAGCAGGTACCCGTAGAAGGAGAGGAAGGTTGATACCCCGATTAGAGCATTCGCATAGATGTTAGGGTTCTTGTAGCTAACCTGAGGGGAGAGGGAGAGAGAGAGAGAGTGTAAATACTAAAAGAAACTTCATAAATTCAATGACAAGCGTTTCCACTAGAAGTCTTTTTCAATGTCTTGTATGTGAGAAAAAAATAAAAAGTTTAAAGGTACAGACACCCCATATATCTTTTGCTTTATTTTCTCAATTGGATAAACTTGTAGCGTGCACGGGGGAAGACAGCAGCGGGGCTGGTAGGCGACGTAATATACGATATAAGCTCCTTGCAAGGGAGTCGGCTTTTTTGTACAGCGGTATCGGCGCTATGCTTTAGCGCGAGAGGTCCCGGGTTTGCGCCCGCCCTCCCTCCGCCTGTGAGTGGATTGCCTCGCCCTGCGTGATGCGCCTGACTGCGTTAACCGAGATCGCTACAAACTGTTTTAAAAAATGCATTTGAGACACACAGATGGAGAAATGTACGGACAGGCATGCAACCGCAAAATCGAAAAGGATGTGTGACACACAGATCACCTTGTATTCCCTAAAATCGGACACACTCAGTAACTTCGGCTAAATAACGTGTCTTTACACCTTATATGCCAATAAGCCTATTTTACTTTTGCTAAAATTATGTATTCAACGTTATGCTTTTAATTTTAAAAAAAAAAAAAACACTTTTCTTATATATTTTTTATGTGTATATGTTTTTGTGTCATACATTTCTAATGCATTAATGAATAAATAAAATTCATTTAAAATGAACATACAGTAATATATATATATATATATATATATATATATATATATATATATATATATATATATATATATATATATATATATATATATTTATATTTTTTATATTTATATATTTTATACTAGTTTCATATAGTCTCTTATCAATATATTTATATATGTTACCTATAGACTAGTCATTATATAAATAACTCCCACACATATTTATATTAATATATTTTAAAATCGCCGTATGGGGTAATACCGAGTTTCATCGGGAACTCGAATAAACTCACGTCTCCATAGTCGTACTGCTCATCCGTCCACAGAACCAGGTTAACAAAGAACAGGATAGTTCGGACCACGGAGAGCTGAAAAACAGCGGCCGTCATCCACCGAACACTGGTCCTGCAATGAGAGAGAGACAAGCCATTCAAAAAACCACCAGCAGGGGCCGCCACTGAGAGTATTTCAGGCGCTACAAAGACGAGCCTCAAAATATATAGATAGATAGATAGATAGATAGATAGATAGATAGATAGATAGATAGATAGATCATTCAGACGTTCTAAAATATGCCTTTATATTTTGAAATATATTGCAATGTGTTCCACAATGGAATAAAGGAATAAAGGAATACACTAAGAAATATTTTTAAGGCACATCCAAATATTCATCAAGCGTTTTCCGCAAATTCGGTGTTAGCATGAATGTTTCTGAAAGTTCCAAACGTCCGCATAAGACGTAAGACGAATCAAGGTGGATATCATACGCAGCATCTATAAAATAAACCACGTGCGCCGTGACTTAACTTTCCATTTAGAAAACGTATGAATAAAGGCATATGTACTGGAATATGTTACAGCCGCTCTGACCGCCTGGATTTACCGGTTTATGGTGATGAGGGGCAGGCAGCAACAGCAGCAGCAGGGAAAGGGGTTAGGAGACACCAGCTCCCCTTTTAACTTCTGCAGCATCCGCGCTTTGCCGCCTAAGAAATCTGTGACGAGTCCCAGGAACGTCCACAGTGTGATGGAGTGGTAGCTAGAGAGAGAGAGAGAGAGAGAGAGAGAGAGAGAGAGAGAGAGATAATCGATTATCACAACGCTGTTTGATCATTTGCTTTACCTGTATTATTTACTGCGCAGGTACTGACACATTGTTACAGCAGACCCTGCCATATCCGATCCTGTTAGATCCGATCCTCTCTATTAACCGATGGACCTCATTCACACAGGCTGCTGCTGCCAACTGAACGCTACTGATGGAAACTGATCAATGCACATTTTATTAGTGGATAAAAATGACCGGTGCTTTTGGGAGTTGGCAGTTTAATTTTTAACATGCGGTCTCTTCGGGTAACTACGCAATTTAACCATGCTCAATAAGACAAGAAAGCAAAGGATTTATATAATTACAGTAGCGTTAAAAAGCTGAAACAAGATTTTTTTTTTGAGCGTGGGCGTTGGCTTGGAGACAAGCCTTTTTTGTTCGAGCTAAGTTTGATTGACAGGGAAAGTCCTTTTGCACGGTGACTTTCTGACGTCACAAAAGGGCAATGCGACTTGTTTTTTTTTTCAGCACGGGCCACAGTGTAAATCGGTACTACCCGTGTAGTATATTGTAATAATAAGGTCAGATCACTCACAGGGAGGCGATGAAGTTGCAAAGGGAGGTGGACCGCGGGACGAACATGCCAATGAGAGAACTCAGACCAAATACCTGAAACACAGATAAGAGTTAATAGAGATTTCAGGGCAAAAACCTGCCTGCTAGACGTGTTCTGAGTTGAACAGTAAGTATGTAAATACTGAATAGAGGACTGGAAATTGAGAGTGGTGTAGGGAATAAGGGTTAGGGGGTAGGGTATAGGGGGTATCGACTGAGGAGAGAAGGGAGAAATGTGTCAAAACGTATACTGACTTTATACTGAGGCTGTGTGGTCCAGTGGTTAAAGAACTGGGCTTGTAACTAGGAGATCCCTGGTTCAAATCCCACCTCAGCCCCTGAGCAAGTCACTTCACCTCCTTGATGTAATTGTAAGTGACTCTGCAGCTGATGCATAGTTCACACACCCTAGTGTCTGTAAGTCGCCTTGGATAAAGGCGTCTGCTAAATAAACAAATAATAATCTTGAAAAGTAGCCCAAATATATACTGAGCATCAAAAGAAACTTATCACTTATATTTGGATTCACTAGATGTGATCGAAAAATGACAAACTCTGTTTTAGAGCAGGTGCAGTGACTTTTTATCGTGCTGATTAACCATTGACGTCACGAAGATGCTGCAGAATGATCTGTGGATCTCGGGCAGGTGTTGTGACTCTTGGTCTCCCGGTTGGTGGCGCTGTCCTTGACAGAGTGTGTCTGGTTATACCGTCTCGCCAGGTTTGAAATCGCTGGCTAGGAGCACCCAAGACGGCGAGCCACAGCACGCTGCCCTAGTCCAGCTTCCAACACGCCGATCGCACGAAGGCGCTGCTCTCTGGACAGACTTGGCATGTTGTTTATTTTCTGTGATTTTCTTTATTGCTTTGATTCAAGCTTGCAGTTCAGCAGCTGAAATCACTCCAGATCCAGCGTCCAATCAGCTGTCTCACTAATTAGGTGATTAAGTGCATATGCTTCAGTCACAGTCACTCAAGCTGTCATGGTCAAGGATGAATGATCAAGTGATTAAAAAGAAAAAACATTTCGACAATGTCCATCATAGTATAATAGTAATTATAATAGTAATGAGTTTCTTTTGATGCTCGGTATACTAAGAACAATATTCTAAATGTATTTATTTATTTTCTTTTGCATTTCTGCTTTAAGTGTTACTGTGGGAAGTAGGGAGTAGGGCAAGGAAAAAGGGCAAATGGACAAAGCAGGACACTGGAGTCTGAGGACAGGGACAGAGAACAGTTTGGGGAGGGCCTGGGATAGAGTATAAGGGATAGACTGTACAGAGTAGGGCGTAGGTTGGGTTAGGGTGTAGTGAGAAGGGTGTAGGGTAGTTTGTAGAGTGTATGGAGTAAGGACTAGGGTGTAGGGAATAGGGTGCAGGGAATAGTGCACAGGGAGCACTAACCGGGTAGATGCCCAGGATCCACAGATACAGTCTGCGCCGCTTGGAGGTGTTGATGTTCCTGAAAAAGAAACCCATCTCCTCCAGGAACACGGCAAGCAGGATGAGAGTGAGAGCCACAGGAACCAGGAATAACCACAGCTGCTGCTTGATCTCTACAATGCAACCGCAACTCAGCATAACGCAATACGACTCAACACACTGCAACTCAACTCAACGCAACATAACAGTCGTTATCTTTTTAAATGGATTTAACACTGTTACATGCATGCGTATACGCAGGCAAAGTTGCATCGGGCGGTTGTGACATCCATTAGAGATACAATCTTATATAATACAAATAGAATGCCATAGAGTTCTGAATATATTATCGTACGGCCCCTCCCACTTTTGGAACCCCAACATTCCAATTCCATTCTTGGGCGTCCGCTTACCTTGAAAGAACTCTGAAGACAGAGGGATCTCAGCTCCTTGAAGGGAACAGTTGTCTTTCCTCGCCATCTCAGGTTTGCGAACTTAACCCTGCGTGCGCTGGATCCACCTATAGCCACCCCTCTTCCACACAGAGGAAAAAGCACAATGACTTTGCTGATCTCCTGTACTTGCTGTCACCATTTCCCGGAAGGGACATTAAAAAGGGCTTTGATATATGAAAACCCACTTCTTTCTTTTAATAAATACATAAACAGTGTTGCATACCTGTGTCTTAATGAGCGATTTGTCTCAGAGAGAGAGAGAGAGAGAGGGAGAGGGAGATTCAGAGAGTGACTGAAATTCTTTCCCTAACACAATGGCCGTTCCTCTATTCTGTCTATAGGACGTTACCTCCTCCAGCTCTTCTATAAATGATTCACTTTGTCTCCAGGTAAGATACAGGTAACAAGGGCTAAGTCCAGTCTGTCAGCTTTGCTCTTAAAGGGACAGATTTTATTTCTGAGGGATCACAAAGCCACTAGGTTTCAAGCCACTGTTTCTAAAAAAAATGGCTTTGTGTTCCCTCGGCTTTAGTGACCTGAAATCTAGTCTCCTGAAAACAAGTTTCAAGCTATGATGTGGCTTTGTGTTCAGCTTAAGGCACACCAAGGGAGACTTGGGATTTGATACAGCAAAGTTGCCTCAAACTAGGTCTCCTGGAACCAGTCCTGAAAAAGTGGCTTTGTGTTGCCTCAGCTTAAAGGTTATAAGAGAGAGAGACTACTTGAAATATTAGTTAAAATATCTCTTCTGTATCCAAAAAATATGTTTAAGAAGACCATAACCCGAACGCCAATCCAAGACACTACTTCAGATTTAGCAAAGATAGTGGAACACATAAATTAAGTAGGTTTAGAACAGTTTTTTACACAGTTATAAATGCATGGGGTAGCCTACCAGGGGAATTATCTAAAACACTGCATTTAAAAAAAACAATTCGATTCTGTCCTATTAAATTAGACCACACTAATTATGTGACAGGAATGGACAGATCTTGATAGGTCAAATGTTCTCTTGTCGTTCCCAAACGTATCTGACCTAGGACTGCTGATCCAATTATAATGAAACTTCAAAATGGTATATTTTCTTAGCACATTTTATTACGACAACATGCTTATTATGTGGATAGGAGCACCCTCAGATGCATTAATGTACAGCTAGATCTATGCAGCTTTCAGAATTTTGAATACTCACTCAAAACTTTATGACTATATTGACCATGTCACTGTATACTTTGTATTTAAATGTTAGTTTAAAATGTAAAATTAATAAATACGAAAAAGAATAAATAAATGAAACATGTACCGGTGCATGGTCAGAAAGTGGTACCTCATCAGAATGTGGTACGCGTACCCATTTAACACCAGAAAATGGTACGCTGCCAATCCTGTGATGGCTACTACCCAAATCACTACGAACAAGACAAACTGTAGTTCAACCACAAAATCGTACATGTTTTCAATTTTAGATAACCCAATGTGTTGTTAATCAAAGTCACATACATTTGCTGAATTGTAAAAATAAATATATCTTAAAAATAACTTTAACGGCCAAACTTAGTACATGGCACCCCGTTCAGATGAGCTTTTCCTTGTTTTCTGAATTCAAATCATTTGTGCGTGCCCGGACAAGCGCAGGACACGGTGTACCACTTTTTAATGCGTACCACAAAATAACACCTCAATGGTAGTTTTTCAAATATTGTAGATTTTTTAGTGGTTGGGTTACATTTCTAACAGAACATGTCCCTGCATGACAAAGGACTGTTAAAAATAACAAGCTGTGAGCTTTTATTATTATTATTTTTTTTTTTGAATGTTCAGAGTAGTAATGTGTGCCGTTGCATTTGCTTCAGTGAGGGCGGACAAAGGCGGGATTAGCCGGGCTCAGTGTGTCTGTTGAGCGAGTTGTCTGTTGGACTCGCTGACTTCGCTCTTTGCTCACAATCGCGGTATTGTCCGCTGCTCGCTTCCAGAATGGGGCCCGCTCCCCAGCGCATTCATCAACCCCAGGCATAAATTCGGGGTGCTGCCTGCTGTCGGTACTGCATTTCCTCAAAAAAAAAAAAGAGACGCAAGGACTTTGGAACACTGCCAGACAAGATGCCAGGAGCGAAAGGTACGAGGGAGGAGGGAGGGAGGGAGGGAGAGAGGGGAACAAGAGAGAGAGAAGCTATGGGTACTTTTGAGGATCAAAATCATCATCATATTATTATTATTATTATTATTATTATTATTATTATTATTATTATTATTATACTGCCCATTGTTTAGAAAATAGCAGATTGTCGTTGCGTTTTCAAATTACATAACATGCGGCTTGCGTTCGGATTTTTTTCAAAGAAAAATTAATTTGTTACTGAATGTAATAATAGAAACGCAGAAAGATGAAAAAAATGTTCTCTTTTTCTTAGGTAACAAATCGGATAAGAAATCCTCCACCAAGGTAAGCCTACAGCATCCCGGGGTTATACAGAATATCAGGGTCAATTTGAGTTCAAAACCTGATCTCCTGCCTCCCAGTCCCTCAGATCCACCCGCAAAGCTACACCATTCAGACAAAGTTACCAAAGTTTCTATACTTTTTGTATTTACTGCTTGACCACTTTATTAGGACCTCTAACTAATATCAGGTTGGATCACCATTTGCCCTGATCGCAGCCTGGACACACTACCTTTCCATGCTTCCTTATGCTTTACCATACCTCTCGGTGCTTTACAATGCTTCCCTATGCTTTACCAGACCTCTGTGCTTTACAATGCTTCCCTATGCTTTACCACACCTCTCTGTGCTTTACAATGTTTCCCTATGCTTTACCAGACCTCTCTGTGCTTTACAATGCTTCCCTATGCTTTACCACACCTCTCTGTGCTTTACAATGCTTCCCTATGCTTTACCAGACCTCTCTGTGCTTTACAATGCTTCCCTATGCTTTACCAGACCTCTCTGTGCTTTACAATGCTTCCTTATGCTTTACCACACCTCTCTGTGCTTTACAATGCTTCCTTATGCTTTACCACACCTCTCTGTGCTTTACAATGCTTCCCTATGCTTTACCAGACCTCTCTGTGCTTTACAATGCTTCCCTATGCTTTACCAGACCTCTCTGTGCTTTACAATGCTTCCCTATGCTTTACCAGACCTCTCTGTGCTTTACAATGCTTCCCTATGCTTTACCAGACCTCTCTGTGCTTTACAATGCTTCCCCATGAGACATTCTTTGTTGCTTCATGTTTTCTGATGCTGTTGTGTCCTGGGCTCACACTTCATTTTTTTTTTTTTGCAGCAGCAGCAGCAACAGCCAAGTCCCAAGGAACAGCCAAAAAAGCAAGACCAAAAAGCAGATGAGAGTAAAAAGCAAGCAGGTAAATACCAGCATGGCACAGCCGCTAGGAAAAACGATAAACAAGAAAAGAAACCACTAGAAACATTATCACTGCAGCCAGTATGATTTTTCAGACCACAGTAACATACAGGGTGATTAGAAAGAAGGTTTACATCATCAGTGATATTATTTATTTCTTAGCAGACACCCTTATCCAGGGCAACTTACAATATATCACATTATTTTTTACATACAATTCCCCATTTATACAGTTGGGTTTTTACTGGAGCAATCTAGGTAAAGTACCTGGCTCAAGGGTACAGCAGCAGTGTCCCCCACCTAGGATTGAACCCACGACCCTCCGGTCAAGAGTCCAGAGCCCCTAACCACTACTCCACATTGCTGGGAGTGTTGATGTGGTAAAAAGTTTGCCACCACCCTTTAGAACTCAATAATCCACCTTCCTTTCCACTGATTCTCTGCTGTACATTGTTATTCACTTAAACTGAGGGAACATGCAGTCGTTTTGTGGCTTAGAACTTGGTTTCAGGAGATTTGGTTCCACTGCATGGCACACTTTGGGGTTTGATACAGCAAATTTGCTTCAAACTAGGTTTCAAGCCACTGCGCATGAAAAAGGCTTTACAGAGCACAGTTCCTGAAAGTCATCAGTGTTTGTTCCCCCTCTTAGCAGGACAACAGAAGGGAGAGAAGCAGTAATTTCCAAGCCTTCCTCAAGATGGGGATGGAGACTTTGCTGGGGTCTTGTGGACAGAAGCACCCTGCCTGTCAAAGGCCTACACCCGCCTGAACCTGTCAAGGATCGTTGTTGTTTTGTTTTTTTCTCCACTGTCACACCTGTCAATAAACTTGTTTTCACAATTTAAAAAAAAAATATATATATACTGTGTTTGTCTTTGAGGAAAACTTTGAATACCATACCATGCTACCTTCTCGTTTGTGACGTTTCACAGATTTGTAAGATAATGATGACGTCAATCACGAGTTGCGCACGCAGCGTGAGTCTGTGTTTTGCGGCAATAGTGACGCGTCTGTTTTAAAAATCAATATTTGGTATAAAAAGTAATTTGTTTACTACAAACCCTGTCAGAAACTTAAAATGTTTGTTTAAACCACGAATATCTTATACTATGTAAGCAGAATACGTATTATTATTATTATTATTATTATTATTATTATTATTATTATTATTATTTTCATTATTATTATTATTATTATTTTCATTTTCAGAAAGCTTATCTCGTCTTTAGCATAATCTTTTTTTTTGCATTGGTGAAGTTCACTGTATAGTTATATTAATGTAAACGTTTCAGCAATATCGGGTCTTTTGGGTTTGCTAGATTAAATGCTTTAATTTCGTGGCTCGCTTTTTCCAAACTAACACGTAAAAGTGTGGCTGTTTTGTCGAATGCGCGATATCGTCTTTTTTTAATTCACTGGGGCTTTCGATTTATTTTCGATTTATTTTTCTTTTCGAATACAAACGAGTCCAAGAATGAGTCGGTAACGATTAAAAAACACCTTGCTCTGAAATCATTGTTCATATCGGTAAGGGACTGTGAGTCTACGGTCATTTTAGTCAAATCTTCACTTCAACATTTTGAACTATTCAAAAGCAGTGGCTGTCTGTAAATGAGTTTTTGTTATTTTTCCGCTGTACCGTTTTCCACGCATAGCTCAGTTTAAATTGCTGTTATGTACACGTTTCGGGTTTCAAAATCTGCTACTACAACACAAACATATTCATGTCAATATACAAATAAATTTCGGTAGTTATCTTTGTTATTTCTTTAACGGATGAATAATAAAAGGATCAATAAATAATGCTACTGATCTGTAGTTTTCAGGCTTGATGTCAGTTTCGAAAGAGATATTCTTGTAGCCAGGTATGCAGAAGAGATTTTTATTCAGTTAATAAAGCAGCTCCAATTCCTGGTTAGAATCCAGCTTTTCCAGTCCGTGCCAGCTTCTTAAATCAGCTCCAATCTCACCCAGAAGTTAAGGTCAGTATTAAAGTACTTATTATTATATGTTTATTAAGCAGACGCCTTTATCCAAGGCAACTTACAGAGACTAGGGTGTGTGAACTATGCATCAGCTGCAGAGTCACTTACAATTCCATCTCACCCGAAAGACGGAGCACAAGGAGGTGAAGTGACTTGCTCAGGGTCACACAATGAGTCAGTGGCTGAGGTGGGATTTGAACCGGTGACCTCCTGGTTACAAGCCCTTTTCTTTAACCACTGGACCACACAGCCTCCCTTATGTTACTTATATATGTATTTTACTTGAATCTTTATTGCTACACAGTTGTGTGTGTGGGGCGTTTTATTATTTTACACTGTAGAACCCCTAAATATGTGCCCCTCTATAATTAAGCTGTGCCCCATGTGCTATCCTCTAGAATCACCACTGCAGGCTCCATGCTGTGTAAACAGGATGGATGGCTTCTAACCATAGCTTTTTCAGACAGTATGTTGAACGTTTAAGGCTGAATTTGCATATACTTTTTTTTTTTTATTAACAGATGCATGTGAATTCTGTTTAAATAATATAATCCATAATTATATAGAAAGGGAATTGTGAAGCAATGTAGCTGAAAAAGCCTCTAACCAATTGTCATGAATTTGGTCTTAAAAGTATTTAAGATATTGTGAGTATCAGGTTGTGGGAATAGAGGGAGGCGTCTGTGTGTACATAAGAAAAGTTTGGAAACGAGAAAAGGCCATCTAGCCCATCAAGGCTCATCCCTTGTTAGTGCACCATTCTCCCTTACTGGGGGAACTCATTTAAAAGCACAGAATCTTTTTTTTAATGTTCCCAGTGTTTTAGATCCGACTATTTCACCTGGTAGGCTACTCCATGCATTTATAACTCTGTGTAAAAAAAAAGGTGCTTTCTACTTCCTGTTCTAAACTCTACCCAGCTTCCATTTCTGCCCCCTTGCTCTCTCTGTTGAATTTGAAGTTTTGTCTTGGGTTTAGACCATTTTTTTATACTGACAGCTCTAATCTTGAGTCGTGGCAATGGGGGTCGTCAGAGCAAACAGCAAAACATACTTCACACACATACGACAAGATTTTAATATAAAAAAAATCAGGTTCATGACAAAACAAAAGTCATTATAAATATGCCTGAAAGATGTCACCAACACTAAACCGGCAGTCAGGATTGTCCAGTCAAAGCTCACACTGAGCAGACTTGAAGGGTAACCAGCACAACCCAGATCCGCAGCGAATGATTGCTAATACCACGACATGGTAAATGAGGTACTTACTATACAAGTTGCTTCCTATCTACGCTGCAAAAGCAATCCATGTACTGATGCAGTGATGCAAAATTATGTGTTTGATGTGTGACCTTTAGTACTGAAGGGAAATTACATTTCTTCTGAAAAATGAAAATATATATATATATATATATAATTAGAAACCCAAATGAAGAGAGAGAGAGAGAGAGAGAGAGAGACACTGATTTCCAGCCTTGTCCTTCCCTATTTGATAGTATTGCTGCGTGTTCGGTGTGGTCCCTTCAGGGTGGCGTTGTTCTGGTCTCAGCGGATGAGCCGATAGAACACCCAGCAGCCGAAGGTCACCCAGTGACTGGCCCAGCTGAGCTCTGACCACTTGTAGATGGTGTAGGAAGCCACGTAGCTCTGCGGGGAGAAAAGAAAAACGTTGGTCGAGAGAAAGCACAGCAACTCCGTCAAGAAAGAACACAGAAGCTTCTCTCTGCTCCCTGAACCTTTTGAGAACTGCTGGAGAACAGGGCCCCCTCGTGTTCAAACACAGGAAATGACACACAAAGGCATATGCATGGGAATACTGAGGTATTGGGAGTTCCATGAAGAAAAAGAAAGAAAGAAAGAAAGAAAGAAAGAAAGAAAGAAAGAAAGAAAGAAAGAAAGAAAGAAAGCGCTGGGCTGCAGTGTGGAAGGCAGCGGGTTTGAGGAGCTCAGTGGTTAGATAAAGAAAGCGCTGGGCTGCAGTGTGGAAGGCAGCGGGTTTGAGGAGCTCAGTGGTTAGATAAAGAAAGCGCTGGGCTGCAGTGTGGAAGGCAGCGGGTTTGAGGAGCCCAGTGGTTAGATAAAGAAAGCGCTGGGCTGCAGTGTGGAAGGCAGCGGGTTTGAGGAGCTCAGTGGTTAGATAAAGAAAGCGCTGGGCTGCAGTGTGGAAGGCAGCGGGTTTGAGGAGCTCAGTGGTTAGATAAAGAAAGCGCTGGGCTGCAGCGTGGAAGGCAGCGGGTTTGAGGAGCTCAGTGGTTAGATAAAGAAAGCGCTGGGCTGCAGTGTGGAAGGCAGCGGGTTTGAGGAGCTCAGTGGTTAGAGAAAGAAAGCACTGGGCTGCATACATAAATATATACAGCTACGGCCAAACGTTTTGCATCACCCTATAGAATTAACTGCAAAACATTTGGCCACAGCTGTACAGTCTGTCTGACAGACACAGACAGACAGACAGACAGTGTGTGGAGTTTGTCTCCTTACCTCCTCTGCTTCAGCGTAATCAACCTCAGCATCGAACAGCGAACCCAGGTAGGCCAAGTGAAAGAGAGCCAGTACACTGAAACTGAGGTTACACCCCCACACCCACAGCCTCTGCACGGGAGAGAGCAGAGAGAGGGAGTCAGCAGGCACCGGGGCCCAGGGATGAGGCCTGTACAGATATTTAGATTTTCCCCAAGTCACCCCCTTTAGGTTTGTTAGATTTCAAAACGTCACATTTCTCAGGTTTTACGTTAAGTATACAGAAAACTCCAGAGCGGTGTGAAATTCAGTATGTTAACGTGACATTATTCAGCAGGTTTCATTTGACTTTATGAAGCAAAATTAGTTCATTGGATGCAAATATTTTGGCCAGAGCTGTAGATTACAAATAGAAATACACCACAGGTAAGATTCATAGAATTATTTTGTTAGCTCCAAGCACTTCAACATTGAATGTCATTTGCAACACTAAAAATTCTACAGAGGTACAGGAGACTTTAAAAGAATTGACTTGTGAAGCCGGCATCTCTTACATTCTTATTTCGGTGATTGCAGTTTGTTTGGCATCTTCTCGAGAGAATACAGGCACTGAAAATAACCGACAACCTTTTTCTTAAAACTGCAGAAAAAAGAAAAAAAGACAAAATGTAAGCTTTGCAAAGCGTGAATGACAATAAATAGTCACGCATATTGTGTGCATCTGTGCAAAAGCATGCTGCTATCTGAGCAAAAGTCAAGGAATGTTTTATTGCCAGAGAAAGTGGCAGTAAACTGAGCAAACTTGCCTGGTGCAAGCGACAGTGGTCTGGGCAAAATATTGCTGACACACAGAGATAAGCCAGCAACTAGTTTTGCATGTGTGGGTGTGTAAAATACTTTATAAAACAGCAGGGACTTGAAAGTGCATTCGAGAAGCAGACCTGAGTCCTAGTCCGACGACTGACAGAAGATTAGGGAACTGATCAGTTTGATGATCTGTTTATAATTTGTCTGCTACGTTATCATGTCTAATGATAACGTTCAAGATATAGATGTGTAACTTTTGAGTATTGGAATCAATAAAGGACACTTGCCAACGTTTCACAATTTGTATCATATTAGTTTCCTTACACAGAACTGTTTCGGCTGGTGCCTTCATCAGTGTTATTGAGACTAGAAGAGACTGAGTCAAGCAGACCAGCGTTTGGGCTCCAGTGCCTTCGTCAGTGCTATTGAAACTAGAAGAGACTGAGTCAAGCAGACCAGCGTTTGGGCTTCAGTGCCTTCATCAGTGTGATTGAAACTAGAAGAGACCGAGTCAAGCAGACCAGCGTTTGGGCTCCAGTGCCTTCGTCAGTGCTATTGAAACTAGAAGAGACTGAGTCAAGCCGACCAGCGTTTGGGCTCCAGTGCCTTCATCAGTGTGATTGAAACTAAACCGAGTCAAGTTTTAGTAGGTAGTTCAAGTCCAGATGTTTTTATTACAATTCTTACCATGTTCCACGTAGGTTATAAATCCGAGAGACAGCAACACAGCCCCCAGGTGAAAACTCAGCCCCTGAAAGGAGAGAGTCGATGCCTTTTAAACAATGCAGGAGTGGGTAGCTTATTTTCAAAGTACACTACAATTCCAAGTTTGACATGAAGTTTCATCTCCAGTACATCCAACACACGGTAGTGCGAGTGAGAATAGCTACCTGAATCCTCTCCCGAGGACAGACCATCGCTGTGCGGGAGCGATCTCCCAGAACATTATCCGATTTCTGCTCATGACTAGGTGCTACACTGTTGTTGCAAACGATAATGTTTAAGCTAGATGTGCTTAACTTTTAAACATTGGAATCAATAAATGGAAACTTACTAACATAGCAATTGGTATTCTGCGCGCACTTTTGCAGACATCAAATTCATTTCTGCACAATGTGATGAAAAAGCAAACAAAACAAGAATTGGAAAGCAAACCTCACGAACGACAGGAAGGTAGGAAGCGTGTGTGTGTGTGTGTGTGTGTGTGTGTTGTACTCACGTGCAGCAGGGCGCTGGCCGTGTAAGTGACCAGGATAGCAGGGAAGGTGCCCAGACGCAGCGCACTCTTAAACACGTCTGTAACACGCAACAGAACAACATGCATGTAAATGTTTCCTTTATTGAAGTCACTGTGGCCAACATAATTCCGTAAATCTATCAGGTTTGCCCTTCTGTTAGCTACGTAGGTCTGAGGGGTGTTCCTCTTAAAACATTCTGTCTTTTAAAACATATCTAATACAACTTTGGGTTAAAGAAAGTTCTCAGTTTCTATGCCTTAGTCTCGGGTCATTACACTTGCACTTCCTCACCTCAACTAACCGACTAAAAGCATGTAAGGGAAGTAGCTGTTGCTGGTGGGTTAAAGACAGGAAAGAAGGCGTTGAAGGGGTGGGGACAATTTCACCCTGAAACAGATTTCTTTAACCTAATGTGTGAGTGTTTGTGTGTGTCTGGTTACATACAGGTGTTGAGCCAGCGAGACATGGGCAGGTTCCAGCAGGTCACTACTTCCACCATGGAGCGAGGCAACTCCACCCCCAGTGGCTTCGAGACAGTCATATCCCTGGAGAGAGAGAGAGAGAGAGAGAGAGAGAGAGAGAGAGAGAGAGAGAGAGAGAGAGAGAGAGAGAGATTTAGAAACAGAGAAAGACAAAGAAACACACAGAGACAGGCAGGAGAGAGAGAGTGAGGGAGTGAAAGAGAGTGAGGAACACAGGAACACAGTGACAAACAGAGACAGACAGAAGAGAGAGAGAGAGAGAAACTGAAAGGGGGAGAGGGATTTTGAAACAGAGAGAGAGAAACACACAGACAGACAGGCAGGAGAGAGTGAGGGAGGGAGTGAAAGTGAGGAACAGAGTGAGAAACAGACAGGCAGAAAAGAGAAACAAAGGGGGAGAGGGATTTTGAAACAGACAAACACACAGAGACAGACAAGAGAGAGAGTGAGGGAGTGAAAGAGTGAGGAACACGGAGTGAGGAACAGACAGACAGAAAAAAGCGAGAGAGGAACACAGACAGAAGAGAGGGAGTGAAAGGGAGTGACAAACAAACAGGAACAGAGACAGGCAGGGAAGAGAAAGAGAGAGAGAGTGAGGAACACAGAGTCCGACAGAGAAGAGTGGGAGTGAAAGGGAGCGAGGAACACAGAGAGAAAAGAGAGAGTGAGGAATATGCACACACACACACACACACACACACACACACACACACACACACACACACACACACACACACACACACACACACACACACACACACACACACACACACACACACACACACACACACACACAGACAGGAACACATGCTGACAGACAGACAGACACAGCCGTGGATGCGTACCACTTGATGTTGTCTTTCTCCTCAGTGAAGCCAGCTCCGCACAGCGTGGTCGTGGTCTCGCTCAGGTAGCCCACGAAGTAGTTACTGAAGTGGAAAGAGACTGCGTTCTCGTAGGCCTGCAGCCACCTGCCACGACACACAAGGAAACCACTGAATCCCAACAGATCCCTGCCTGGAGTCATTCAAGGAAAGGGTTGCTGTTGGGTTTGTAACAGGTACTGCTTTAGCTCTCGTGCCAGAAGGGTGTCGAGCGAGACTTTTCTAAGCAACGCTTTGATCCCGAGATTCATAAAACGCCAAAGCGGCCGTAGGGACCTCTCAGCATCAAAATAAATGAAAAGACAACGATTCCGCCGAACGAGAGGAGGCCACTCAGCCCACTTCAACTCACCTGCCGAAAGCACCTCTGAACAGCAGCGAACAGAAAGGACAGGAAAAGAAGGGAAGAGAGACAATCAGTTCTTTGGGCCCAACCAGAAATACTTCCTATTCACATTTCAAATACACGCAGTTAATAATTAAATTATATATATATATATATATATATATATATATTTTATTTATTTGTTGTTGTTTTTTTTATTCAAAAAAGAAAAAAAAAATGCTGTGTACCAAAAGGAGCAAAATCAAAAAGAAAAAAAGGTCACGTAGGTTCACAAAATTGTAATAATTGGTAAAAAAAAATATAAATATATTCTATCAGGATGTTTCGGACTTTCAAAAGAACAGTTCCGGAAGATGATGTCATGATGACTTTAGAATAGAATGTTCATTCCAAGAGGTTCCAAAGTGTCTAATATATATATATATATATATATATATATATATATATATATATATATATATATATATATATATATATATATATATATATCCAATCACATCCAGTCAAATGAACTCCTGTTACGGGGTAATACAAAAATAATCTTAGTGGTTCTTAAAGCAATTGATCAAAAACTGTGTGTGTTTTGTTTTTTGCTATAAATCAGTTTCTAAGGGTTGAAAACAAAACGCTAATTTTCGATTGTGCCTTTCGTCATAAAAAGGTTGCTCACTATAATGCTACGTATTGATCTGCCAATGACTGATCAAATCCATCAGTCAGGACCAGGGATGCAAATAAGACTCCATTTCAAGTTTTTACTATGAGCTTGACTTAAACTCATAGTAAAACCAGGAACGGAACACACTGGCAGAACTCGATTTAGCTTGGTAAAAATCTGCTGAGGGGAATATATTATACTGTCATTAATAAACACTGTTAAAAATGACCAGTGATTGATAGGCCAAAGTTACCTGGCTTTTTGCTTCTGATTGCTGTAAGAAAGAAAGAAAGAAAGAAAGAAAGAAAGAAAGAAAGAAAGAAAGAAAGAAAGAAAGAAAGAAAGATTTAAAAGCATTGATTGGCACTCCCTTAAAAAGGGGACCAGTGATAATGCTGCTAGTTCCCAGTTTACACCCCTTACTCTCAGGAAGTCTAATGTTTCACTTCCTAGGTCAGCAGTGTCTTCAGCGTCACTGGCTGAAAGCATGTCAATCAACAGGGAAACCAGCAGCTGGTTGGTTAGGGACGGAAATGAAGGCCTTGATGGGGGCGGGGCCAATTTTGCTGACCAAGGAAGTGCAACACTGTCTGAAAGAGTTTTAATAAATGTGCGCGCCTGCTAGCTACACCCTCGGTCTGGAGAATAATACAAGGATACAGCACAGCAATGCCGTTATGGTTCTAAAGTCTTTAGGTTCACAAGTTTGTTTCGTTTATCATCGATGCATCGGCTGTTTTGGGAAACGATCCATCGATTACTTTAAAAAAAAGTCACCAAAACAACCAGCGGTAATACATTTAGAGCTACTAAATTAAATTATTGAAAACTATTTACATCAATTAAATGACAACATATTATGTATGACTTCTCTATAAAATGTCTTATTTTGTCTTGATTGGTGCCAAGTGGTGGTAAAAGCATTGAAAAATTAAACACGTTTGGTTGATTTTTGGCAACAGGAAGAATTTCAATTTCCGGTCAGTAATCAGCGATATAGAAACAACAGGCACTCGTGTGTGAAAACGTTAGACCTGTGCTTTAAATCAGGCGTCTTAAACAGCTTCTAAAAAAAGTCTTGCGCGTTTGATAATTTGTGGCTCTGTGTTCCTTTTCTCTTACTATTTTAAATGAATTGCATGTATGGTCTATTAAAAACCAAACATTAGACACTCACTAATTTGACAATTTTCCAAGATTTTCAGTTCCAGCGGTTTGATTTCATACGCACAACAAATCAAAACTACAGAAGCCACGGGGCGTTCTAATGAATTTGCACGCGATTGTACATTTGAGGTACGGTTTACGAAAGTGTTTTGTTAATCTACAATCTTAAAGAATCAGTTCACCAGACAGACAGACAGACAGACAGAGGGACAGACACTCACTTGCGAAGCCGCTGGTTTCCATAAAGTGGGATGAAGTATGGGAAGAGGTAAGGGGCAATACAATTTGAGATGACCAGGCAGATCTGAGACTTGAACCAACTTGCAGAAACTTTGAGAAGCCATGGAAAACTCTGCAATCAGACAGACACACAGACAACTTCAGAACCCATCGACAACACACAGCAGGGATGGAAATAAAACTTGCACAGTAGTTTGAACCGTTCCTGGTTTTCCTATTAGTTTAATAATAATAGTAATATGTATTTTTATATAGCGCCTTTCATAGTGGACCACCATCACAAAGCGCTTTACAGAGGTAGGCTGTGAACTGTGCATTATATGCAGAGTCACTTACAATAGGACATTGATTTAACATCTCATCCGCAGGACGGAGCACAAGGAGGTGAAGTGACTTGCTCAGGGTCAGACAGTGGCAGAGGTGGGATTTGAACCAGTGACCTTCTGGTTACAAGCCCTGGAGTTTAACCACTGGACCACACAGCCTCCAGCTAACAACAGTGGGTTACCTATACACACTGTTACAATGTAATTCCAGTACAGTCTAGTCAAGCGAGATGAAATTTCAGTTACAATACCGAGATGGCAATAAGACTCCCATTGCATAGCAGTTTGATCCATTCCTGCTTTTACTATGAGTTTAATCACACCCCTGAACTTGTTATCTATTCACACTGCCGCTAATCAAGCTCTTAGTAAAACTTGGAATGTAATTCCAGTATAAAGAAACTGAAGTTACACACCCTGCTGTGTATTTTACCAGGGGAGACTCTCTGGGTCGAAGTGAAATCAATCCTCACCATTGTCCTGCTTTCGATGGCTTGCACGTAGCTGGCGTAGCTAATCCAGGGTCCGAAGATGACCGTTCCCACAAAGTACACGTACCCCATAAACTCCAGAGGGGATGGGATGGAAGCGACCGTGCCTCTGTCGAGATCGAAGGCCAGCGAGATCGCCTTCATAGCCACCACCATCTGTGAGCCTGACAGAGAGAGAGAGAGAGACACGCGCGCACACACGCCCACCTCACAAACACAGCAGAGCTGGATCTGATTTAACCATCGTGATAAACCTTGCAATGGACCTTCTTCAGCACCAGTTATTGTGCTGAGGAGCAGACCTGGGATCAGTTATAATTACAGTAGCATTGTTTGCTGCATTTACAATTCTATTTTGTTCAATTACAATTACTGTGAATGATTACGCTTGGAAAGGGATTGAACAGTTTAACGACAATGGCAGTGAATTACAAATTACAATGGATTTGATCCCCTGGTCTGGTTGGAATAGAGCTGTGCCGGTAGACAGATTTTGTGGGCAACGTTGTTCGGCAGGAATTCAAATGCTACGAAACCTGACGCGCCATCGCGATGCCCACTTCACTCACCTCTCATCTTGTGCCAGGTTGCCATATCCATCATGTGCAGCTCACTGGAAAGCACACAAAACAATCACCGTGGTGGAATATGATAGAAATGACAATTCTCATAGATAGAGGTCTTCCCCGCGCAGGAGAAATGCGTCAAGGGTTTTCTGCTGTGTATGGGGCTGTGTGGTCCAGTGGTTAAAGAAAAGGGCTTGTAACCAGGAGGTCCCCGGTTCAAATCCCACCTCAGCCACTGACTCATTGTGTGACCCTGAGCAAGTCACTTAACCTCCTTGTGCTCCGTCTTTCGGGTGAGACGTAATTGTAAGTGACTCTGCAGCTGATGCATAGTTCACACACCCTAGTCTCTGTAAGTCGCCTTGGATAAAGGCGTCTGCTAAATAAACACATAATAATAATACAGTAGGAGACAGTCACACGCAATGTGTTTAGAGTGACGTCACAGTGTGTCTGTCTCTGTGGACGGGATGACATCATACAGTGAAGAACTTCCTGTCATCATTTCCCCTACTTCCCTCACCCACCTTCCCTCTCCTTCCCCTCACCCCTCTCTTACCCCATGAGCAGGTATATGAGGATGGTGACAGACAGGAAGCAGCCCCTGCTCCCAGAATGCCTGCACAGGAAGAGGACGAGGTAACAGAGCAGGCTGAGGAGAACCACCCAGATCATCTGCTGCTCAAAGAAGAGGAAGAGAGCGTAGAAACCAGCCAGGACTGTGACGATGTGCTTCAGGTAGGAGGGGAGCCCTGGGGAGGAGAGAGAGAGAGAGAGAGGATGGAGTATATGTGCTCACTGTGCTGTGCGTCTCAGTGACTGTGTGTATTTGATCTCTGCATCACCCAGTGTGTGTGAGTTTCTCAGGGTGTCTCTCTAAGTATGTGATCTCTGTGCTTTGCTGGCCTAGTCTGCACTCACCCAGTCTATGTGCAGAGTCTGCACACACACAGAGCAGCACAGAGCAGTGTGTCTCAGTGTGTGTGTGCAGCACGGCATTGCATCTCATCTCACAGTGAACTCACCCAGTCTCCACAACACTCTGCAGCCACAGCAGAGCAGCAGCAGCTGCCACACCTGCTCCAGACCTTGCTGAGCCGTGGGGATAACGCAGCCATCCCACAGCTCTCTGAAGAACTCCTGCCTGCTGAATCCAGACATCGCCCTGAGAGAGGGAGAGGGAGAGAGAGTCAATACACACAACTCCCCAAGAACTAGAAGAGAATGCCACTCAACACTGCAGAGCTGTCTAGAGGTCTATAGGAAAGAGATCTCAACACTGCAGAGCTGTCTAGAGGTCTATAGGAAAGAGAACTCCCCTCTCAACACTGCAGAGCTGTATAGAGGTCTATAGGAAAGAGAAATCCACTCTCAACACTGCAGAGCTGTATAGAGGTCTATAGGAAAGAGAACTCCCGTCTCAACACTGCAGAGCTGTATAGAGGTCTATAGGAAAGAGAACTCCCCTCTCAACACTGCAGAGCTGTATAGAGGTCTATAGGAAAGAGAACTCCCCTCTCAACACTGCAGAGCTGTATAGAGGTCTATAGGAAAGAGAAATCCACTCTCAACACTGCAGAGCTGTATAGAGGTCTATAGGAAAGAGAAATCCACTCTCAACACTGCAGAGCTGTATAGAGGTCTATAGGAAAGAGATCTCAACACTGTAGAGCTGTATAGAGGTCTATAGGAAAGAGATCTCAACACTGTAGAGCTGTATAGAGGTCTATAGGAAAGAGATCTCAACACTGTAGAGCTGTATAGAGGTCTATAGGAAAGAGATCTCAACACTGTAGAGCTGTATAGAGGTCTATAGGAAAGAGAGCTCAACACTGCAGAGCTGTATAGAGGTCTATAGGAAAGAGAACTCCCGTCTCAACACTGCAGAGCTGTATAGAGGTCTATAGGAAAGAGAACTCCCCTCTCAACACTGCAGAGCTGTATAGAGGTCTATAGGAAAGAGAACTCCCCTCTCAACACTGCAGAGCTGTATAGAGGTCTATAGGAAAGAGAACTCCACTCTCAACACTGCAGAGCTGTATAGAGGTCTATAGGAAAGAGAACTCCCCTCTCAACACTGCAGAGCTGTATAGAGGTCTATAGGAAAGAGATCTCAACACTGTAGAGCTGTATAGAGGTCTATAGGAAAGAGATCTCAACACTGTAGAGCTGTATAGAGGTCTATAGGAAAGAGATCTCAACACTGTAGAGCTGTATAGAGGTCTATAGGAAAGAGATCTCAACACTGTAGAGCTGTATAGAGGTCTATAGGAAAGAGAGCTCAACACTGTAGAGCTGTATAGAGGTATATTAGAAACTAACACAATTGTGGTACTAGTCCTTACGACGAGTAGAATTTTTTAACACAAGTCTGTGAACGGGAGAGTATCTATACAGTAAGGTTCTCGAAGAACAAAAAAATCTATTTTATATATATATATATATATATATATATATATATATATATATATATATATATATATATATATATCTCAAATACCATTGATTGTCCTTAAAATAATCGCCTGAATACCGAGCTCTCCTTGTATTTTCTTCACTAAATACACTCCCACATTAAAAAATCGAATTCACCTCGTCACCTTTACCATAACGTGTGCGTTTTCTGTAATTTTTTTTTTTTAAATATTATTTTTTTGCCAGAAATGACGGCAAAAGATCATTATTTACCAGAGTCCATTTGTTAGCTTAATAAACAATTAAAAAAACAACAACACAGAACCGTTCGCGCTCGAAATCCTACCTGGTCGACACGACTTCTTCAAGTTGCACAAAATCACCTTGCGACTCTTTCCAGGCACTGCGACTAATGCAGACCGACTCTCCTACATCAGCACCTGCCTTCCAGGCTGCAGGAGCTCATGCAAATGAACACCTGCGTTTGAACAAAGGCGCCGATCAGTTCTAGGATTCCACCGAAAACTGTCACACCGCTAACTACATAAAGAAAGCATTATCCTGGAGGCGACGTGGCATTAAGATCGAGCTATCAGAAAGCAAATTGCGCCTGGCGGTAGTGGAAATACTTCTGAAGATGTAAAAATAATGTGCAGAGACGCCACCCCGTCTGATCAACAAAAGGCGGGTGTTTTGTGTGTGTGTGTGATCCCATAATCTATTCCCCTAAAAAATGCTAGATAACGTCGAGCTGTTATCATTACTAGATTTCACAGGTGCTGTATATGGAAAACGTGTAGTGTGGAATTATTACAGTTGGAATTAACATGGGAAGGAAAACCGGAAGTGTGTAAACGAGTCTCCAATTCCATCGCGGTTTAATCCATTGCTGGTTTAACTATGAGTTTAATAAGATACACCTGAGCTTGTGTACCTGTTTATTATACAAGAGACCCACCTTGGAAGGTTTTGCAACCCGCAGGTTTTATAAACGGCTGATTTACATCGCGCCTGTGGGAGACCAGTACTGATGAGTGATTCTGTATAAAGGTACATGTGTGGCCATTATTTTAATTATTATTTATGATACTAGGCTTATCTTGATTAGTATCCCACGAAAACGCAGTTTAAAAGATAATATTTATAATAGAGGATTGAGTAGTTTAGATAGTTGATACTGAAGCGTTCTCCTTTTAGCACATTTTATGTGCCGGAATAATTTGCAGGCTGTGTTTGTCCAGGTCTGTATTTCAACTCAGCGATGAGCGCTTGATAGTTAAAATCAAAAAGGACCGCATTTTGATAGTGTGTACTTTTTTATTCTAAGCACCGGGTTTTTTGATGATTTAATCTGAAACTGTACTTATTTTAGTGGAGAAAAAAAAAATCAGTTTGTGCCTATTAAATTTTAGCAGAATAATTAACTTGCAGCGCACTGGACTACATCTCCCAGAATGCAGAGCGATTTACAGTGTTCCTGTCGCTGTCTGACGCGCGCAGACGGGTAAGACGCTGTATGCATTTATATTCTGCAACATTAATTGCCCGTTTCTCGTCCGGCAATATGAACAGAATACATCAAAAAGTCAATGAAAATATAATATGCCTTTTTTTCTAAGGGGAATGCTGCTGTATATACTGACACAGAATAGATATGTTTAAAAAAAAAAGACATTTAAAAACAGTAGTATTTTTGCACAGTTTGCTGGTAAGATATTTTTTCCTGTTGCGATTCGTAGCATGCTTGGCTTCTCTGTTTTGCTCCGCGTTGCTTAACTATCTCCGCCGCGCCAAGTTAAACCCTTCGACCACAAATTCCAGAACACTTCCCCCAAACCGGGTACCGCATTACAACGATCGGGCCGTGGAGTCCCGGAGAGAAAGCACTCACCTGAAACTCTGCTTTCCTAGGATCGTGCAGCTATCGGTCTCGATTTCCCACAGTCTTACACGTCTATTGCTATGATGATTTCTATTTAATCCCTAATCTTTGAGTCCCATTGTTGTGCCGCCGCTCGCTATCACAGGCTGCCTGCCCGATGCCATTGCAGAATTGTGTCCACGGCAAATATCAAAGGCGGACGGGACACCCAATCACAGTGAGCGCCTGGGAAAGAGTGGCCAATCACACAGAGAGAACAACATATTGCAGCCAATTAACGATCAGGAGAGAGCGCACAGGTCAATCGGAAACCAGGATAAGAGATCGGAAAGGGTATTTAATTAGATCCCCTTTAGGATCAAATGGTGCGCTGTATGGTCTAGATGTGCCAGAATTGCGAACAGGTTTTTAATAAATGAACTGTAGGTACAAAGACCCATTGAAGCGACAGTGTCAAATATGAGAGAGAGAGAGAGAGGGATTTTTTTGCATATTACTTTATGGCCCATTTTCTACCCAGACGGGCCATTTATACAACATAATGAGACATGTCAAAGGTTTTAAGACGATCAATCAATCAGTCTTTATTTTATAAAGCGCCTTTCATAGCGCACCACCATCACAAAGCGCTTTACAAGATGCAGTAACAGCAAGAAAATCCATAATACTTTAAAAACAGAGAAATGCATAATACATGATATACAGTAAAAAAAATGCATAATGCATCAAATACAGTGGAAAATGCATAATGCATGATAGTAATATAATTCATGAAATAGTAGCAGCAACACAGCAGCTAATAGCAGATACTAACTACTACATAAATACACAGTAATTAAAGACATTTAATGTAGTGTTGCGCTTTTTTTCTTAGTTATATTTGTATTTGTTTTTTTGAATAGATGTTCTTGTTTTTGCAATTTCCTGTCTGCGTGTGTGTGTGTGTGTCTGTGTGTGTGTGTCTGTCTGTGTCTGTGTCTGTGTCTGCGTGTGCGTGTGTGTGTGTCTGTGTCTGTGTGTGTGTGTGTGTGTGTGTGTGTGTGTGTGTGTGTGTGTGTGTGTGTGTGTGTGTCTGTGTGTGTGTGTGTGTGTGTCTGTGTGTGTGTGTGTGTGTGTGTGTGTGTGTGTGTGTGTGTGTGTGTGTGTGTGTGTGTGTCTGTCTGTCTGCGTGTGTGTCTGTCTGTGTCTGTGTGTGTGCGTGTGTGTGTGTGCGTGTGTGTAATCTTTTCTTACAAGTGATATATACAGTATAATTAATTAGCGGGTTGTTAGTGTTGTCTTAATCACACGGCTACAGTACATGAATATGTGATTTTGCAGAATCGCGGTAAGGATTCCTGGTTTTCAGCCAGGCGGCCCGGGTTCGACTCATTATACGCATTATAAATGATATAAAATAAAATTGCCGAAACCCGGGATCGAACCAGGGACCTTTAGATCTTCAGTCTAACGCTCTCCCAACTGAGCTATTTCGGCTTGATAACGTTTCGCATCAAACCCATATTACTGCGGACCTCGTAATCAATGCTAGTTGGTCTAAAAATGACGCACGCCCCCTAAAACAACGTATGAGAAAGGGGCTGGTTCTATGAAGAATAAGTTTATTTGGGGGGGCTGCAAAATATTTAAATTGCAAATCTGTAATTAGTCCATATTTGGGATTTGTTTTGTTTAAAATGTAAAATATAAGTTATTAAAAGCAGTAAAAGAAAAAAATAAAATATCGATGGTGGGGGGGGGGGGCGCGATAATGCGACAACTTTCTTTCCAGTGGAGAAAGACAAAAACATAGCCCCCTTTGCCGTGCGAGGATTTCTCCTGCCGTGACCCGGATTCGAACCGGGGTTGTTGCGGCCACAACGCAAAGTACTAACCACTATACGATCACGGCGAGCTACCGGGGAGCTGATGTTCTCGCAGTCAGTAACACACACAACCGACAAACAGCAAACACGTGTACAGCTGCTAATTATCCACTAACAAGAAGAAAGTTTCCAAACGAGAGGAGGCCATTCAGCCCATCTTGCTCGTTTGGTTGTTAGTAGCTTATTGATCCCAGAATCTCATCAAGCAGCTTCTTGAAGGATCCCAGGATGTCAGCTTCAACAACATTACTGGGGAGTTGGTTCCAGACTCTCACAATTCTCTGTGTAAAAAAAGTGCCTCCTATTTTCTTTTATTATTATTATTATTTATTTCTTTGCAGACGCCCTTATCCAGAGCGACTTACAATTGTTACAAGATATCACATTATTTTTTACATACAATTACCCATTTATACAGTTGGGTTTTTTACTGAAGCAATCTAGGTAAAGTACCTTGCTCAAGGGTACAGCAGCAGTGTCCCCCTGGGATTGAACCCACGACCCTCTGGTCAAGAGTCCAGAGCCAATGCAAAGACTAATTACAGTACCTGATTACCAGGTGCACAGTTTGTAACCAGGCTAAAAAATGACGCACGCCTCCTAAAACAAAGTCTAGACAAAGGGGCTGGTTATATAAAGAATTATTATTATTATTATTATTATTATTATTATTATTATTATTATTATTATTATTATTATTATTATTAAGTTTGTTTGGGGGCTGCAAAATATTTAAATTGCTAATCTGTAATTAGTCCATATTCACGTGGGATTTGTTTTGTTTAAAATGTAAAATATAAGTTATTAAAAGCAGTAAAAGAAAAAAATAAATATCGATGGTGGGGGCGCGATAATGCGACAACTTTATTTTCCAGTGGAGAAAGACAAAAACACAACCCCTTGCCGTGCGAGGATTTCTCCTGCCGTGACCCGGATTCGAACCGGGGTTGTTGCGGCCACAACGCAAAGTACTAACCACTATACGATCACGGCGAGCTACTGGGGAGCTGACATCCAGACAGTCCACACGACCGATAAACTGCAAAACACTAACACGCAAGTATAGCGCTTAATTCTCCACTAGATGTCACTGTACACCGTATTATGGACGTGAACTTCAAGCAATGCTCCCTGCCTTCTGAAACAACCGACTGTTTGTTTTGTATTAAGGTAACAAAGCATTTGTCTGGTCTCGCCATGAAACATGTCGCTGTATTTCTTAGTTTCTTGTGCATTCTATTCCGCTATATTTTGTAAATGCGTTTATTACTCAATAGTTGTATACATTGTAAATACCTGTTAACAAATGATCACGTAAATACGTCTTAACAAATTATCACGTAATTACGCGATAGGGGTCATTTATGGGTTTTGTTTTTTACAACCATGTTGTTTGAGTGGATGCGCTGTAAGTATGATACAGTCACTCTAATAAGCACATGTACTGCCCTGACTCACGAGTAAATCCTAAACGTGAGACCAACGGCGGACATAAGGTGCGGTAGGCAATTGAATATCTGAAGTAGGGAAATTATATGTGGGGCTCCAAGGGCTGCTTAGGCAAATACAATGGTGTATTGTTATGTATCAGGAAGACAAAAAAACAGCCCCCTTGCCGTGCGAGGATTTCTCCTGCCGTGACCCGGATTCGAACCGCAGTTTTCCCCGTCAGTAACGCACACAACCGTCAAACAGCAAACACGTGTACAGCTGCTAATTATCCACTAAGAACATAAGAAAGTTTACAAACGAGAGGAGGGCCCATTCAGCCCATCTTGCTCGTTTGGTTGTTAGTAGCTTATTGATCCCAAAATCTCATCAAGCAGCTTCTTGAAGGATCCCAGGGTATCAGCTTCAACAACATTACTGGGGAGTTGGTTCCAGACCCTCACGATTCTCTGTGTAACAAAGTGCCTCCTATTTTCTGTTCTGAATGCCCCTTTATCTAATCTCCATTTGTGACCCCTGGTCCTTGTTTTCTTTTTTCAGGTCAAAAAAGTCCCCTGGGTCGACATTGTCTATACCTTTTAGGATTTTGAATGTTTGAATCAGATCACCGTGTAGTCTTCTTTGTTCAAGACTGAATAGATTCAATTCTTTTAGCCTGTCTGCATACGACATGCCTTTTAAACCCGGGATAATTCTGGTCGCTCTTCTTTACACTCTTTCTAGAGCAGCAATATCCTTTTTGTAACGAGGTGACCAGAACTGAACACAATATTCTAGATGAGGTCTTACTAATGCATTGTAAAGTTTTAACATTACTTCCCTTGATTTAAATTCAACACTTTTCATAATAGATCCAAGCATCTTGTTGGCCTTTTTATACCTTCCCCACATTGTCTAGATGAAGACATTTCTGAGTCAACATAAACTCCTAGGTCTTTTTCATAGATTCCTTCTTCAATTTCATTATCTCCCATATGATATTTGTAATGCACATTTTTATTGCCTGCGTGCAGTACTTTACACTTTTCTCTATTAAATGTCATTTGCCATGTGGCTGCCCAGTTCTGAATGTTGTCTAGATCATTTAAAATGACATTTGCTGCTGCAACAGTGTTTACCACTAGATGTCACTGTACACCTTATTATGGACGTGAACTTCAAGCAATGCTCCCTGCCTGCTGAAACAACCGCTATATTTTGTAAATGTGTTTATACCATAAGAGTGGTATACGTTCTGCTCTCCTGCTCAACAGAACAGCTTCTTAAAACTCAGAGCTATAAGGGAGACGGTGGCCAGTTACGGTAATACGTGAAGATAGGCTGAAAGAACTGGAGTAGGTTACCGAACCACGTTGTTGAGTCAGAATCACTTGGATCCTTTTAGACCCGACTTTACAAAGTTCTGAGATCAATCGGGTAATACGAACCGGACCAGCTTGGATGGGCCGAGTGGCCTCCTCTCGATCGTAAATGTTCCTGTGTTCTTATAATAAACACAAGGGGGCAGCAGAGTTTGGTAGGTGCACCTGTTCCCTTGAAATGGTATTTATTGCTTGTGCGTCTCACAGTACATTAAGTCGCCTTTCACAAAGGAGGCTAGTGCTCAGAAAGACAGGCAGCATCGAAATAACTTCAATCTTTTTTATTATTATTAAAGCTACAATAATAATAATAATAATAATAATAATAATAATAATAATAATAATAATAATAATAATAATAATAATAATCATATATGCAGGAGGTTTGCTTTGATTAACACCACTGTTACAGTCAATTATGAGATATCAAAAGTCGATATTTTGAGATACTAAGATGAACTTTCAAGATTTCATGTTTGTTTGTTTTTTTAATATGCTTCCATAGGCAGAAATGTAGAACACTGTCTTTAAAAGGATACATGTAAACATTACATTTTACTGGCACTTAACTCTTAAATTAAAAACAGAACATTCAATTATAAGGTGTCTTACAGTTTTTTGTAAACGGAACGGTTAATTACATTGAAATATTACAGCAAATGTATTTTTTTGTTCTTTTCCAGGTATTTATCATTAACTTCACTGTTTTAAACCGTAAAACATAAAACACTTTAACACTTGAAAATGGCGATTATTGCACATGAATTCCCGTCGGTTTTTTTTACAGCGTATAACAAAATAATTTGGCAAAGTTTGCGCAAAACAACACAGCTTATCAATAAAAGATAACAACATATTATTTTACAGTGGTAAAGGTTTCGTAATTATAAAACCCTGAGCGTTCCTTCGTACAGTACTGCTATTGGTCAGGCAGCCGCAGGGAGTCCCCTAGGACGAGTTGAACTCGTGCTGGTGGAGGATCGTCTGAATGTCAATCATAGCAATGGAGCGCTTCACGGGAGACAGTCGTTTAAGCCTCGCCTGTAGACTCATCATGAAGAGCGCAGTCTCATCCTGCTCGCTGTCTTCTGGGATCGGTGAATCCTGAGCACACGCCTCAGAGGGGCTGGTTTCGCTGGAGACTCTAGGTGCTGGATTCGTGGGACGCGCGTAAAGATGTGGTTCTGATTTGCTGGACTTCGGTCCATCCTCTTCAAATCTTTTCTTGCATTCTGTAACAATAGTGTAGCATAAATAAATACAGGACAGCCATAATGTCACTTGACTTGGAGGTACATCATGTTGTTCTAGATTGAGGGTGTCAAAAGGAAGCGTGGAGGCACAAAGCTTATCGGGTTAAGCAGAGCTGATTTGTACTGGACGGATCGCATCAGATCCGGTACCCTTTTTGTCACTGGCGACAATTATACAGTTTGCAAGTGACTGACTTTATTTTTGTTGTTGCAAAAAATAAAAGCTCTATACACATAGCATGTTCAATAAAATACCGCTTGAATTGAAAGATAAAGTGTACCTCTAACGATATCTTTTTAGGATGAGACTTCTATGTGTAAGAAAAGTATTCGTTTTTTTTACACCCCAAACGGCGAAAAACCAAAAGACTAGGGCTTTTATCAACAGCACTGTCGACGCTAGCCTACTATTTATCATTTTAGTAGCCCGGACACTGGTATAAAGCTGAAGATTATTAAAACACGGCTAGGCATGCCGTTACCAGCATCAAACAAGCCAGGAAACCCACAGAAGCTACTGAAAATCCTGTCCCTTAATGATAAAAGGTCCTGTACGTTTTAATTCATTTATTTTTGTATTTATTTGTAACAAATTGACCCCTGGTTAAAAGCTATAATAACATTTGATTATACTTGTTCAACCTCAGGTTTTATCTTTTATACCAACACATGCGACTTGGTGGTTCCGGTAATCTCCTTATTAAAACATTTCTTTTACCTTTCTCCCATTCAGAGTGCAGTTCCTGAGCCACGTTATTGACGTTGCATCTCTTCAGCAGCTTGACAGCCACCGGCACAGCCTGGTTCACAAAATACTGAATCAACAGCTCCACCGTCTCGTCCACGCCGGCTCTCTCCAGGCGGCTCCACGGAATGCGCGTCTTTTTCTTCTTGTAGTCCTTTAGCTTTAAACGGAATCTCTTAAAATCTACCTGTCCTAAATCACCCAGCTGTTCTGTCAATAGATCTTTACTGTAACCTGCCATTGCTGTCGCCTGCTGAATCAACTAACGTATTATTACTTGAGACGGTGAAAGAAAAGGACTTGTTATCAGGAGGGTCCAACGCAACGAGGTGAGCACTTCCTTTGCAGCTAGTGCGGTTCTAAACCACATGCTTTAGAATTTTTGAAATACTTTTGATGTTTAAAATGAAACATTTCTCTTATGGAACACATTTTTAAACACGTTTTAGTTATTTTATCACAATATACGGACCTACAAAACCAATCTACAAACTAAATATTACAATGTATAATAAATATACACAATACAGTGTGTTTAATTTGTGTTTAATTCCTAAACTCTTGATTTACAGTGTACAGTGGAAAGTGCATAATACATAACACAGCAGCTAATAGCAGATATCAGGCTTAAAGAGCATGGAAAGCAAGAGAGAACTGGTGGGTCTTGCTTGTTTGCTTCAGTCCTGAAGCATTTTTGCAAAAAAAAAAAAAAACATTTACATTTCTACAATGATCACTCCTTTTGCTATGGGGGGCAGCTCTTACGTTTCATACGGGTCTATGGATCACATGCAGCATTCTTTATATATTGCAAATTACATTTGCAATCGTTAAGTATAGTTAATTTGTTTGGTATTGGATGTAAAATAATAATAATAATAATAATAATAATAATAATAATAATAATAATAATAATAATAATAATGTAATTGGTAGTGTACAGCATTGTAAGACTGTGCGTTTAGTACTGATTTGAATTCTGTGAGAAGCGCCTATGCAGCCAATTAACACACATATCAATGCAAAGACTAATTAGAGTACCCGATTACAAACCATTCAAATAAAACCAATTCGATTTTGACTTCATTCTAAAGAATTATTATTGATTAGCAGACGCCCTTATCCAGGGCAACTTACAAGATATCACTTTATTTTTACATCCAATTACATTTACACAGTTGGGTTTTTACTGGAACAATCCAGGTAAAGCACCTTGCTCAAGGGTACAGCAGCAGTGTCCCCCACCCGGGATTGAACCCACGACCCTCCGGTCAAGAGTCCAGAGCCCTAACCACTACTCCACACTGCTGCCTCTATTTACACACAGCTAAAGCAACGTGACTAGCTCGATTGCTAACAGGTTTATTGCTCGGTATCCCCGGATTGCTAATTGTACATTTTAGCTATTTGGTAAGTTTATCAAGCCGTGTGCATCCAGTCAGGATATCTGTGTTTTACGAAATCAGCCGTGTGTAGTGTAGTGACTGCATCCTCCTCACAGTGAGAGGAAAGCCACCAGTTTTCATTAAAGGAGTGTAGAGCTACAAAATATCTGAGCTTGATTTAATCCAGCCCCTGGTTAAACGATGCTAATTACAGCTTTACAGACAGGTAGAGAGAACAGAAATAAATCTAAAAATATACTAACCCTATATTAATAAGTAAGAGCTGCTACCCAATGCTAAACAGTAGCGCGCTGCCTCTAAAACGCTAACTTTGTTTCCCGATGGGTCTACACAACGAATGTACGAAAGGCGGAACTTTCCCGATCAGCATGGGTGTGTGTCAAGTCTGATCTGTGTTACGAGACCACCGCAATTTATAACGTGTGAATATACACGTTTCGAATAGAAAGCACAGTACAAGCAGGCTATGCGTTTAGTATGTCATTGCATTTCATTTATTCAACAACTGATTTGAATCGTAGTTAATACTGTAACTGTCCTGGCTAGGTTGTGCTCTAACTGGGTTGAAACAGAGTGGCGTGTAGCTGCCACCACCTTTGGTTAACCGGGACGGTCCGGATAAATAACCGCAGAAGCAGAATGTAATAATTATGGTAGCTAGGGGACAGAGCGAAGCACCAGGAAACAGCTAAAATTAAAAAGGATATCTTTACTTTTAAAAGGAGTATAAAAATGATCTGGTTATACAATTTAGTACAGGTCCAAGTAGATAATGTTAGAAAAACAGTTACACCAACCAACCAAAATGTTTGATCCAATCAGTTCTCAACAAGTCAAATTACTATATATTATAGTTAGGCCTTCAGTTAAATTATCATACAGCAATAAACCAAACTTCAATATAAGCAATCAAGTATTACATTTAAAACCAATATGTGCGACTAAACAAATCAAATAAAACTATTTAGTATTGGTACACAAACCAATATTCAAATCATGAGAAAAAACACACAATCAAGAGACAACAACTTCAATGCAAAACGATCACACCCACATTTCAATTATAACACAAATAAGTTAGATTAATTGCTGTATGGATAATTGGCAAGACAATGGCAACTCAATCACTAGACACAATTGCTGAGTATCACCTAGCGGAGATTGGCATTTAACTTTCCTGTATCAAACAGACATTTTTTTTCAAACACAGAAAGATGAATCATAAGTAATTTCTGTAACAAGAACTATGCAATTCGACTGTGTGTGTCAGTTTCTTTTAGAACAATTTTCAATAACGATTTTTCATTACTGTAAATAATTGAGAGATTTACAATTATAATTAATATTGACTATACAGTACTGTAAACTCTTACTGTAATGGCAATCTGTTCTTTATATCAATCACTTTGCTGTTCTCTTACTTTGGGAACTTTTATAACGGTTTTTATTCACACAAGCTTAACTTCCACTGCTAATTGTTAACATTACTAACTGCAATGGAAAGAGATGGTTATCATTTCATGTTCTCATCATCATGTTTGTAGTCTTACCCCTCCAAAAAACAACAGAATCAAAATCACACTAAGTTCAGATCACAGTCAGCTTTCAAACAATTCTGTGTAGCCCATTTCAGAACTTCACTACATGAGATAAAGCACAATGCTTGCGGAATACAGCTGTGGCCAAAAGTTTTGCATCACCTGGAATTTTAGGACTGAAATAATATATATATATATATATATATATATATAAACCCATAGAAACATCTTTTATTTTGCATCATGTAATCAAAGAAACTACAAAAACGATATCGCAAAAGTCTACCTGGAAGCCATACTAGTAGTACAGTATTTCATGTTAAATTTCGAAATATCACGTTGCTAACACTCACCCGTGTGTGTGTATTTATTTATTAATTAATTTATTTTTTAATTATCAGTACATCCAATTAAAAAAACATGTGTCTTAAATATTAACATTTCTGTATGAACCATAAGTCATTTCTGTAAAAAGAATGATGCAATTAGACGGTGTGTGGGTATTTTCTACTGTAGGAGAAGAGAAGAGTTTTCGTAGTGCAATTCTCCTTTGCGGTTTCGATTGCTGTGTAGCTGTGCTTTGGGTGATGATGACAGAGCTATCACACTTCATAGCAGTTCAGTACTGTAGCAGATTTAAACATCCTGTGTGTCTGATTGCTACTCTATTTTGATAGCAAGCTCCCTCAGAACAGTGCCAAAGGAAGTGTTCACCTAGCAGTCAGACACACAGGATGTTTAAATCTGCTACAGTACTGAACTGCTATGAAGTGTGATAGCTCTGTCATCATCACCCAAAGCACAGCTACACAGCAATCGAAACCGCAAAGGAGAATTGCACTACGAAAACTCTTCTCTTCTCTAAGAGCCTTTGCGTTCCCACCACCACATTAAAAAGAAAAACTCCCGTACTGCACACCGAACCAATGTGCTTCTGTGGTGTAATGATTGTGTGTCCAGGCGTTGTCAACCACTTCCTTTCAACGCATTTTATACTTTGGTTCACCAAAAAGCTGAAAAAGGGCATAACAATTTTGTGTATTTTTTAAAAGACTTTTTAAAACTTTAAAAGAACCCTAAAGTTGCACAATATATACCACAGTATGAATTATTCTATTATTAAGATCTATAATTTGCTCAAAACAACGCGGTGCAGCAGCTCGTTAGAAAAATTGTATCGTGTAAAATAAATAAAGTACTTTCTTCAGCTGGTGGTAAACACAATTAGAGAATGATCGGTTGTATTGCTTAAAATACAAATATATTTACCAATACAGGCTATTAGTTAAGAGCAGAGAGGAGTGGTTTATTTTTGGCACGGGATAAATAAAATAGTGTATAGCAACACCATTAAAATGTAGTTTATACTAAAAACGTATGTTATGTGTTAAGTAATCTTCCGATTAATGACTATTACAGCGGGACATACCAATCCTTCCCAGGGGCCCATGACGGCTCTCTAATAGCTTTGGTGAATACCTTGTCAAAGTACTATTGCGTCACACAAATACGACTACCACAGCCAGGGCCGGATTAACCTTTTGTGGGCCACCACCTGGAAGCTGGTTACTTATTCCCGGTTCCTTATTTGCGATGTACTTGACAAAGCAGCGTGTCCTTTTTCTGTGTGTTTTAACTCACTTACACATCTTGCATTTAACCCCCTTAGACGGCGTGCTCACTAAATATCGCGGTATCCCTAGATAGGGTATAACCCCCTCTTTGCAAAAACACTAAAGATTATAGTGAGCAAGCTGTACCCCACGATCAGCAGCACCCCAAAATGTAGCCCATTATAACCTATACAGAACGCATTACATTTTCTTTCATCATTTTTTTTAGTCACTTGTTCTTGATGTTTACTCTCCCGCTCTGAAACAGTGCATGCACAAGCAATACACAGGTGTAGTGGAGTTTTTATTTTTACGAAACAAAAAATCAAAAATTGAATCACTTTCAAACTGTATAATTGTCGCCTGTGACAAAAAGGGTACCGGATCTGATGCGATCCGTCCAGTACAAATCAGCTCTGCTTAACCCGATAAGCTTTGTGCCTCCACGCTTCCTTTTGACACCCTCATTCTAGAACAACATGGTGTACCTCCAAGTCAAGTGACATTATGGCTGTCCTGTATTTATTTATGCTACACTATTGTTACAGAATGCAAGAAAAGATTTGAAGAGGATGGACCGAAGTCCAGGAAATCAGAACCACATCTTTACGCGCGTCCCACGAATCCAGCACCCGGAGTCTCCAGCGAAACCAGCCCCTCTGAGGCGTGTGCTCAGGATTCACCGATCCCAGAAGACAGCGAGCAGGATGAGACTGCGCTCTTCATGATGAGTCTACAGGCGAGGCTTAAACGACTGTCCCCCGAGAAGCGCTCCATTGCTATGATTGGCATTCAGACGATCCTCCACCAGCACGAGTTCAACTCGTCCTAGGGGACTCCCTGTGGCTGCCTGACCAATATCAGTTCTGTACGAAGGAACGCTCAGGGTTTTATAATTACGAAAGCTTTTTCACTGTAAAATAATATGTTGTTATCTTTTATTGCTAAGCTGTGTTGTTTTGCGCAAACTTTGCCAAATTATTTTGTTATACGCTGTAAAAAAAACCGACGGGAATTCATGTGCAATAATCGCCATTTTCAAGTGTTAAAGTGTTTTATGTTTTACGGTTTAAAACAGTGAAGTTAATTATAAATACCTGGAAAAGAACAAAAAAATACATTTGCTGTAATATTTCAATGCAATTAACCGTTCCGTTTACAAAAACGGTAAGAAACCTCATATTATTTGAATGTTCTGTTTTTAAATTAAGAGTTAAGTGCCGGTAAAATGTAATGTTTACATGTATCCTTTTAAAGGCAGTGTTCTTCATTTCTGCCTATGGAAGCACATTAAAAAAAAAACATGAAATCTTGAAAGTTCATCTAAGTATCTCAAAATATCGACTTTTGATATCTCATAATTGACTGTAACAGTGGTGTTAATCAAAGCAAACCTCCTGCATATATTATTATTATTATTATTATTATTATTATTATTATTATTATTATTATTATTATTATTATTATTATTATTGTAGCTTTAATAATCTTGGCTTTAATAATAATAAAAAAAGCTTGAAGTTATTTCGATGTTGCCTGTCTTTCTCGGGTAAACCCCAACAGCACTAGCCTCCTTTGTGAACGGCAACTTAAATGTACTGGGAGACGCACAAGCAATAAATACCATTTCAAGCGAACAGGTGCACCTACCAAACTCTGCTGCCCCCTTGTGTTTATTATAGGGACTCCTGACAATGCCATCGCAGCACACTCCGGAGAAGACCTCCAGTGTATCCTGAATGCTTTTGCCAAGGCATACAGGATCCTGGGTCTAGCCTTGAATATAAAGAAGACGCAAGTTCTTCACCAACCACCTCTACTCTGCCCACAATCAAGTTGACAATAACATTCTTGAAAATGTTGATCACTTTTCATACCTCGGCAGCGTTCTCTCCTCCAAAGCAGACATTGACTCAGAGATAAACCACCGCCTGAGTTGTGCCAGTGGAGCTTACGCAAGACTGAGAAAAAGAGTCTTTGAAGACCATGACCTACAGGTCCATACAAAACTCCTGGTCTACAAAGCTGTTGTCCTCCAAACACGCTATAAGGAGCCGAAACATGGACCACCTACAGTAGGCACCTGAAAGCTTTGGGACAACACCACCAAAGATCCTTACGGAAAATCCTGAGGATCAGCTGGGAGGACAGACGCACCAACACCTTCGTTCTGGAGGAGGCCAACATAAACAGCATCACTACTACCATAATGCAACACCAACTCCGATGGACAGGCCATGTCATCCGCATGCCCAACTCACGCCTCCCGAAACAGATCATGTACTCCCAGCTGAGGGAAGGTCAGCAAGCTACAAAGACAACATCAAAACAAACCTGAAGAAATTCAACATCACCTCCAACAACTGGGAAGACATTGCACTAAACAGACCCAGCTGGAGGAAAATCGTTCAAGAGGGGGCTGCACTACATGAAAAGGATCTTCGCTGTGCCGCAGAGGACAAGCGGCAACTATGCAAGGAGAGACTCAACACCAGGAAGGCCCAACTACCAACCGCAACCAACACTCACCCCTGCCCACACTGCACCAAAACACGTGGCTCCCGGATAAGCCTTTACAGCCATCTGAAGACCCACAAATAGAAGACCCTATGGAGGACAATCATACTCGACCCGAGTGATCGCCAATGATGATGATGATGATGATTATAGGGACACAGATTCATAAGAAACAGGGACATTTACGATCGAGAGGAGGCCACTCGGCCCATGCAAGCTGGTCCGGAAATGGAAAGTGAGTGAAAATGCAAAGTGAGTGAACAGAAGTAAAATCTAAATCAAATCCACATTTGGTGTGACCACCCTTTGCCTTCAAAACAGCATCAATTCTTCAAGGTACACTTGCACAAAGTCAGGGATTTTGTAGGCATATAGTCAGGAGTATGATTAAACAATTATACCAAACAGGTGCTAATGATCATCAATTCAATATTTAGGTTGAAACACAATCATTAACTGAAACAGAAACAGCTGTGTAGGAGGAATAAAACTGGGTGAGGAACAGCCAAACTCGGCTAACAAGGTGAGGTTGCTGAAGACAGTTTACTGTCAAAAGTCATACACCATGGCAAGACTGAGCACAGCAACAAGACACAAGGTAGTTATACTGCATCAGCAAGGTCTCTCCCAGGCAGAAATTTCAAGGCAGACAGGGGTTTCCAGATGTGCTGTCCAAGCTCTTTTGAAGAAGCACAAAGAAACAGGCAACGTTGAGGACCGGAGACGCAGTGGTCGGCCAAGGAAACTTTCTGCATCATGCTTACTTCCCTTCGCAATCGGAAGACGTCCAGCAGTGCCATCAGCTCAGAATTGGCAGAAAACAGTGGGACCCTGGTACACCCATCTACTGTCCGGAGAAGTCTGGTCAGAAGTGGTCTTCATGGAAGACTTGCGGCCAAAAAGCCATACCTCCGACGTGGAAACAAGGCAAAGCGACTCAACTATGCACGAAAACACAGGAACTGGGGTGCAGATAAATGGCAGCAGGTGCTCTGGACTGATGAGTCAAAATTTGAAATATTTGGCTGTAGCAGAAGGCAGTTTGTTCGAGAGCGGTACACGAATGAGTGTCTGCAGGCAACAGTGAAGCATGGTGGAGGTTCCTTGCAAGTTTGGGGCTGCATTTCTGCAAATGGAGTTGGGGATTTGGTCAGAATTAATGGTCTCCTCAATGCTGAGAAGTACAGGCAGATACTTATCCATCATGCAATACCATCAGGGAGGCATGTGATTGGCCCCAAATTTATTCTGCAGCATGACAACGACCCCAAACATACAGCGAAAGTCATTAAGAACTATATTCAGCGTAAAGAAGAACAAGGAGTCCTGGAAGTGATGGTATGGCCCCACAGAGCCCTGATCTCAACATCATCGAGTCTGTCTGGGATTACATGAAGAGAGAGAAGCAACTGAGGCTGCCTAAATCCACAGAAGAACTGTGGTTAGTTCTCCAAGATGTTTGGGCCAACCTACCTGCCGAGTTCCTTCAAAAACTGTGTGCAAGTGTACCTAGAAAAATTGATGCTTGATGCTGTTTTGAAGGCAAAGGGTGGTCACACCAAATATGGATTTGATTTAGATTTTTCTTCTGTTCACTCACTTTGCATTTAGTTAATTGATAAATATAATCTATTAACATGTCTATTTTTGAAAGCATTCTTACTTTACAGCATTTTTTCACACCTGCCTAAAACTTTTGCACAGTACTGTATATAGAGAGAGAGAGAGAGAGAGAGAGAGAGAGAGAGAGAGAGAGAGAGAGAGAGAGAGAGAGAGAGAGAGAGAGAGCTAGCTAGATATCACTCAGGCGTCCCTTGTGTTTATTACCAATATCTGATCACTGGGTGCGTTAAGTAAGTGAGCGGCTCAGAGCGACTCAGTAAAAGAATCAACAACGCCTTGCTCAGTTCCGCTCCCGCTGAGCCGCGCAGAGCGCTCCTGAGCATTTTTCATCAGTGATTAGAGTGAGCGGACGGAATGGACACCTGCAAGAAACAAGTGAGATGACAGGCAGGATTGACAAATACGTTTGTCAAGAACGATGAACTGGTTCCGACTTATGAAGTTATGTATTAATTGGCTAAATAAGATGGTAAAAAATTGTTGATTTCGAATTTGTATCATTTAATTTTTTTTTTTTTAATATAGAGCTGTTTTATAGTTATTAATGTATTATTACTAGGCTTGTAGTATTAATATTATTCATAATTCTCATTATTAACGTCGGTATTGCCGGTATTAAACACAGCCAGCTATGAGGTTCAGTCCAAACAGAGCGCCGAACTCAGCGAGGTACAGCAGGGGACAGTAACTTCACACGGGGTCAATTTATCTACTATCACCTAAGAAACACAAACAAGCAAATAATTATTATTCGCCATTTTTAAAAGTCGCTCAGCGCTCTTGTGGTGCAGAGCGATGAGTCATTTAAATCCGCTCAGTGCGCTTTCCCTCGCTGTGAGCGGCTCTGATGAAACGCGCCCACTGATGAAAAATTCTCAGGAGCGCTTTGAGCGGCTCAGAGCGGCTCAGAGGGGGCGGAACTGCGCAAGTCGTTAAGTTGATTCTTTTACTGACCGCTCTGAGCCGCTCACTTACTTAACGCACCCAGTGTTAAAGGAAGTCTTCACCTATCAGTTAGACACACAATCAGTGCTTTGGAACCTCCTGATAACAAGTCATTTTCATTCACCGTCTCAAGTAATAATACGTTAGTTGATTCAGCAGGCGACAGCAATGGCAGGTTACAGTAAAGATCTATTGACAGAACAGCTGGGTGATTTAGGACAGGTAGATTTTAAGAGATTCCGTTTAAAGCTAAAGGACTACAAGAAGAAAAAGACGCGCATTCCGTGGAGCCGCCTGGAGAGAGCCGGCGTGGACGAGACGGTGGAGCTGTTGATTCAGTATTTTGTGAACCAGGCTGTGCCGGTGGCTGTCGAGGTGCTGAAGAGATGCAACGTCAATAACGTGGCTCAGGAACTGCACTCCGAATGGGAGAAAGGTAAAAGAAATGTTTTAATAAGGAGATTACCGGAACCACCAAGTCGCATGTGTTGGTATAAAAGATAAAACCTGAGGTTGAACAAGTATAATCAAATGTTATTATAGCTTTTAACCAGGGGTCAATTTGTTACAAATAAATACAAAAATAAATGAATTAAAAAGTACAGGACCTTTTATCATTAAGAGACAGGATTTTCAGAAGCTTCTGTGGGTTTCCTGGCTTGTTTGATGCTGGTAACGGCATGCCTAGCCGTGTTTTAATAATCTTCAGCTTTATACCAGTGTCTGGACGACTGTGCGAATACACATAGACGATAGACGTCTCATCCTAAAAAGATATCGTTACAGGTACTCTATCTTTCAAAACCAAAACGTACCCATTTTATTTTTTAAGAGTGAAAAATTGATATATATATATATATATATATATATATATATATATATATATATATATATATATATATATATATATATATATATATATATATATATATATATATATATATATATATATATATGGTATGTTGTTTTTCCTCGTTACTTTAACTAGACAGTCAGCTCGTCCTAGTATCACCCTACCCAGACCCACCGAGAGGGCGGGAAAATTTCCTGGGCCCAACACCCCGAAGGGGGCCCTGATGAAGGGGAACTTTTTTTTAATATATATATTAAATATTTTAAAACAACTAGCCCCGCACAAGAACCTTTGCGTTCCCACCACCACATTAAAAAGAAAAACTCCCGTACTGCACACCGAACCAATGTGCTTCTGTGGTGTAATGATTGTGTGTCCAGGCGTTGTCAACCACTTCCTTTCAACGCATTTTATATTTTGGTTCACCAAAAAGCTGAAAAAGGGCATAACAATTTTGTGTATTTTTTAAAAGACTTTTTAAAACTTTAAAAGGACCCTAAAGTTGCACAATGTATACACAGTATGAATTATTCTATTATTAAGATCTATAATTTGCTCAAAACAACGCGGTGCAGCAGTTTGTTAGAAAAATGGTATCGTGTAAAATAAATAAAGTACTTTCTTTAGCTGGTGGTAAACACAATTAGAGAATGATCGGTTATATTGCTTAAAATACAAATATATTTACCAATACAGGCTATTAGTTAAGAGCAGAGGGGAGTGGTTTATTTTTGGCACGGGATAAATGAAATAGTGTATAGCAACACCATTAAAATGTAGTTTATACTAAAAACGTATGTTATGTGATAAGTAATCTTCCGATTAATGACTATTACAGCGGGACATACCAATCCTTCCCAGGGGCCCATGATGGCTCTCTAATAGCTTTGGTGAATACCTTGTCAAAGTACTATTGCGTCATACAAATACGACTACCACAGCTAGGGCTGGATTAACCTTTTGTGTGCCACCACCTGGAAGTTGGTTACTTATTCCCGGTTCCTTATTTGCGATGTAGTTGACAAAGCAGCGTGTCCTTTTTCTGTGTGTTTTAACTCACTTACACATCTTGCATTTAACCCCCCTTAGACGGCGTGCTCACTAAATATCGCGGTATCCCTAGATAGGGTATAACCCCCTCTTTGCAAAAACACTAAAGATTATAGTGAGCAAGCCGTACCCCAAGATCAGCAGCACCCCAAAATGTAGCCCATTATAACCTATACAGAACGCATTACGTTTTCTTTCATCATTTTTTTTAGTCACTTGTTCTTGATGTTTACTCTCCCGCTCTGAAACAGTGCATGCACAAGCAATACACCGGTGTAGTGGAGTTTTTATTTTTACGAAACAAAAAATCAAAAATTGAATCACTTTCAAACTGTATAATTGTCGCCTGTGACAAAAAGGGTACCGGATCTGATGCGATCCGTCCAGTACAAATCAGCTCTGCTTAACCCGATAAGCTTTGTGCCTCCACGCTTCCTTTTGACACCCTCATTCTAGAACAACATGGTGTACCTCCAAGTCAAGTGACATTATGGCTGTCCTGTATTTATTTATGCTACACTATTGTTACAGAATGCAAGAAAAGATTTGAAGAGGATGGACCGAAGTCCAGGAAATCAGAACCACATCTTTACGCGCGTCCCACGAATCCAGCACCCGGAGTCTCCAGCGAAACCAGCCCCTCTGAGGCGTGTGCTCAGGATTCACCGATCCCAGAAGACAGCGAGCAGGATGAGACTGCGCTCTTCATGATGAGTCTACAGGCGAGGCTTAAACGACTGTCTCCCGTGAAGCGCTCCATTGCTATGATTGACATTCAGACGATCCTCCACCAGCACGAGTTCAACTCGTCCTAGGGGACTCCCTGTGGCTGCCTGACCAATATCAGTTCTGTACGAAGGAACGCTCAGGGTTTTATAATTACGAAAGCTTTTTCACTGTAAAATAATATGTTGTTATCTTTTATTGATAAGCTGTGTTGTTTTGCGCAAACTTTGCCAAATTATTTTGTTATACGCTGTAAAAAAAAAACGACGGGAATTCATGTGCAATAATCGCCATTTTCAAGTGTTAAAGTGTTTTATGTTTTACGGTTTAAAACAGTGAAGTTAATGATAAATACCTGGAAAAGAACAAAAAAATACATTTGCTGTAATATTTCAATGTAATTAACCGTTCCATTTACAAAAAACTGTAAGACACCTTATAATTGAATGTTCTGTTTTTAATTTAAGAGTTAAGTGCCAGTAAAATGTAATGTTTACATGTATCCTTTTAAAGACAGTGTTAAGGATTTCTGCCTATGGAAGCATATTAAAAAAAAACATGAAATCGTGAAAGTTCATCTTAGTATCTCAAAATATCGACTTTTGATATCTAATAATTGACTGTAACAGTGGTGTTAATCAAAGCAAACCTCCTGCATATATTATTATTATTATTATTATTATTATTATTATTATTATTATTATTATTATTATTATTATTATTATTATTGTAGCTTTAATAATCTTGGCTTTAATAATAATAAAAAAGATTTAAGTTATTTCGATGCTGCCTGTCTTTCTCAGCACTAGCCTCCTTTGTGAAAGGCGACTTAAATGTACTGGGAGACGCACAAGCAATAAATACCATTTCAAGCGAACAGGTGCACCTACCATACACTGCTGCCCCCTTGTGTTTATTATAAGAAACAGGGACATTTACGATCGAGAGGAGGCCACTCGGCCCATCCAAGCTGGTCCGGTTCCTATTACCCGATTGATCTTAGAACTTTGTAGAAGTCGGGTCTAAAAGGATGGATCCAAGTGATTCTGACTCAACAACGTGGCTCGGTAACCTACTCCAGTTCTTAACCGGCCACCGTATCCCTTATAGCTCTGAGTTTTAAGAAGCTGTTCTGTTGACATATACGATTTTTTTTTTTACCAGGAGAGCGGAATCTATACAACTCTTGCGGTATAAACACATTTACAAAATATAGCGGAATAGAATGCACAAGAAACTAAGAAATACAGCGACTTGTTTCATGGCGAGACCAGACAAATGCTTTGTTACCTTAATATAAAAACAAACAGTCGGTTGTTTCAGAAGGCAGGGAGCATTGCTTGAAGTTCACGTCCATAATACGGTATACAGTGACATCTAGTGGAGAATTAAGCGCTATACTTGCGTGTTAGTGCTTTGCAGTTTATCAGTCGTGTGGACTGTCTGGATGTCAGCTCCCCAGTAGCTCGCCGTGATCGTATAGTGGTTAGTACTTTGCGTTGTGGCCGCAACAACCCCGGTTCGAATCCGGGTCACGGCAGGAGAAATCTTCGCACGGCAAAGGGGGCTATGTTTTTGTCTTTCTCTCATATCTTCACTGTCAAGAAACTAAACAAATCCCAAATATGGACTAATTACAGATTTGCAATTTAAATATTTTACAGCCCCCAAAACAAACTTAAAAAAAAAATCTTCATATAACTAGCCCCTTTCTCTGGACGTTAAGGCGTGCATTTTGTTAGAGCGGCTAGCATTGATAACCCAGCCGAAATAGCTGTTGGGAGAGCGTTAGACTGAAGATTTAAAGGTCTTAGGTACAAAAAAATGTCAGTATAAAGTGAAAATGTCGAGGTGAGAGAGTGCTCACAGCAGCTTCATTGCGGTTCAAGTGGAGGAAAAACAATTACAGCTCCTCTTGCAGTAGTTACACTCTGCGTCCACGCGGGGGCGCCCACCCGCAGGTGTCGATTGAAGGGAGCGTCTGTTCCTAACGGGGTAGAACAGCTTTGATTATTGAAGACCTGCAAGCCGAAATAGCTCAGTTGGGAGAGCGTTAGACTGAAGATCTAAAGGTCCCTGGTTCGATCCCGGGTTTCGGCAACAGGAAGGTTTTCCGTTTTATTTTCTATTGATTTTAATACAATAACACAGGCACATGGCAGCCCACGTCTCCATGCATTGTATCCAATTAACAATATTGTATCTAATGATGTTTATTTTATCAATTGTACTTGATAGACGTTGCGCAATATAATATTTATGAATGCAGACTCGCTACCCAAACTAAACTTTTGTTTCAAGTGAAACATGATGCAGTATAATTCATTTCCGTATTAGCAGTGTTATTTTAAACGTCACGGCTACAATATATTAATATGTGGTAATGCACAGTCCTCCGTGTAAAGAAAACGCTTAATTGTCACTTACACTGCGGTCCACGTGCACAGAAACCATTACGTCATTAAAAAGTCGCATCGGTTTTCATCCTTGAAAATAGACGCACGCAAAATATTTCTCATTTTAATATCTGCGTGTTAAATGCAGTGTTGCACGTTGACGCGAGACCCATGACACTGCGATGCAATTCCTTTCTGAAACGCTAGGGGGCCGCTTGCAAGACGCACATGCAGTACTCTAATTTCTCAGTTTTGAATGCTATGACTTCCCATATGGTCTAGCGGTTAGGATTCCTGGTTTTCACCCAGGCGGCCCGGGTTCGACTCCGGTATGGGAATGCTCCTTTTATTAAAAAAAAGATTTTCTTTTCATTATTTTGACCCCCTCTCCCCATAATAGTTTTAAATGTAATACGTCTACAATTGCATAGCACGCTATCTCTCTGTTGTAGTCAGACTATAGTAAAACTCGTATATTAAACTGCAATTAATTCACAAGGCTGTAACTTAAAAAATAATTTCTTAAATTATGAGTCACAGAATGCTGCAGAATCTCAAATAATACGTTGTTTTGATTGGCTACAGGGAGTCGGGGACTGTCCAATTGAGAGGAGCGTAGTTGGGAGACCATCTGGGTAATCCATGCTTGAATTAACAAGTAAATGAAAATGGTGAGTCTGGGTCGTGTGTCTGTAATTAAAATTGCAGTTCGGATTGATTCATCTAGCTTAACCTGTCGACTCCGTTTTCATTTGTGTTGATATTTAGAGGCTGGAAATGTCGGTTTCGAAGCAATAGAATCAGATGATGAAGTTGTTTAGTTTACCTGTTCAATTTTAATGTAATGCTTTAAGAACATAAGAAAGTTTCCAAACGATAGGAGGCCATTCAGCCCATCTTGCTCGTTTGGTTGTTAGTAGCTTATTGATCCCAGAATCTCATCAAGCAGCTTCTTGAAGGATCCCAGGGTGTCAGCTTCAACAACATTACTGGGGAGTTGGTTCCAGACCCTCACAATTCTCTGTGTAAAAAAGTGCCTCCTATTTTCTGTTCTGAATGCCCTTTATCTAATCTCCATTTGTGACCCTGGTCTTTGTTTCATTTTTCAGGATTCACATCATTCTGAAGTTCAAAAACTATATGATATTCCTAGCATTTGAAGTTAAACGATTCGTAGCAACAAAAAACCAAACGGGTAAGTGCTGTTAATGTCATGAGGGTAATGTCAGTATAAAGTGAAAATGTCGAGGTGAGAGAGTGCTCACAGCAGCTTCATTGCGGTTCAAGTGAAGGAAAAACAATTACAGCTCCTCTTGCAGTAGTTACACTCTGCGTCCACGCGGGGGCGCCCACCCGCAGGTGTCGATTGAAGGGAGCGTCTGTTCCTAACGGGGTAGAACAGCTTTGATTATTGAAGACCTGCAAGCCGAAATAGCTCAGTTGGGAGAGCGTTAGACTGAAGATCTAAAGGTCCCTGGTTCGATCCCGGGTTTCGGCAACAGAAAGGCTTTCGGTTTTATTTTCTATTGATTTTAATACAATAACACAGGCACATGGCAGCCCACGTCTCCATGCATTGTATCCAATTAACAATATTGTATCTAATGATGTTTATTTTATCAATTGTACTCGATAGACGTTGCGCAATATAATATTTATGAATGCAGACTCGCTACCCAAACTAAACTTTTGTTGAAAGTGAAACATTATACGCACGCAAAATATAAAGTAGACGCACGCATAAATATATTCGATCATTTTAATATCTGCGTGTTAAATGCAGTGTTGCACGTTGACGCGAGACCCATGACACTGCGATGCAATTCCTTTCTGAAACGCTAGGGGGGGCCGCTTGCAAGACGCACATGCAGTACTCTAATTTCTCAGTTTTGAATGCTATGGCTTCCCATATGGTCTAGCGGTTAGGATTCCTGGTTTTCACCCAGGCGGCCCGGGTTCGACTCCCGGTATGGGAATGCTCCTTTTTATTAAAAAAAAAAAGATTTTCTTTTCATTATTTTGACCCCCCTCTCCCCATAATAGTTTTAAATGTAATACGTCTACAATTGCATAGCACGCTATCTCTCTGTTGTAGTCAGACTATAGTAAAACTCGTATATTAAACTGCAATTAATTCACAAGGCTGTAACTTAAAAAATAATTTCTTAAATTATGAGTCACAGAATGCTGCAGAATCTCAAATAATACGTTGTTTTTGATTGGCTACAGGGAGTCGGGGACTGTTCAATTGAGAGCAGCGTAGTTGGGAGGCCAGCTGAGAAGTCCATGCTTGAATTAACAAGTAAATGAAAATGGTGAGTCTGGGACGTGTGTCTGTAATTAAAATTGCAGTTCGGATTGATTCATCTAGCTTAACCTGTCGACTCCGTGTTCATTTGTGTTGATATTTAGAGGCTGGAAATGTCGGTTTCGAAGCAATAGAATCGGATGAAGTTGTTTAGTTTACCTGTTCAATTTTAATGTAATGCTTTAAGAACATAAGAAAGTTTCCAAACGATAGGAGGCCATTCAGCCCATCATGCTCGTTTGGTTGTTAGTAGCTTATTGATCCCAGAATCTCATCAAGCAGCTTCTTGAAGGATCCCAGGGTGTCAGCTTCAACAACATTACTGGGGAGTTGGTTCCAGACCCTCACAATTCTCTTTGTAAAAAAGTGCCTCCTATTTTCTGTTCTGAATGCCCCTTTATCTAATCTCCATTTGTGACCCCTGGTCTTTGTTTCATTTTCAGGATTCACATGCATTCTGAAGTTCAAAAACTATATGATATTCCAGCATGTGTGACAGTTAAAAGATTGTAGCAACAAAGACCACAACGGGTAAGTGCTGTTGATGTCATGAGGGTAATGTCAGTATAAAGTGAAAATGTCGAGGTGAGAGAGTGCTCACAGCAGCTTCATTGCGGTTCAAGGAAGGAAAAACAATTACAGCTCCTCTTGCAGTAGTTACACTCTGCGTCCACGCGGGGCGCCCACCCGCAGGTGTCGATTGAAGGAGCGTCTGTTCCTAACGGGGTAGAACAGCTTTGATTATTGAAGACCTGCAAGCCGAAATAGCTCAGTTGGGAGAGCGTTAGACTGAAGATCTAAAGGTCCCTGGTTCGATCCGGGTTTCGGCAACAGAAAGGCTTTTAAACCGGTTTTATTTTCTATTGATTTTAACGTTAGGACTGGTACATGGCAGCGCACGTGTCCATGCATTGTATCTATTAACAGTTATTGTTTCTGAATGGCGTAGAATTTATCAAACTGTACACGACGGACCTAGCGTCAATATAATAATTATGCATGCAGACTAGCTACACAATACAAAAACTTTTTTTGAAAGTCAAACATAATAAGCAGGTTCACCAATAAGTAGACGTATGCAAAATAGATGTAATCGATCAATTATAAGCGTGTTAAATGCAGTGTTGCACGTTGACGCGAGACCCATGACACTGCGATGCAATTCCTTTCTGAAACGCTAGGGGGCTGCAAGACGCACATGCAGTACTCTAATTGCTCAGTTTTGAATGCTATGGCTTCACATATGGTCTAGCGGTTAGGATTCCTGGTTTTCACCCAGGCGGCCCGGGTTCGACTCCGGTATGGGAATGCTCTTTTTATAAAAAAGATTTTCTTTTCATTATTTTGACCCCCCTCTCCCCATAATAGTTTTAAATGTAATACGTCTACAATTGCATAGCACGCTATCTCTCTGTTGTAGTCAGACTATAGTAAAACTCGTATATTAAACTGTAATTAATTCACAAGGCTGTAACTTAAAAAAAAACAGGCCCGTCATAATGTCTTAAATTATGAGTCAGAGAATGCTGCAGAATCTCAAATACTACGTTGTATTCGATTGGCTACAGGGAGTCGGGGACTGTCCAATTGAGAGGAGCGTAGTTGGGAGACCATCTGGGTAATCCATGCTTGAATTAACAAGTAAATGAAAATGGTGAGTCTGGGTCGTGTGTCTGTAATTAAAATTGCAGTTCGGATTGATTCATGTAGCTTAACCTGTGTCCAGGGGTCAGCTCTCAGATGGACGATGAATACAAGTGGGCGGGTGGTGGAGGACCCCAAAATCGTGGTCACCTCGTCCCGGGACCCCAGCTCCAGACTCAAGATGTTTGCCAAGGGAAGGCGTCCTTAAGCTCTTCGGTACCAGTTGTGTGCCAGTGAGGAGAGAGAGAGTCATCAGTCTAAAATTCACATCATTCTAATGTCAGTATAAAGTGAAAATGTCGAGGTGAGAGAGTGCTCACAGCAGCTTCATTGCGGTTCAAGTGGAGGAAAAACAATTACAGCTCCTCTTGCAGTAGTTACACTCTGCGTCCACGCGGGGCGCCCACCCGCAGGTGTCGATTGAAGGGAGCGTCTGTTCCTAACGGGGTAGAACAGCTTTGATTATTGAAGACCTGCAAGCCGAAATAGCTCAGTTGGGAGAGCGTTAGACTGAAGATCTAAAGGTCCCTGGTTCGATCCCGGGTTTCGGCAACAGGAAGGTTTTCCGTTTTATTTTCTATTGATTTTAATACAATAACACAGGCACATGGCAGCCCACGTCTCCATGCATTGTATCCAATTAACAATATTGTATCTAATGATGTTTATTTTATCAATTGTACTTGATAGACGTTGCGCAATATAATATTTATGAATGCAGACTCGCTACCCAAACTAAACTTTTGTTTCAAGTGAAACATGATGCAGTATAATTCATTTCCGTATTAGCAGTGTTATTTTAAACGTCACGGCTACAATATATTAATATGTGGTAATGCACAGTCCTCCGTGTAAAGAAAACGCTTAATTGTCACTTACACTGCGGTCCACGTGCACAGAAACCATTACGTCATTAAAAAGTCGCATCGGTTTTCATCCTTGAAAATAGACGCACGCAAAATATTTCTCATTTTAATATCTGCGTGTTAAATGCAGTGTTGCACGTTGACGCGAGACCCATGACACTGCGATGCAATTCCTTTCTGAAACGCTAGGGGGCCGCTTGCAAGACGCACATGCAGTACTCTAATTTCTCAGTTTTGAATGCTATGACTTCCCATATGGTCTAGCGGTTAGGATTCCTGGTTTTCACCCAGGCGGCCCGGGTTCGACTCCGGTATGGGAATGCTCCTTTTATTAAAAAAAAGATTTTCTTTTCATTATTTTGACCCCCTCTCCCCATAATAGTTTTAAATGTAATACGTCTACAATTGCATAGCACGCTATCTCTCTGTTGTAGTCAGACTATAGTAAAACTCGTATATTAAACTGCAATTAATTCACAAGGCTGTAACTTAAAAATAATTTCTTAAATTATGAGTCACAGAATGCTGCAGAATCTCAAATAATACGTTGTTTTTGATTGGCTACAGGGAGTCGGGGACTGTTCAATTGAGAGCAGCGTAGTTGGGAGGCCAGCTGAGAAGTCCATGCTTGAATTAACAAGTAAATGAAAATGGTGAGTCTGGGACGTGTGTCTGTAATTAAAATTGCAGTTCGGATTGATTCATCTAGCTTAACCTGTCGACTCCGTGTTCATTTGTGTTGATATTTAGAGGCTGGAAATGTCGGTTTCGAAGCAATAGAATCGGATGAAGTTGTTTAGTTTACCTGTTCAATTTTAATGTAATGCTTTAAGAACATAAGAAAGTTTACAAACGAGAGGAGGCCATTCAGCCCATCATGCTCGTTTGGTTGTTAGTAGCTTATTGATCCCAGAATCTCATCAAGCAGCTTCTTGAAGGATCCCAGGGTGTCAGCTTCAACAACATTACTGGGGAGTTGGTTCCAGACCCTCACAATTCTCTTTGTAAAAAAGTGCCTCCTATTTTCTGTTCTGAATGCCCCTTTATCTAATCTCCATTTGTGACCCCTGGTCGAAAAAGTCCCCTTGGGCGACATTTTCAATACCTTTTAGGATTTTGAATGCTTGAATCAGATCGCCGCGTAGTCTTCTTTGTTCAAGACTGAATAGATTCAATCCTTTAAGCCTGTCTGCATTTGACATGCCTTTTAAACCCGGGATAATTCTGATTCGTTAGGACTGTTGGAGGGGGTGTCACAGTGTTTATTAAAGTTATGTTTTCGAATGAGCGTAGAAATCAAACTGTACAGCGGACCTAGCGTCAATTATAATTATCATCGCAAGTACAAATACAAAAACTTTTTTTTTTCAAACAAATAAGGGGGTTCACCAAAAGTGGTTGAACATAGATGTAATCGATCAATTATAAGGTGTAATTGCAGTTAGGCAGGTGTGCCAGTGTGCAATTGCATTGACTCCCAGGTCTGGCCCAGGGGCTGGTTTCAGGAACTCCCCATAATAGTTTTAAATGTAATACGACTACAATTGCATAGCATGCTATCTCTCTGTTGTAGTCAGACTATAGTAAAACTCGTATATTAAACTGTAATTAATTCACAAGGCTGTAACTTTAAAAAAAAACAGGCCCGTCATAATTTCTTAAATTATGAGTCAGAGAATGCTGCAGAAGTTACGTTGTTTTTGATTGGCTACAGGGAGTCGGGGACTGTCCAATTGAGAGGAGCGTAGTTGGGAGGCCAGCTGAGAAGTCCATGCTTGAATTAACAAGTAAATAAAAATGGTGAGTCTGGGACATGTGTCTGTAATTAAAATTGCAATTCGGATTGATTCATGTAGCTTAACCTGTGTCCAGGGGTCAGCTCTCAGATGGACGATGAATACAAGTGGGCAGGTGGTGGAGGACCCCAAAATCATGGTCACCTCGTCCCGGGACCCCAGCTCCAGACTCAAGATGTTTGCCAAGGGAAGGCGTCCTTAAGCTCTTCGGTGCCAGTTGTGTGCCAGTGAGGAGAGAGAGTCAGATCACAACCAGTGCTGTTGATGTCATGAGGGTAATGTCAGTATAAAGTGAAAATGTCGAGGTGAGAGAGTGCTCACAGCAGCTTCATTGCGGTTCAAGGGAAGGAAAAACAATTACAGCTCCTCTTGCAGTAGTTACACTCTGCGTCCACGCGGGGGCGCCCACCCGCAGGTGTCGATTGAAGGGAACGTATGTTCCTAACGAGGTAGAACAGCTTTGATTATTGAAGACCTGCAAGCCGAAATAGCTCAGTTGGGAGAGCGTTAGACTGAAGATCTAAAGGTCCCTGGTTCGATCCCGGGTTTCGGCAAAAGGAAGGTTTTCCGTTTTATTTTCTATTGATTTTAATACAATAACACAGGCACATGGCAGCCCACGTCTCCATGCATTGTATCCTATTGACAATATTGTATCTAATGATGTTTATTTTATCAATTGTACTTGATAGACGTTGCGCAATATAATATTTATGAATGCAGACTCGCTACCCAAACTAAACTTTTGTTTCAAGTGAAACATGATGCAGTGTAATTCATTTCCGTATTAGTGGTGTTATTTTAAGCGTCACGGCTACAATATATTAATATGTGGTAATGCACAGTCCTCCGTGTAAAGAAAACGCTTAATTGTCACTTACACGGCAAGGCTGCGTTCCGAATAGGATTTCAAAACTTCTATTGGGTCGCGTTGCCTGAAGCTACATGGCACAGAAATAGTATAAAATCAATACGTTTTCTAATGACAAAAACGAAGCGACTGACTTCGCGGTCAACGACAAAAAAACACAGCCCCCTTTGCCGTGCGAGGATTTCTCCTGCCGTGACCCGGATTCGAACCGGGGTTGTTGCGGCCACAACGCAAAGTACTAACCACTATACGATCACGGCGAGCTACTGGGAAGCTGCTGGGAGCGCTGGCAGCTGCGGTACACGTGCACAGAAACCATTACGTCATTAAAAAGTCGCATCGGTTTTCATCCTTGAAAATAGACGCACGCAAAATATTTCTCATTTTAATACCTGCGTGTTAAATGCAGCGTTGCACGTTGACGCGAGACCCATGACACTGCGCTGCAATTCCTTTCTGAAACGCTAGGTGGGGCGGGGGGCGCTTGCAAGACGCACATGCAGTTCTCTTATTTCTCAGTTTTAAATGCTATGGCTTCCCATATGGTCTAGCGGTTAGGATTCCTGGTTTTCACCCAGGCGGCCCGGGTTCGACTCCCGGTATGGGAATGCTCTTTTTTATTAAAAAAAAAGGTTTTCTTTTCATTATTTTGACCCCCCTCTCCCCATAATAGGTTTAAATGTAATACGTCTACAATTGCATAGCACGCTATCTCTCTGTTGTAGTCAGACTATAGTAAAACTCGTATATTAAACTGTAATTAATTCACAAGGCTGTAACTTAAAAAAAAAAAACAGGCCCGTCATAATTTCTTAAATTATGAGTCAGAGAATGCTGCAGAATCTCAAATACTACGTTGTTTTTGATTGGCTACAGGGAGTCGGGGACTGTCCAATTGAGAGGAGCGTAGTTGGGAGGCCAGCTGAGAAGTCCATGCTTGAATTAACAAGTAAATGAAAATTGTGAGTTTGTGTTTTCATGCAGGCAGGTATATAAAGGATAGAAATGATTTAGGCCTTCTTACACGTTTGCACACGACTGTATGTAGAAAGATTGTTTGTGTTTAAAGGTTACGCTGTTTGAAGTATTGCAGTCTCACAAATAAACCTCTTTTTCTGTCTCCCTGTGTCCCTCCCTGCCTGTGTCCAGGGGTCAGCTCTCAGATGGACGATGAATACAAGTGGGCGGGTGGTGGAGGACCCCAAAATCGTGGTCACCTCATCCCGGGACCCCAGCTCCAGACTCAAGATGTCTGCCAAGGGAAGGCGTCCTTAAGCTCGTCGGTGCCAGTTGTGTGCCAGTGAGGAGAGAGAGTCGTCAAGAAATTGTTAAACATAAAGACTGCAACAGTATGTCGTCTACAAGAAAACGAGCAGGGTCTGTTTTAAAAAAAAAAAAAAAAAAGTGTTTTTCTGGCCACTTTTGGGGAAAAGTTGAAATCTCGTGAGATGTCATAGCCAACCAAGTTTAAAGCAGGTTTGAAATTTCACCCGTTCCTGGTTTTACTACGAGCTTGATTAGCCAGGGTGTGTCAGGTAACAAGCTCAAGTCATCGTAAAACCAGGAATGGATCAAACTGCTATGCAATGGGAGTCTTATTGCCAGCCCTGATATTGTTATGGCTGGGGTTCAGTTGAAGGCACCGAACTGAATGCCTTCTCTTTTCTCCTCTGTGTATATATATCCTAAAATTCTAGGTGATGCTAAACTTTTGGCCATAGCTGGTAACACTTCAGTATCCCTGCATTGCATTACCGTTACCAGAATAGCCTGCCCAAGAGGCATTGTCCATTGTGATGGTGAGTTTGAAACCTGTAATGTAATAGCCTGGTCCTGCGAGAGATAAAGCAGTACTCAAGCATTGCTCAGGGAAACTGACGGATTACTGCTGCATACAGATGCAATTCGCTGATTTAAAAGGACAGAAGAACCCTAAAGTCAAATGAATTTTTTTTTTTTTTTTACAATGTTAAGCCCATTTCCGTATAATTGAATCCTTCAGATGTTAAGAAATATGGAACCATGCTATCGATTTACTGATGTGAAATTATAACCAGGGTTTTCTGGAATTCAGTAAAAAATAAAAAGTAAATGTTGTGTAAAAGTAATAATCATTGAGGAAAGGGTTATGGAACTTTCTATAAATGTAAAACACCAATTTAAAAGTAGGAATCGGGCTGTATCAGGTAAAACTCTTAAGAACTAAAAATCTAAAACTAGAGAACAGGGTTGGGGGGCAATTTCCAATTCCATTTTAGTCAATGCCAACACATCATTGATCACAATTGCAATCAGTATTCAGTTCAAATGAGCTCCTCACAACAGTGGCAACAAATTACTTCACAATTGTGTCTGAAATATAAATTTGTTACTTTGAAGGACCCCGTCCCTGACTAGTTATATCCATGTTGTTTCTCAGGTATTTGGGGGGGGGGGGGGGATTTGTGTCTTATGCAGCTGGAGTAGCATGATCTGTCTAAACAAGATGCCCTGCAGATTATTAACTGAACTGACCCATCTGTTTCAGTGTACGTGATCAAGCTGGGCACTCTGGAGAACGAAAGCATCGTGGAAGTGGAGTGGCGTCTGCACCCCTACTCTCACACTGCAAAGAAAACACCGGAGGAGCAGCAGAGACCCGCCAGACTGAAACACAAGGACATCTCCCAACGATTGTTGGCCCACACAATGGGGGAAATGATACACAGAAAGCATTTTTTTTGTTCCATTTAAAAGCTGATTTCACCATGTAAGTGCAGTGGAACCTCTCTCTTCTGATCTTTGTGTTTAGTTATGGGGCAGTGTATATGTACCCGCTATTGGGTGAAGAATTCCTGATACAAGGATTCTACTGTATTGCATTTTGACAACTATATTCTGCTATGCAGAAAAAACTATTAAATTTGTATTTTGCAGATTTTATAAAACATTTGAGCAAGATACATCCTTGTGTCCCTCCTTATTGTTGTTCAAACTCCCCTCCCCATTATCCAAACACCAAGATTGTAGTTCTTAACCCAGTCCAGCGGTTTTCATTTCTAAAAATAAAAGTTGTGGATTTGGTATGAACAACCAGATCCTGTTTGAATACATGCCAATGTTCATTTTAATTGTGAGGTTAACTGCAAGGTTAATGTAAGCCACATTTGTTCCACCGGCTGTAGATTTCCAGAGCAATGAAGTGCACGTGTGCCAAAAAGAAACACGAAATTAATAAAATTACAGCGCTTTTATTTGGAACATGAACATCAGAAACAGCAAAAGGCTCTCTCTCAAAACAGTACGATGCCGGTTTGTTAAGTGGACTATTCCCTCTCTCAGTATTCCTCTCCCTCCTCGGCTTCTCCCTCCACAGAGTCGACTCCCACTTCTTCATAATCCTTCTCCAGAGCTGCCAGGTCCTCCCGGGCCTCGGAGAACTCTCCCTCCTCCATCCCCTCCCCCACATACCAGTGCACAAAGGCCCGCTTGGCGTACATCAGGTCGAACTTGTGGTCGAGGCGGGCCCAGGCCTCGGCGATCGCGGTGGTGTTGCTCAGCATGCACACAGCGCGCTGCACCTTGGCAAGATCACCCCCGGGCACCACTGTGGGCGGCTGGTAGTTAATGCCAACCTGGAGGGGAAGTGAAAACATGATTCAGCTACATCTCCTTTGCAATTAACTTTACATCCTGTAGTGACAGCCAGGCTTGTGATGCTTAAACTACAGTACAAACTCAGCAGTTACTTGGTGAATCCCAGCAAACACTTTGCCTCACTGAAACAAAAAACTGATGGACTTTCTCAAGGTTCAAAAGAACGACTTGCAGCAGTGAATTGTTTAAAGAAACTGTTATGAAAACAAAAAAAAACACTTCTGTTGGTACGTATTTTGTTGAAATGTAACAAAAGTTAATTGCACACCTTGCTTGTTTATTTAGTTTTAAATTAAAAAAATATAAATAGAATTGTATTTTTTTGTTTGAAATCCCAGAAAAATAGCAACACTTGGCTTTAATATTAATGCATGGAAAAAATTTGCGGTAATACCTTGTGACATTTCTAGCTTTGAGAGACATGACTTAGTTTATAAGAAAATTGTGAGCTCTGATGGGCTGAATAGCTTATTCCTGTCATAAAACGTCTTGTAGTTTTGTAGTATTTTTATGTATTTATTTATTTATTTATTTTGGTAACAGAGAAAGCTAGGGAAACAGGGTTGGAGGTGTATCACATTTTGATTTTCCTAGGAGTAACACTATCAAAGTAAACTAATTAAAAGATTCTTCTGTCTTTGTAATATATTGTATTGCATACATCTCTAGTAAATTTGGTTTACATTACTAGTTTCTCTATTTTATTCATGCATTCTACTTACATGCAATGACACATTTATCCACGGACCAATGCACCCCCCAAGCAAATAGTTATCCTTAAACCAGAACCTCTGATCTAGCAGTCCCTGTTGGATTGCTTTGGGATTGCACTAACCTTGAAGCCGGTGGGGCACCAGTCCACAAACTGGATGGTCCTCTTGGTTTTGATGGTGGCGATGGCTGCATTGACGTCTTTGGGCACCACGTCGCCGCGGTACAGCATGCAGCAGGCCATGTACTTGCCGTGGCGCGGGTCGCACTTCACCATCTGGTTGGCAGGCTCGAAGCAGGCGTTGGTGATCTCGGCTACGGAGAGCTGCTCGTGGTAGGCCTTCTCCGCGGAGATGACTGGGGCGTAGGTGACCAGGGGGAAGTGGATGCGGGGGTAGGGCACCAGGTTGGTCTGGAACTCTGTGAGATCCACGTTGAGGGCCCGTCGAGCGCAGGGAGGCGGTGATGGAGGAGACGATCTGACCGATCAGCGGTTCAGGTTGGTGTAGGTCGGGCCTTCGATGTCCAGGTTGCGTCTGCAGATGTCGTAGATGGCCTCATTGTCCACCATGAAGGCGCAGTCCGAGTGCTCCAGGGTGGTGTGAGTGGTCAGGATGGAGTTGTAGGGCTCCACCACTGCTGTGGAAACCTGACCGAGGGAGGGGATTTCAATTAGAGGCACATTGGAAACAGAGCTTCAGGTTACAGGAAATGACTTGAAAAGCAGATGCCGGGGCTGTTAAAGCTTCTGCATAACATTTCATTTAAAGGAATCTTTTAAATTGTACGTTCATACTACTATATGTTAAATGCTAGTTCTATTTTTGAAGTCTGAGAATGAGCTGTGAGAATCGGGAATGCTCCTGTGGTTTACCTCTTGGAGCCGGGTAGATTGCAAACTCCAGCTTGGATTTCTTGCCGTAGTCCACAGAGAGCCTTTCCATGAGCAGGGAGGCAAATCCGGAGCCGGTCCCACCGCCAAAGCTGTGGAAGATCAGGAAGCCCTGCAGTCCTGTGCACTGGTCAGACTGGGGAGGAGAGACACACACAGGTAACATCACCCGTTACTGCACGGTTATCTCTAAAGGATATTTTCATAACCTTCCCATATCCACAAAGTAAAAATTGGCAAGGGTAAAGAATGATATTGATGTAAATGATTGTGTTCAGTCTTGAGGGTGCATACAGTATATGCATATATATATATATATATATATATATATATATATATATATACATATTTTATTTCTTGCATTAGAATTGTTTTCAGCCCTTTTAATCAGCTCACCAGTTTGCGGATGCGGTCTAGCACCAGGTCTACAATCTCCTTGCCGATGGTATAGTGCCCGCGGGCGTAGTTGTTGGCAGCGTCCTCCTTGCCAGTGATGAGCTGCTCCGGGTGGAAGAGCTGCCGGTATGTCCCTGTGCGCACCTCGTCTGAGAGAGAGAGCGAGACGAGAGCACTCAGCAATGTGCAATAGAGAGAGGCTGTGCAACCAAACCAGCATGCATTCACATTAAAACAGGCTCGAAATTCATATTCCAGGTGCTACAACTACAGCATTCTAAGAAATAAGCAACAGTTTGAAAAAAAGGGAAAATGTTTGTTGTAAAATCTTCATGTGCACATAAGAGTTGATGTTTTATAAGTGAATAAATGAATGTTATGTCATGAAACAGTTCATGGTTTAGAAAATCAATCAATAACTGAAACCTGAGTTTACAATAGCCAGGACAAGAGCAGCACTTATTCACACAGCAGAAACATTTTAATAACAGGAAAACCGCCTTCTGATGATGGGTTTACTCTTACAGAGATGTCCTGAACCCTGATGCAGGACTGTATATTCACTCACCGACCACAGTGGGCTCCAGGTCCACAAACACAGCTCTGGGGACGTGCTTGCCTGCTCCAGTCTCGCTGAAGAAGGTGTTGAAGGAGTCGTCTCCTCCTCCGATGGTCTTGTCGCTGGGCATCTGTCCGTCTGGCTGGATCCCGTGCTCCAGGCAGTACAGCTCCCAGCAGGCATTGCCAATCTGGACCCCAGCCTGGCCAACGTGGATGGAAATGCACTCACGCTGGGAAGTGAATTCACAGGTTTAGTATCACTAGGGAAGAAACCACCATGTTTATTTCAGCAACAGAAAATGTAGACTATATATAGCCTGTACACACTGCCTTTGGATTTGAATAATTTACTTATTTTTGGGTATTGTTTTTTTTTGGGTAACAGTTTTCAATATTGATGATGCTAATAACCAAATGTAAGCAGTGTGGAGTAGTGGTTAGGGCTTTGGACTCTTGACCGGTGGGTTGTGGGTTCAATTCCAAGTGGGGGACACTGCTGCTACCCTTGAACAAGGTACTTTACCTAGATTGCTCCAGTAAAAAACCCAACTGTATAAATGGGGAATTGTATGTAAAAATAATGTGATATCTTGTAATAATTGTAAGTTGCCCTGGATAAGGGCGTCTGCTAAGAAATAAATAATAATATTTTCGTTGGTGTTATTTTCTTGTAGACATGGTGTTTAAGTACTTGTCAAGTTACATAAAGAAAGTTAATTTGCATCTATTGAGGACCATGCAGCTTGCAACCCGCGAAAATCTCGTTATGCCGTAAGTTTCAGCTTCTTCAGAGGAAATTAATGGCGGGGATTTTTTTTTAAATAATCAGTCAAACTTTATTTTATATAGCGCCTTTCATAGCGGACCACCATCACAAAGCGCTTTACAAGATAACGTTTTTTTTTGTTTTTTTTTTTAAAAACAAACAAGAACAGTATTATAATGTATTACTACAATAACGTATCATTTATTCCAAAGCTATCACTGGCTCTATTGTTTAATTACCAAAAATAGCAGTTCATAAATTCATATATTTGGCATTTCCTTCAAATAAAACTAACCGTTTAACGTATCAAAGTAAAAAAAAAAAAAAACTGCCACTTCAATTTGAATATTTTTAAACAAAAGCTGTACTAAATAGTTTTGCAGTAACCGCCTTGTTTTGCGCGGGAATCACATTTTAGTTTTTACTGTACCAAGTGTAATTATTTTTATATATTATTTTTTCCTTACATGGCTATTTAAAATTAGTTCCACTTGTTTTAATAAAGTAAGTTACCTCCGATCATAACGACAGTTTGACATTGGAATGCAAATACCGTTTTTCTTTTTTTTCAGAAAATTTCAGAAAAACGGTATTTGTGTTAAAAAAACATAAATGCGTAAAACATATCTTACCATGTTTCTAGACGAGTGGTGCAAATATTATCGACAATTTTGAAATTTAACGATTTTCTTCTGTCTTCTGTGACCTTAAAATAATCAACGGCTCTTTATCGTCAACGACTCGACTTACTTCAACCGTCGACACACGCGTATTTATAACACCCGCTCCAGTCTTGACCCGCCCACTGTCAACGCTTAATGGCTAATGACACGCTCGCATCTATTTTATTAAACAGTCCTGCTGTCAATTTTAACAATCGAACCATCTATTGGATACATTGATGTCAATTAAGCGTAGTTGTGTCGAATCTGCTTTCGAGTTTAGGGAATGGGCGGGATGGTCGGAAAAGCTTCGTGAATGGTCAGTTTGAATTTGAATTTGAATGATACAGAGGCGCGAAAATGTGACTTATTTTCAAATACGTTGCGAAATTATGAAATTGAAATGCTGGACGGATTCACTTACTTAAACATACCATAATTTGCAATTGTTACATTAATTTGATTTTTTTTTTTCAATTCACTGACGCCTTAGCAACCAAAGCTGCTAAAATAAGGCTCCTAATTTCAAAATTTAAACATCAAAAATTAAGTCTGAAAACTGTAAGTGTCTCAATTTCCCCGGGATTACTGGTAACCATGCTTTATACAGTCATTGTATGAAAAAAAAACATGTAAACAGATTCAAAGTTTCAACAAATTACAGGTTTGTGCATTTATGGAGCACAAGTAAAAATTAGAATTGTTTTTTTTTTTTTTTTAATTTATATTTCAGGTTTATGTATTGAAAAACGAACAGTGAAAAAAACTGCCTGTAAAGTATCTTACTAATAAATAAATATGAGGAAAAAAAAGATACACAGTATACATGGTTATTTTGGGTAGGGGTGACAAATGACAGGTCGGGATATATAAAAGCAACAGGTGGTTTTATTTTTATTTTATTTTTATTTGTCCTAGTATAGTAAATCCAGCTTTTAAAGCCACCTTTTAAAACCACTGGACCACAGAACGTATAAGGTAATTAGTCAAACTAATGTAACCCTTTTGTGTGTGTGTGTGTGTGTATATATATATATATATATATATATATATATATATATATATATATATATATATATATATATATATATATATATATATAGGGACCTATGGATGATGCAAATGCATGAGGATGTCATCTCCCCACATAAAGCAATGAAAATATATTTATTATGTGTTCAGGTATTTTCAATGTTTAATGCGCGCAAGTGTTAAAGTGGCCTTACCATTCTATATATATATATATATATATATATATATATATATATATATATATATATATATATATATATATATATATTATATTATTACACCCATAATGTGTTACAGGTTTTTCGTCGCGGTGGTTATCTAAAGAAGTTAAGAAAGTTTACGTCAGAAAAGCCTTGTCATTTTCCGTGAATCTAAACTTCCTTTTCTCTGGTAACACTGCGTAATCGATCTTTTTTTTTGAGTGTGTGTGTTGTTTTTGTTATCACTTCCCGTATATATATATATTTATCTCTGATATAAAACACAGCCTCTCTCTCAACCGCAAGGGAAAAGTTTTCAGACACGGTTTGGGCTGCACAAAGGTGAGTGACATGTGCTCTCGTCCAATCTCCACCGTCGCTCGGCGGCACAGACCAATAGCATCGCAGCAGGGCAGGGGCGGGGGGCGTGTCATTGCCAAAGCAGGTTTCTTCCCGCCTTCTTTTAAGACTCACTGAATTCAAGATGGCTGCTCCAGGTAGGTGGTATTTATTTTTTTTTTTTGGTAAATAATATGTTCAAGGTGATAAGAGGGCAGGGGAAACCTCGGCGGCTCCGCAAGCTCGTTTGAGACTGTGTGTGGTGGCTTGTCCGCCTGGGTTTGGAGACCCAAGCCTCGCCTCGGCTTGTGTTTTGGAGGAAAAAAAACCGACACTTTAAAAAAAAAAAAAAAAAACGGACCTCAAAACTAATCCGCACACAAGTGCTTTGAAGTAAAAAAAGACAATTCTGCCATCTAAGTGTTTTCAGTGAGTTCCCAATGCGTTTTGTCGTTTAGGCACGAAGGTCTAAATAAAGGAGTTATTTAATAACGTTACGCTTTTAGTGGTTTGCGGACGTCACGGTAAACTCGCCTGACTGAGAAAACGCCAACATACTTTTTATTTTTTTTTTTTTTATCCCCTCTTTCTTATTCGACGTGAGAGCGGACCTGCTAAACTGATTAAACGCCGTTTAAAGTTCAGGAAACTGTATGAAAAAACAAAAGAATCACCACTAGTTAAAGTTATTGAGGTAATCTTCCTACTCAAAACTTTACGCTGATCATAAAACTTCGAGTGTTGAGTTACTTTTTACACTAGATACTGCGATTCGAGCCACAAATTAGACCATGCACACTACATTAATATTATAGCAATGATATATATATATATATATATATATATATATATATATATATATATATATATATATATATATATATATATATATTGGTACTTTTTAGTGTTTTTGCGTATGTCGACAGGCAGAAGTGTATTGCACCATACCGTTTCAAAAACATTACTCTATTTAAAGATAGAATACCTTCACTTATGTGAGGTGAAACGGTGTCCATAGTAAGTCATGTTTTGTGGCAAAAATCGCTTATTTCAGTTGAATCTTAGGATTGTGAGAGGGTACATTTTACACTAAATTATACAGGAGCTGGTATAATGTGCTTCTCTGGGGGCGTACATGACAATTCATTAATTGATTAGCTCTTCCAATTGTACCAGGGAAGCTGTATTTGCGAGTGGATATTTCAAGGGAACCATTCAATTTCCCCAAATGTAGGAAACACTTGATTCTGGAGACTGGGGAGACCTAGTTTGAGGTTGCTGTATCAAAAACAAAGCTCCCTTCCTGGTGGGCCATGCAGTGCCCTAAAACCTAGTCTCCTGAAACCAATTTCCAAGCTACTACAAAGTGTCCTCCTGTTCCCTCAACTTCAGTGACCTGGCTATAGCTGAACAGCACAACGTTGCATATCCGAACCCCTGTGGACTGGGGTATAGGCGGATATCTGAAAAAGTTGGATTTGCGAACATCTGCAGAACAATTATTTACACATCAATAAAGAGGTTAGTGAACAAAAACCATACGGAAACTGCTTTAAACATGGGGACATTTTTTGCTTTAAAAGTAAGTAGATTAATTCAGCTACAAATACACAGCGTTGCTATGCAGTTTGTATAAGCCATCTCCACGCAAAGCTTAAAAAATACAAAGCAAATGGTAAATGTACAGTAACCTGCATCTGATGGCTTCTTTCTTAACTCTAGAAGTCCCTTCCTCCCTGGTTCTGCTTTCTTAATATCTCTGTCACGGTACTTTGCGCTCTTTCTTGATATTGCCAACAGCTGATAAGCAGCTTGGTTTGAATATTGCTTCGGCTATTTTAAACAAACGTGCAGTAAACCTTGTGTTTATGAAGCTTGCTTTGTTTAATTCATTTAAAAGCTACAATAACACACTGCCAATATCTGCAAGCATGCGCTCCATCATATAAACACACTGCACAAAAAAAAAAGCTTTCTTGACTGGTGTATTGAAAAGTCACTGCTACATGCAGCTGACTGACACACGCACACAGCCCGCCTCTCTCAAAGAGGAATACACCAAAATGTACAGATTTTCTTTCTGCTATTACTTTTCTTGTACAAAAGCCCTTTTGTCCCTGAATGTTTTGATTCTCGTTGCTTTTGCTGCGACTGGTATGCTTTCAAAGACACAGCGTTGCTTCATATAGACACTCGGGGTTAGGAAAGTTCAGACACAAACTTAACACGCAAGTGCTGGACTGAAATCTACAGCTGTAGCCAAAAGTTTTGCATCATCTAAGATTTTAGAATTTAGATATCATCAAATTCTTACCCAGGGTGACTTACAGTTGTATACAAAATAAAACACCTATCAAGAATTGCAGTACAATTAAGAGCAAGATACAAAATACAATGACTGCAATAAGAGTGAATACAAAACACAGCACGATTTGATATCGGGGCAGTTCAAGAGCAGATAACAGTGTTTATAGTTACACCAGGGTTAGATACGAGTGCAAGTGAAATACAAAATACTACCGATTGGGTTTTAGTGCTTAAATACAGTAAAATAGGGAGCAGATAATTGCAAGTTAAAGTGTATTAAAGGCTTCCAGAAGGGAAGAGTTGCAAAATAATTAACAATAAAACAACGTGTTTTAAAACACCAAACCATACATTTAAATAATAATACAAAATAAACTAAATACACACAGAGGCGAGGTGGACCCCATCACAGGATCTATTCAGTCTAAACCAGCAATCATCAACACTGTGCCAAGCTTGTGCTCGTAACAGCAGCTGATATAATCTGAAATACTGCAATACTAATGGACGCAATTCATTATAGCCTGCATTTTAATGTCAATTCATTTTAGATTTTGCGATGCCTAGTTAGTTAAACGTCACAACGTAAATGTGATCTTGAGGCAGGAAAATATGAAGAAAAAAAAAAAACTGCAGACGTTTTAAGTAGGTATCTGCAGAGTGTTCTGCGAAGAATCTTGGGTGTTTAGTATTTGCATTAAAAATGGCTTATGAAAAATGGAAATCAAGTAAGCATAACCCATTTCAAACAATTTATGGGTTCCGAACTTCTGATTTTAATATATAAAGCTTTTTTTTTTTTTTAGAAACTGTCAAACAAAAACATCACATCACATGAGACTTCTTTAGTGGGCCACATTTTCAAAGCCTTAACTCCAGGCTACTACTTTTTTGAAGACGACAAAACATCTGTTAATTTAACAAAACTAGAACCGAACCACTTTTATGTTTCAGGTCCCTTTAGCATAAATGTGATGACGATCTAGCTGCAGAATTCCGCAGATCTGCCACAGACTGCTAGGCTTGTGTTTGAAGGTTCGTTCGCGAGCCAGGAATTCGAAAATAGTTCTACACCTTTCGCCAGCTGGAGTTCACCAACTGGGGGTACAAGTAGCGGTTGTAGTGCTTCAGTAAAATATATACCAAATACCGAGTGTACAAGGCATTCTAAGAGAAGTCCTGTGGTAGCATGAGTATGAATAATATAATAATAATTTTAATTTTGAAAACGTATGTAAATGTAACGTGATATCTCGTAACAATTGTAAGTCGCCCTGGATAAGGGCGTCTGCTAAGAAATAAATAATAATAATAATAATAATAATAATAATTGTAACTTCCTTGCCTTCACATCTGTTTCTAAAGCCAGTAATGTTTAACTTATTAGCCATGTAGCCAGCTAAATGTTAGGCAGGTAATCTGATGGTGCATGTTTTAAACTTGGGCAGGGCGTCTCTAACCAGCCTAACTGGTCCGTCAGGAGAGAAGAGCAAGAGAAAAACTTGGCATAAGTAGAAATTCAATGACAAATAATTTGCTTGAGCTAACACCGAGGGAAAAAAAAGGGATAGCATTCAGTGAAAATGATTTGCTCTACCTATTTTTAAAAACTGGTTTAATCAGGTTTCAAGCAGGGTGAAAATCGCAAAATCGCACTTGTAACATTTGCCACACCAGAAGCTTTATAAGTTAATAGGTTGTGCATAGGCTTTTATCCTATAAAGGTTGAGGGAACTGTATGTAGCAGAGAGGACTGAGAGTGGAGTCAAGACTTCAAGCACAGCACAGAAACCAGGACCAGAGGACACCCTGTTGGAAATTAAGTGGAGATAGACTTAGGACACAGGGAAGGAGACACTTCTTCACACAGAGAGCGGTGAGGGGATGGAATGGGTTACCTAGTCATGTTGCTGAAGGAGACTCTTCTTCACACAGAGAGTGGTGAGGGGATGGAATGGGTTACCTAGTCATGTTGTTGAAGGAGACTCTTCTTCACACAGAGAGCGGTGAGGGGATGGAATGGGTTATCTAGTCATGTTGCTGAGGCTGAATCACTGAGATCTTTTAAGTTGATAAAGTTTTGAGATCAACAAGCTGCTTGGAACCGGATGGGCTGATTGGCCTCCTTTCGATATTTCAATGCAGTTTGGGTGAAAGGTTCTGGGTTGGTTTGAGAAATTATCTGTAACAGTGATTTGTTTCTTAAATTATGTATAGTTGAATATACGCTCATCTATGGCACTTTAATTACTTTCTAAAACCATTATTCTTTTTGTCAAAGCAAGTGTCTTAGGTGTATAACATTACTGACAGGATCTGTCTTAAGGTCTCAATTTTGTGACACCATTTTCATGTAAAGTTGGGCGAGAGATGCAGCAATCAATCAAAAAGATTGTATTTGAAACATTTTTTTTGCTTCTTGCTTTTTATCAGTACATATAGTATATTATTATTTATAATAAAATGCGCAATTCAGACTTGGAGTCCATTATAATTACAGCAGAATTGTTGGCTGAAATGGCCATTTCAATTACAATACTGTTTTTGTCAATTACAATTATGCTGCTGTAATTACGATTTTAATTAGACTAAAAAGTAACATATTAACTCTGTTTATTCTAAATAACCAAACAGCGATCATGGGTACAACTCCAGAAACATACTATATACCGTGTTTACTCAAATGAAAAAAACACAATAATCAACAGTTAAATTACTGTACATGAAAGCATCAGAGTACGTCACCAACTGTATTACAAATGCAAATGGAAAAATAAAATGTGCACAGAGTACAGTACTTTCGGTATTGAGCGACAGTCAGCGCAGTTTATGGAAGCTGGGAAAGAGTAAATTACCTTGAACTTTATTTCAGTCTGCTTTATTGTCCTCGTTTGTTTAATTTGGCCAGCGTGACTCTGTCAAGTTCGCAAGCAAAATCAGTGCAAGACAGAAATGTGTAGTTCATTTTAAGTTCGGACTTTGGAGTTGACACTAGTGGGGTTCCCGTAGTTAAACCAGGCACAGACCATAATAAGAGTGGGTAAGTTAATCAGAGAGCGATGGAGAATCCGCCATTAAGCAGTACATACCTTAGGGTTCCTGTTTCTTGTGCTCCTCCAGATAGAGAAAGAAAGATATATAAATAAATGATTGTTCATTTTGAAGCTGGACCCGCGTTGATCATTTCAACAAGAGCTATACTGGTAATATTACAGTATTGCATAGCCTTTCGATTGCATTTCCATCTTCTGACACATCTCGGATGCCACAGTTTCTCTTTTGTTCAGCAAACTAAACTTTTCTTTTAAAAGCTGCATTAAAAAAAAAAAATGTTCATGAAGTTCGCTGTGCAACCATTTTGATATACCGGTACTGTACCGAGAGTAATATCTGTAGGCGGCAGTACTGCGTACAGTTGGTCTTGTTCGAAGCGCACCAGAATAATTGACAAAAGTGGTTGAAAATACAAAAATAATGATTGAATGACACATAAACGCGTAATTGAACTGTAATCGATCAATTACATGGTGTAATTAGAATTAGGCAGGTGAGCCAAGCTTCAGTTACTGTTACACTGCAATTGCAGTTAATTACGAACTGCACAATTGCAAGCAGTCTTTTGTCGAAACAGCTGCCGTTCACGCAGTTTTAAAAAAAAAAACACAGCTATCGATTCTGCAGTGAGAAACACAGCAAGCAGCACGATGGACCTGGGTGGGTTAAATTAAATAACCGAGTCTGGATTTAATTAATAACTCCTTGTTTATTCTGTGTTGCCCACATTTTACATTTTACAACCTTTTACAAAGGTTGGATGAAAATACATGGGAAAACTCCATCCATAACACTGTTATGATTCAGCAATACCCAGTGAACCATTACAACCCTAGTCCAGCCCCTGTATATCACACAGGTATGCACACACACCCAGAGATCTATATTTGTGACTAGAAAGCTCAAGAAGTCTTTTTTTTAAATATATTTTTATATAGCGTCTTTCATAGTGGACCCCCATCACAAAGCGCTTTACAGAGGTAGGCTGTGAACTGTGCATTATATGCAGAGTCACTTACAATAGGACATTTTGTCAGCTGTGAAAGGGGAACGCTCTGAGACAAACGCAGACCTCTAGAGCAGGGCTTCCCAACCCCAGTTTTGGGGTTCTGCTGGTTTTCATTCCAACCAAGCTCTCAATTACTGAACTAAACCCTTCATTGAACTAATGCTTTGCTTAATTAGACCTGTTTACTTATTTTCAGCTCTTAAACAGTTGCAGATTTGAAGTTAGCTGAAACGTTTTATAAGCAACTTGAACTCTGCAACTTTTTAGGAGCTGAGAACAATTAAAAATGTCTAACTAAGTAAATTTTTAGTTCGATTTAGGGTTTAGTTAAGTAATTGAGAGCTCAGTTGGAATGAAAACCAGCAGACACATGCAGTCCTGAGGACTAAGCTTGGGAAGCACAGATCTAGACACGAAACCACAGCAGCCTGAGGAACTGGAATTGATTGGAACTGGTTTCATCTGAAGTCAATTTAATTGACTAACAAACAGCGTCTTCCATTTCAGTCATTGTTTGCCACTGTTGTGAGAAGCTCATTTGAACAGAATACTGCGAATTGCGATTTTGACCAATGATGTGTTGGAATTGATTAAAATGGAATTGGAATGGGGAATTGATTTTAAAATTGAATTAGAATTGAAAAACAGGATTTGAACCCAACCCTCTCTGTGATAGACATAAAAGTAAAAATAAAATAGAGATTCAGAAGAGGGGAAAAACATTTTGTTTTTTAAAGATGTTAAGATGGGGGAGGATCGTAGCGAGTGTGAGATCTGAAGTGTTTTATTGATGTTATTTTGTTATTTCTGAATGGGCTGTCTGGGACTTTTTTTCGACCTGAAAAAAAGAAACAAGGACCAGGGGTCACAAATGGAGATAAGATAAAGGGGCATTCAGAACAGAAAACAGGAGACACTTTTTTTACACAGAGAATTGTGAGGGTCTGGAACCAACTCCCCAGTAATGTTGTTGAAGCTGACACCCTGGGATCCTTCAAGAAGATGCTTGATGAGATTCTGGGATCAATAAGCTACTAACAACCAAACGAGCAAGATGGGCCGAATGGCCTCCTCTCGTTTGTAAACTTTCTTATGTTATTAGTTGTGCTCTTGTTCTTTGGTCTTTCTGTCCTGGAGCGTTTAGGTTGCCTGTTAGACTGATATGCATGGGTGCAGTTGGTGGTTTGGTAATTTCAAAACTCTGTAAAACAAAACAGTCTGATGTAGCATATTTTATCATACTTCCTGCATTTAAACTTCCTTCATTTATAGGTTGCTTATATATATATATATATATATATATATATATATATATATATCCAGTAGTCCGTTGCTTATCCGATTGCAGTGGGACCAGAGTAAGGGCGGATATGTAATAAGTCAGATAAATTAATCCGGTTTTAAATACCATTATACACAGCTGTAACAATTGCTATATTCACACAATTATTGTTTTGAGGTTCAGCTTTCATTAGGGAGCGCCCCTAAATCCCTTGTTTATAAAGATACAGGGTATTAACGCTTGTGACAGAGTAGCCGTCTGCCGTGTGAGAGCGTGCATTCCCTGCCGAGTGACAGGCAGGAGATTGAGGCAGGAGATTGACGGAGGCGAACAGGATTTATTTACATGTCAACACACTGAACAGCTCATGTGACACTACCAGCAATGGTTGCACACGGAACACATACAACACAAACACTGAGATCTACAATCTCTGAACTAATCTTCTCTGTTCAATAATAAACTAAAGAGATTGATCATGGTGGATAAACGGTTAGGGCAGATTATATATATATATATATATATATATATATATATATATATATATATATATATATATATATATATATATATATATATACACATATACATATACATACAGCAAATTCAGTTTTTTGTATAGTATATGGAAAACTACAAGAAAGTATGTAATTCCTAATGTTTATGTAACATTATTCACCAGGTTTCATTCGACTTTCTGAAGCGAAATTACTTGGCCATAGCTGTATATTAATGCATGAGATTTGCTGGAATGACTTTGTTAGCTATATGTACTTTAAGTAGTGGAGTAAAAGGGCAAAAAGGCTTCCCTACTCACTTTGCATTTATCCATCTGTTCCGGTATTGTACTCTGTGCTTTTTAAAGAGGATATAAAGTGTCTGGCAGCACAGCCTTTGATTTTCAGGGCACCTTTGCAGTGGTGGTTCGTGTGTTTGTAACTCAGGGTTTGTTAGGCAATGCAGTATAATACAGTCGTGGTTTAGTCTAAGCCACTGCAGCCAGGGGGGTGATTAATACAGAGCAGGGACCTCCCTCCCTCCCTCCCTCCCTCCTTCCCTGCCTCTTTCCCGGATGGGTAACCACAGTTTAGAGCGGATTTGAGGGCAGGCAGCCACAGTCCAAGCTCGTTTCAGCGCGACCAAAGACTTCCGTGTGCATGTGAGCCATGCGATGGTCCAGATGGGCTACTTCTATGATGCCTAACAAGGTTGGACTATTTTGTTAAGAGACCAAAAAAATATAGTGGGAGAGCTATGTTTTCATCTGTAAAACACGCTTGTTCTTCATTCAAGAACATTTTACTGAACTACAATGAGCAGTACTGTTTCTGGTCTTACAATACAAATTTTCATTTTAGCGATACTCAATTGATGGATTCACCCCTAGTCCAACCCCTGTGTATCACACGCACGCAAACACACACACACACATACGTGATTTCCATTACACGAGAGTAGATGTTAAAACTTCATGCTGGAAAGCTATGTGTTGCTATTTTTTTTGTAGCAGTTGAAGACCGTAGTGGAAAGTATTGCTAGGGCAACGCAACCACTAAAAGAAATTTTAAAAAAAACACTATCCCTGTTCAATACACAGTGTTAGCTGTAGATACTTCGACTCTCCAGGTTGGTGTCTATAATCAATTGTTCTTCCTGTGTTCCAGGTTTCAGGTGAGAGAGAGCCAGTGAGCAAGAGCGCCCCCTAGCCCCTGTCCAGTGAATGAAGCCTGCGCTGTGTAACGGTGCAGTGAGCCTGACTCCTCCAGCCAGCAGGGAGCGCCGTCGCAGCCGCGGGGGCCAGGCGAACGCCAGCATGTCCACCTCCTCTTCCTCCTCCTCAGAGGAGGCCTGCCCAGGGGATACCCCCCGCGGGGGAGGAACCATCAGAGTCTACCTCCCCAACAAGCAGCGCACAGTGGTACGATCCAGCTAGGGCCAGGGCTTTTATTGTCAGGGCCAAAATCGCCCGGATTGCCCTATCAACGTCGGATAATAAGGGGGCTGTATTGATGTTAGAGAATGGTAAAACAGTGCCTTTTATTGTTAAGAATTTCCAGGGATGAAAATTAGACTCCCATTGCACAGCGGTTGGATCCATTCCTGGTTTTACTACAGTTGTAATAACACACATCTTAGCTTGTTACCTATACACTGGGTGGGGCTAATCAAGCTCATATTAAATGGGTCAAACTGCTATGCGGTAAGTGTCTTATTTCCATCCCTGATTTGAAATGTTGAAATCTCAAATAACTTTTTTTTACGTGGACAGTTTTTTTTAAATTTTTATTTTAAAAGAGGCCATTATTTTTATTGTTATTATTTTTTTTCGGAGGTTGCACACTCTGTGTTTAAGTGTAAGTGTAGCAAGTCTCCTGAGAATACGTCATAGAAAGTGAGAACTTTCTTTAAGCTAGCGTAGCACCAGATGTCGTGGTTTAAAACGAAAATTGTATTTGCTGTGGTAGCATTTTAGACCCTACGGCGCTTCTAGAAACGTAGGTCAGAGTCATGGAATTACCTCATCAGCTACAGGAGCCCTCGTTGTGCTTGTATTGACGGTAACTCTCTGTGTGGATGGGCAGGTGACTGTGCGTCCTGGGCAGACGGTTTATGACAGCCTGGATAAGGCTCTGAAGGTGAGAGGACTGAACCAGGACTGCTGTGCTGTCTACAGACTGCTCAAAGGGTAAGGAAAGGGACACAGGTTCACAATGGGTGTGATTCGGGCTTAAAGGAATGAGCTGTGAAGGTGGGAGGAAAGGGTTATGATAGGGTAGGGCTTGATTAGTCTGAAGAGTTGCCAGTTTAAGTACAGCAGAGAAACCAAGACGAGAGGACAGTGGAGACAGACTCAGGACAGAGGGAAGGAGACACTTCTTCACACAGAGAGTGGTGAGGGGATGGAATGGGTTACCTAGTCATGTTGTTGAAGGAGACTCTTCTTCACACAGAGAGTGGTGAGGGGATGGAATGGGTTACCTAGTCATGTTGCTGAAGGAGACTCTTCTTCACACAGAGAGTGGTGAGGGGATGGTATGGGTTACCTAGTCATGTTGTTGAAGGAGACTCTTCTTCACACAGAGAGTGGTGAGGGGATGGAATGGGTTACCTAGTCATGTTGTTGAAGGAGACTCTTCTTCACACAGAGAGTGGTGAGGGGATGGAATGGGTTACCTAGTCATGTTGTTGAGGCGGAATCACTGGGGTCCTTTAAGATCCGACTTGACAAAGTTCTGAGATCAACAGCTGCTAGGAACCAGACGAGCACTGATGGGCCGAATGGCCTCCTTTCGATTGTAAATTTCAATGCAGTTTGGGTGAGAGGTTCTGGGTTGGTTTGAGAAATTATCCGTCTGTCTGGATCTTAAAGTTCTAGGTGATGTACATGTGTCCACAGCTGTATATATGCGATAAATATGTCCATTGTGAGACATCTGCAAAATGAAGTTGCTGCAGATATTTCCTGTTGTACAATATACCTATCTGAGGCTGGTTCTGAGACCCAGGGCTGATGTGAGTTTCTAACCCTGGTCGATTGATCGTCGTTGCATTTCTATGGTCTCTCGGGCTGGCGTGTGACTGTGACTGTATTGTTATTGTTTCTCAGTCGAAAGCAGCTGACGGATTGGAGCACTGACATCACCCCTCTGGAGGGGGAGGAGCTTCTAGTGGAGGTGCTGGACGACGTGCCACTCACCATGCACAACTTTGTAAGCGCCACAGCGCCCCCCCCACTGCCTGGGGGAGGTATTACACTTAAAAAAACAAAATACTGGGAAATGGGGAAGTGAGAAAACACTAATGTCACGATATCAGGTCGATATACAAGTGTGTTTGGGATTCAAGTGGGATTCTATATTTTGTTATTCATTTTACTTTTAAGTTTCTAATGGAATGTGAATCCGTCATGTGTCTACAGTATATTGTATCCGAACAAAACCTTATCTCTCTTTAAAAAAGCATATATATAAATCATTATTTACAGATTTATAAATGGTATTTGATAGATCGCTGAGGGTAGCCGTGCCTCTTTTTCGTTGCTCAGGTGCGGAAGACCTTCTTCAAGCTGGCCTACTGTGATTTCTGCCACAAGTTCCTGTTCCACGGGTTTCGCTGCCAGACGTGTGGCTACAAGTTCCACCAGCACTGCAGCAGCAAGGTGCCCACGGTGTGCGTGGACATGGACACCATGTCCAAACTGTGAGTGGACAGCACAGCTCCCATTCTAAACTTACACTGGTGCTAACCAACGTTATAGATGCCTCACTTATATCCACAATGTGGTAATCATTGATGTGGTAAACTTGCTTTCTAATTACCCAATATATATATATATATATATATATATATATATATATATATATAGATACACATATATATATATTTATTTATTTATTTATTTATTTTAATCTAGTTTTGAACATTGATTGTGTTGGAGGTTTTTGGAGGTGCATATGTTTAGACTTTTTCATGCAGCATTCTTCTTGCATACAATTACAGTAATCTCAAAATTATAATGCTTTTTTTTTTTTTACTGGATTCGCACTCTGCTAAGCTTTCTAACATTTCGACGCACACACCCCCCCGTTCGCAGTAACAAGTCCGTTTTCATTGTGATGTTTCTTTCTGTTGCAGGTGTTTATCGAATCTTGATTACTCACCCATCCCCTTCCTCATGCTTCCAGACTCTAACATGGAAATGCCTCGATCCGAGCCCCCTTACACCCCAGAGTCTCCCGGGTGAGTTTCACACACACACACACACACGCAGACACAAACGCACGGACACACAGAAGCACACACACACAGACGCACACACACACACACACAGACACTCCCACACATGCGCAAACACTCACACAGACAGACACGCATGCACACACATGCAGACAGACAGACAGACACACGCATACACACACACAGAGCTGGGACCTATAGACATGTAGACCCTGCTCTGATAAAACAGGATTCCAGGGCCATTAAAAAGTTTAGAGCTGCATCAATCAATTACTCAGCTTAAGCTCTGCACAGAAATCAGGTGCTGAATGTCAAGGTCATTAGTGTTGGATGGGCTGATTTGCCATTCCAAGTGAAACAAGTGAAGAAACAGCTGCTTGGATCTGTGTGGGTTGCTGTTCTCTGCTGTCTAAGAAAAGCAGCCATAATCACAAACTGATTTGAGATCAGTGGTGATTATTCAAACGTCATTGTGATAAAATGTACCTTGGCTTCCTTTTGACTGTAAGAAGAAGGTTGGTCGGTTCTTATATTGAAACGTGTAAATGGTCCACACTATCTTTACTGTTTTATGACTGTAAGGTCCACAGCATATTCCTGAACCCACATGCTATGGATCTTCATTCTAGAACCGTTTAGTGAACTACAGTGATCTGTGTTGTGCTTTATTAATGATGGGGCTATTTTGTTAAGAGACATAAATGAAATCGGATAGGGAGAGTATGTTTTCAGCTATAAAACACACCTACTTTTTATTCAGGAACTTTTTTTTACTGAACTACAGCTATAGCCAAAAGTTTTGCACCATCCAGAATTTTAGGATTGAGTCATAATTTAAAAAAAACAACAACTGTATGTTAGATATTTTATTTAACATCATGTCATCAAAGAAACTACAAAATGATCTCGCAAAAGTCTACCAGAAGCCATAATAGTATTTCATGTTAGATTTTTGAAATGTCACATTTTTCAGTTTTTCGTTAAGTATATGGGAAAACTACAAAGCGGTAAGTAATTCAGTATGTTAACGTAACATTATTCAGCAGGTTTCATTTGACTTTATGGAGCAAAATGTGTTAATTCTATAGGGTGATGCAAAACTTTTGGCCAGAGCTGTGCTGTGGTTTTGAACTTGTGTTAGAAACGATACTCCCCTCTGTTTCGCTAATATGTGTCGTGTCAGGAAAGCTTCATGATTCATCAATGGGCAATGTGTCGTTACACCCTGTGACTGCCCTGCCTGGAAACAGTGTTTTGTTTGGCTGTATGTATAGATCTAATCCATGTGTAGAATGTGGCCATTCCTAGATTGGATAATTATTCACTAATTAGCCACATGTATAGAAAGGGAACTAAGTACTTTGGAGAGAGGAGTTGGAAAAGAGAGATCAGTGAAGGCTACTGCCCAGCCTCAAGTAAGCAAGTAAGACGCACTGTGATAGCAGTGCTCGGGTGTTTGATTGGTCTTTTGATGTGCTGTGTTTTGATCCTTGTACCTTGTTTATTTGTAACAGTAAATGTGCCCCACCCCACCCCCCCCGCACTTTAACTGCAGCTCTGTGTCTGAGTCTCCCTCCTGCTGGTACCCAGCCTTGCCAGCGATGCTTCCCTTTCACACACCCCCAGAAGATCAGCCCAGATCATTCTAACCCTGCTGTCTTTGTCTTCAGGACGCGGAACACGCTGCTGTCTCCTGCCTCGATGAATCTAACCCTGCTGTCTTTGTCTTCAGGATGCGGAACACGCTGCTGTCCCCTGCCTCGATGAATCTAACCCTGCTGTCTTTGCCTTCAGGATGCGGAACACGCTGCTGTCTCCAGCCTTGATGAATCTAACCCTGCTGTCTTTGTCTTCAGGACGCGGAACACGCTGCTGTCTCCAGCCTCGATGAATCTAACCCTGCTGTCTTTGTCTTCAGGATGCGGAACACGCTGCTGTCCCCTGCCTCGATGAATCTAACCCTGCTGTCTTTGTCTTCAGGATGCGGAACACGCTGCTGTCTCCAGCCTCTGCCTTCCAGTTCCCCCTGGCCGGAGGAGAGGGTCAGTCCTTGCAGAGACATCGCTCCACATCCACTCCTAATGTGCACATGATCAGCACTGTGGGGTCAGCAGGAGTGGGGATCATAGAGGTGAGGGGGGTGACAGCAATTTCCCTTTAACATTTCCCTTTAACAGAATTTTAACTTCTACTTGACTTCTTGAAATACAGTACTAGATATTGCATTGATTACAATTCAATAGTAAAATGTATTTTCAATATACGTTTTTCTACACTGTATATAAACAACACATTGTAAGCCCCCAAATAAGCCAGGGTTTTTTTTTATGTTACTAACCAAAAACAAAACCTTTTGTAATACATGTGCATGCATTTTTGTTTTTAATTCTGTATGTTGGTGGTTGCAAAATTCGGCATGGTTCTAGATTCTCTACCCGTAGCGTTAGGCTTTTATATATTTTATGCATCGTATTTTTCACTACCTGGCTTGGAGCATCCTCATTCCATTCAAATCATGTGACAATGTGATCTTTTCTCCCTGCCAGCCCCACCTACTGTAACATCTATATAGACAAAGAGTAGACGGGGCTGGCAGAGTTGAAAGGTCACGTTGTCACATGATTTGAATGGAATGAGAGAGGCTGGTTAGTACCTGGCACTTAGGATTCCCCAGACAAGCTCAAAGCCAGGGTAAAGGCAGATTTAGAGAAAAATATTGCAGGATCAGAACCCAGAACCACTTTTCCCTTTCCAATTTGTAATAACTTAGTTAATTCTGAATTACTGATAAATGACTTTATTGTTTTAATGTGAGAGACAGATTTCTTCAGAAAAGCACAAGACATCAGGTTAATAAGCGAATCAGATCGTAACACAGACTGGTCACTTATCGTAGTCTTTCATGTTCTTAATTTTCAGGAGGCGTTAAAAATGAACCACATCATTGGTGAGTATATGTTAACGTATTTATGCAGCGGAGAACCAACCACACATATAGACTATTTCAAAGTACTGCTAGATCAAACTAAATCGCATACTCACACAGGCACCCTACAACTCTGGCCAACAGTATTGCCAAGTGCATTTTGCACCCTATATTGAATAACATACCGCTTTGTAGTACACTTATCGAAAAACTTTGTGACACTTCGAAATCTAACATGAAATACTGTACTGCTGTTGTGGCTACGGGTAGACTTTTGCGATAGCATTTTGTAGTTCCTTTGATTACATGATGTTAAATAAAATATCTAAGTGATGTCCATATAGGTTTTTTTTAAGCTTTTGGTCATAGCTATACTCTACAGAGGGCTATAAGTTAAACATTTATCATTGAATTTCTTATGTGTTTTTTTTATTAGTGCTACAGATTTAACATGAACCTCCACTGATTTGGAATTTGGGAATTCGGGAAAAATCAGGGATGGAAATAAAACTCCCATTGCATAGCTATTTGATCCACAGTGGTGTGATGCTTTTCTGATTCTAATAATAGGGAAGATTTTAGTGCCTTGGTTTAAAACCTTTTAAATATCTGCCGACAGCCAATTTGTCACACCCTCCTTTCCTATTGCAGGTGTGGAGCCTTCCCCCAAACCCTCGACCAGCCCCCCCTCTATGGGTTCCCCAGGGAGAAGAACTCTCCCCCCAAAATCCCCCTCGGAACACCCCAAAGAACGCAAGCAGTCTTCCTCCGACGACAAGAAGAAAGTGGTGAGTCAGATTTTCGGTTTCTCTGCCCAGCATACACTCCACCCAAGGAATACAAGTGCAAATAATTGACGTTGAAAAGCATCATAAAAATAAAAAATAAAATACCAACGCATCATTTCCAGTGGTATCGAGCAACCAGTTTCTGTGCTTGCTTAAGGAACAAAAAATTAAAATGACATGCATTTAGTGCAATGCACATTCGCTAGCACCATCGACTGATGAAATGCTCCGTCTCCTAACGAGCAAATATCTTTTGATACATTACTGGTTTTGAAAATATCCTTGATTTTGAATAGCTGCAAACTTCAACGTTAGGAACTAAATTTTTTAGTGACACCGTATTCTGTAATCAAACTGATATAATTGCAATTACAGATGCACAGGTGTGTCATTATTTTATTATTATTAATATTTATTTCTTAACAGACGCTCTTATCCAGGGCGACTTACAATTGTTACAAGATATCACATTATTTTTACACGCAATTACATTATTTTTTACACATTATTTTTTTTACATACAATTACCCATTTATACAGTTGGGTTTTTACTGGAGCAATCTAGGTAAAGTACCTTGCTCAAGGGTACAGCAGCAGTGTCCCCCACCTGGGATTGAACCCACAACCCTCCGGTCAAGAGTCCAGAGCCCCTAACCACTACTCCACACTGCTGGGTGTGTTGACGTGGTAAAAAGTTTGCCATGGTTCAATTACAATTAATAATTGAGCCCAGGTGTGCTGCTGAGCGGTGACCCTGTGTGTGTGTGTGTGTTTCAGCACCGGGGCGGGTACAGAGACTCCAGCTATTACTGGGAGGTGCACGAGCGAGAAGTGACCATGCTGAAGAGAATCGGGGCCGGCTCATTCGGGACGGTCTACAAGGGCAAGTGGCACGGAGACGTGGCTGTCAAGATCCTCAAAGTGACAGACCCCACCCCAGAGCAGCTGCTCGCTTTCAAGAACGAGATGCAGGTGCTCAGGTGAGCTCAAAGCCAGCCGGAGTTCAAATAGAAACATAAAAGTTTGGGAACAAGAAAAGGCCATTCGGCCCATCATGTCTCATCCCTGGTTAGTGCACCATTCTCCCCTACTGGGGGGGGAACTAATTTAAAAGCACAGAATTGTGTCTTTTTTTTAAACGTTCCCAGTGTTTTAGATCCAACTACTTCACCTGGTAGGCTACTCCATGCATTTATAACTCTCTGCGTAAAAAAAGTGCTTCCTGCCTTCTGTTCTAAACTGTACCCAGCTTCCATTTCTGCACTTGTGTTCTTCTCTCGGTGCTAAATTTTATAACTGTACCCTGGACCTGTGGTCTAACGTAGCCACGTTTTTTTGTATTATTATTATTATTATTATTATTATTATTATTATTATTATTATTATTATTATTATTTGGCAGACGCCTTTATCCAAGGCAACTTACAGGTGTTGCAGGGCAATACAAGGTTACAGTGCAAAAACAATATTTAAATAGAGCATCCAGCAACAGGGTGGTTAGGTCAGGCAGGTCCAGGGGTGGGTATTGTGGGGATCGCATCCAAATCCTCATTGTCCATACGGTGTCGAAATTTGAGGGTCACGGAAATGGTGAAAATCGGGAATTTGAAAGAAAGTCATCTTGGAAATCTCGCAAATGGACATATAAACACTTTTGATTAGGCGCTTCCTTTGAGCGGAATGTCATGCACTGAAAATACAAATCTGCGAGGATCTGTAAATTGTTTGGTGTGTGCGCACAGCAGTTACGTGTAGCTGGTATAGGTCAGCGAATGAGATAGCTGAGCGAGCAAGCAGGTGAATCGGTGACTGCTAAAATGCAATAAAAATTGTGAGCTGTTTTCTGTAAAGACAGAAGAACAAATGCACCAGAGAACAGAAGTTTACCAGCTTAGAGGCTTTCTTTAGAACATGCTGTTTGTTTCAGAATCATGGACAACCATTAAAGCCTGGTTCATTCAGCTCTTCTGTTGCAGATGAATGCGATATGTCAGGAGCAGACAGCTAGCTGTGCAGCTTCGCTATTTGCTGCTCGGGACGCATCGTGTCACAGCCTTTTTTTTTAAATTTTTTATTTAGTAGTCGCCAATTGATTTTTTACCCCGTTTTTTCTCCCAATTTGAAATGGCCAATTATTTTTAGGCTCAGCTCACCGCTACCACCCCTGCGCTGACTCGGGAGCGGCGAAGACGAACACACGCTGTCCTCCGAAGCGTGTGCCGTCAGCCGCCCGCTTCTTTACACTCTGCAGACTCATCGAGCAGCCGCCTCAGAGCTACAGCGTTGGAGGACAATGCAGCTCTGGGCAGCTTACAGGCAAGCCCGCAGGCGCCCGGCCAGACCACAGGGGTCACTGGTGCGCGGTGAGCCGAGAACACCCTGGCCGACCTAACCCTCCCTCCCACCGGGTGGCGCTCGGCCAGTTATGCGCCGCCCCGTGGGAGCTCCCGTCCACGGTCAGCAAAGGAATAAATGTTCTCTTTGTGTGTGTCTGTGTGTGTGTGTGAAGCACTTTGAGATCCTTGTGAGGAAAGGTGCTATAAAAGGGTGAATTTTTGTTGAATTATCCAAGTTAGTGAGTAATGTGGAAATATCAAGGGCGCACTGTATCAAAAAAGGTGGATATTTAAATCAGCCAACGTTTAAAACACTCCTCCCCACCCCCCCCCCCCCTACACACAGGAAGACGCGTCACGTGAACATCCTGCTGTTCATGGGCTTCATGACGAAGCCAAACTTTGCCATCATCACACAGTGGTGTGAGGGCAGCAGTCTGTACCACCACCTGCACGTCATAGAGACCAAGTTCGAGACGATGAGGAGGATCGATGTGGCTCGACAGACTGCGCAGGGCATCGAGTAAGTTCATTATTACTTCATGTATTTACAAAACCTCCTACACTGCAAACTACAGCTGTGGCCAAAAATTTAGCATCACCTAAAATTTTAGGATTGAGATCGAAATGTCACATTTTTCATTAAGTCTATGGAAAACTCCAAAGCGGTGTGTAATTCAGTATGTTAAGGTAACATTATTCAACAGGTTTCACTCGACTTTATGAAGCAAAATTAGTTCATTCTATAGGGGGAGTGATGCAGAATGTTTGTCCACATCCGCAGGACCAGAGTTGAGTTTCATAGATTATTCAAGTGCATTTGTCAAAATATATCTATTGTAACCAATAACTGCATGGAAGCTTTTCTCTATCGATTCAAACGACTCCCTGTTGTAACAAACTCCTTTTAATCAGGCTCCTCATGCAATGTTACATGTTCTGAAGTTACTGCAAATATTTCTAAGTTCTCAATTGACCCAGCAGTTACGTTGTTCATATCTGTGTCGTGAATTGCACTCGGAGCTGGTTAAATAGCGACACTTGCTAAATGCATTTGATAGATTATTCAAATGCATTTGTCAGATTGAAAGGATATCTAAAACTAACCACTCTTTGTCAAATAATCAAGTTGCTCCATTTGTGCGCTTGCCAGTACAAACGTGTATGCAAAGAAAGCCACAAGTTTCAGCCTGTCGCTCTACAGATCTAAAAGCATTGCTGATTTCCTAATTTTTATTGTCTTGACTTTATTTGTTTTTTCAGTTACCTCCATGCCAAGAATATCATTCACAGGGACCTGAAATCAAACAGTATCTTTTCAGTCTGGTGCGTTGCCTAATACTGATTTAGCAGTAACGTTTTTCAACATGTTTGATTTTGTTATGAAGTAATCTGTTGCTCCAAAGTGGAGTTTTCTTTTTCATAATTTCTATCTGATTTTCCATGTTGTAGTACCAGCAGTGAACAGCCTTCTCTCAGTCTATTTGAATGGAATTTCGAAGACTGGTCAGTGCAGGCATTTAGGATTCCCCAGACACACAAGGATTTAATGGGACATGTTTATCCCAAGGGGCATATAGCTAAAAGTTTTGCATCACCAAGAATTTTAGGGTTGAGACATAATAAAAAATAAAAACTATGTGAACATAATGTAGATATTTTATTAAACATCATGTAATCAAAGAAACTACAAAATGACATCGCAAAAGTCTACCGGAAGCCATAATAGCAGTACAGTATTTCATGTTACTTTCAAGTTTTTTTTCATTGAGTATATGGGGAAAACTACAAAGCGGTGTGCAATTCAAAATGTTAACTTAACATTATTCAGCAGGTTTCACTCGACTTTGTGAAGCACAGTTAGTTAATTCTATAGGGTGATGCAAAACGTTTGGACACAGCTGTAGGGCTCTAGTATATTAGGGTCTGTTTCTGGCACGTTCCTCGACTCCGTTGTCAGATATCTTTCTGCACGAGGGCTGGACGGTGAAGATCGGTGATTTCGGATTGGCCACTGTCAAATCCCGATGGACTGGATCGGATCAGGTGGAACAGCCCAGCGGCTCTATCCTCTGGATGGTAAGACAGACCAGACTGCCCTACTGAAGAGATTTCATTCGTATAACCTGCCTTTCTAGCTCATGTCATGAAGTCCTGGGATCAGCCTAGTTGCTCTGTACCTTATGGAGTACAGTGATGTGTTTTCTGTTGGGGTGCAATAATTAATCAATGCATCGATTATTGATCATCTGTCCTTAAATTTTACCCAGCTTCGATTACATTTTGGTGAATCGATGCATCAAATTAGTACCCAGTTTTAAGTCTCCTGTAGCCGGTTTAAAACCTTGAGTGTGAGCAAGCTGCTTCTAGCGCAAGTACGGTAGATTAGCGAGTTGTTAGGATACATACTTCAAACCTATTTGTAAAGTACAATTAAAAAAATGGATGGGAAAATAGTACTGTTAATGATAAAATAAAGAAATAAATAATAATCAAAGAAAATAAATAATGATATGTAATGATATATAATCTCTCCCTCTCTCTCTCTCTCTCTCTCTCTCTGTCTCTGTCTCTCTCTCTCTCTCTCTCTCTCTCTCTCTCTCTCTCTCTCTCTCTCTCTCTCTCTCTCTCTTCCCAGGCTCCCGAGGTTATCCGGATGCAGGACAGCAATCCTTACAGCTTCCAGTCTGATGTGTACGGATATGGAGTGGTCCTGTATGAGATCATGTCTGGAACGCTGCCTTATTCCAACATAAACAATAGAGACCAGGTGAGCTCTATAGCTTTATAATCCATGCAGTAGCGTTGACTCTCTTCTTATAAAAATTCACTTTTTTTTACAGTAGCGTCTTGCGAATAGTGTCCTTTTTTTTCAGAACACTCTGGGGAACATTATAAAGTACTTATTATGTATTCTGCTTAGAGATACATGTATAAAAATGCATTATTCTATGACCCGAGGGACCTTACTATACCTGAAAGTTTTGTTGAAAAAATATTGATGTTTGGGCAAATTACAAGACATTGTTTCACCTGAATGACATAACACACATTTATTCACAGGGTCTTTATAAGCAATATTATAAGCATGTAGTTAATGAAATAGTATATGCTTATATCCCTCGTTTGGTGATATTTATAAATGTTGTAAAAACATATATATTAAAACACATGACATTATAAGTCAAATACATCAGATTTTTTTATTCGCTCTAAACAAGGTCCTGTGATGTTTTGTTTCTGCTTTTGTCTCCGCCTGGCTGCTGTAACTGTCTCCGCCCTTTAAACACCAAATGCCCCTCTCAGTGACGTCACACGAAAACAAAAACTAGCAGGAAGTGAACTTTAAGTCCCTCCCCTATCCATTGATGTGTGTTTCAAGCCTGTACTGCAAAGTACGGTGGCCCTGTAAGTCTAAAAAACGAAGTGCTTTTTTTTAAAATTGTGTTTACACGTTCACAGTCCTAAAAGCCCACTTCAGTATGATCACGTTAACAGGATCCCGGTCCTCAAAGGGTTAAGACCCGGCTTGACAAGGTTCTGGGATCAATCAGCTGCTTGGAACCGGACGAGCGCTCACAGTCCGAATTAGCAGTGTAACGATTAATTGCGTATCGATGAATCGTGATTTTGTCAGTATATCATGTCGTAACAGAGGTATGGATCACTTGTATTGCGATTCCAGACCAAAAGCACAACCTCACAGCTCGTTGTAGTTCGCTAAGTGGTTCTTGAATGAAGTGTTTTTTTGATATCGCATCATGCAAGTAAGTAGCACATGTTCTGTGTAACCTCTTAGTGGTGATGAGAAAAGATGGACCTAATAACCACCACTCTGTGTTTCAGATAATCTTCATGGTGGGTCGGGGGTACCTGTCTCCTGACCTCACTAAGGTCTACAGTAACTGCCCCAAAGCTATGAAGAGACTAATAATAGACTGTCTGAAATTCAACAAAGACGAGAGGCCACTATTTCCACAGGTAACGTGGTGGCGGACGGTCTTGAGTGATGGATGGTCTTGATTCATGGTTGCAAACAGTACCATCGTGGACATTAAAAAAAGAAACGTCTGTCATTGAATTTCTTCGGTTTCTTTTAGTATTTCTAAAACCTCTCACTGTCGCTGTGTATGTTGTATATTTAAAGCTAAAGGGTCGTTTTTTTTAGGCGGTTTCTTCTTCTCCTTCTTCCTGTAATTTGCTCTCTTGCTTGCTTGTTTTTCATTGCGTCAGATCCTGGTTGCGATGGAACAAGTTCAAGAATCGTTGCCCAAGATCGAGCGGAGTGCGTCGGAGCCGTCTCTCCACCGAGCGGTACACTCCGAGGATCTCAACCCCCTGCTGCTGAACACCACACGCCTGCTGCCACTATGAGACCATCTCCTCTGCAACACAGCACAACCAGACAGCTGCCACTGTGAGAGACCATCTCCCTGCAACACAGCACAACCAGACAGCAACCACTATGAGAGACCATCTCCCTGCAACACAGCACAACCAGACAGCAGCCACTGTGAGAGACCATCTCCCTGCAACACAGCACAACCAGACAGCAGCCGCTATGAGAGACCATCACCTTGCAACACAGCACAGACAGCAGCCGCTATGAAAGACTGGGTCCAACCACAACCAGAGCCAAGAAAGGAAAAAAAAAAAAAAACATCTTGGTTATTTCTTGCTAGTGAGAAGAAATAGATGTCTTTGCTTTTGCACATAATGCAGAAGGACCCCGTATCTCCTCAACTTCAAGGGCTTTTACCTCTAAGAACGATCAGACGTTTCCCTGAATCAAGTGGCAATTTTATTTTGAACAATCGAGGAAGATAAGTATGTGGTTTGCCGGTTTTAAACCTTGGTGTCAAAAAAAAAAAAAGAAATAGCAATCGATTAATTGGGCACACAAAATATAATCGTTCAAAAAATACCGATAATTGTACCGCCGACAGAAATTTCCGAAGCGGTTTACCAGTTCATTTTGAAACTCCAAAGACGTGCAAACTATATACAGTCAGTTTTCTTCAGTGAGCAGAATTTATTTGCATGTTGTTTGCCAGGAATTACAAGCTTGTCGGATCCAAGGCTGCTTGCTTTTTGTTTACATCGAATATGCAGAGGGGGCGTGTCCTTACAAAGCATTTTCAAAACTGATTCGCTGGTGGTCAGGATGAGACCAGCGAATCAGATGCTAGTTAACACTTAAGCTGGAAACGCTGCTTATCTTTGGCAGAAATACTGTAACAGCAAGGCAGGGGCGTTCAGTGCAGTTTCGTTGATAAACTTAAGTAATGTTATTAACTGTGCGCGTTACAAAACTGTAATTATGTAATCGATTGTCCAGTAGTCACCTCAATGTACACAATGAGGAATGGAATCGATTAAAAAGTCGATTTTTCAATTGAATCGTAGCAGCTCTAATCTAATCCTCCCTGGGTTTGTTGAATACATTCCTAATTAATGGCAGTATTTCCTGAGTTTTTGCAGAACAATCATTTTGAGATCACCTTTTTTACTCCTCTCATTTTTGAGTTACTTCTTTAACCAAAGTGTTCCTGTCCTTATTGATTTTAAGGTGTTACGGGCATCTGGAATCCTTTCTTGATGCAAATTACTCGCTGAAGTTACAAAACTTTGGCTGAATAGAGTCATAGGGAGATTTGCTTTACTTTTTAAAGGATTAAAAAAGTCCTAGGCTGACTGATTTAGAGTAAGAACTCAAATGCTGAATTTAATGGGGAGTTCTATCGCGTGTTCTTGTCGCTCCAGTATTCAGATTACATTGTGTTCTCTCTATAGTTCTGATAGCAGCTAACTGGTAATTGTCTGTCTAATATAACACAGCCTCAAAGACGACGAGGACAGGCAGTTCACCAGTCCTTCTTTATTAAAAAGCAACCAATCTAGACTCTTGAGCCTTCGAATACTGAACGGAAAACATGCATGTGATCATAATATAATATACACAAGGCGATTAGGAATAGTGAATGTTTAATAAACGTAAATCAATGATCAATTACTTGTATTTCATCTTTTCTGATTGTATCTCAAACCAGGGAAAGGTTTACACAGCATTTGAATTAATTTTAATAGCATTCCAGTAGTTATTGATCCGTTAAACTCAAACAAAACTGATTATTTCAAAATAAATACAAAGAAACCGTGTGTTACATTGATGCCCCTTTTAAAAGTTTACCCTTCGTAGTAAAATGATATAAATCACAGTGAAAGAATGTGGGGGGAGTGGGGTCTTTTGTTTTTGTCTGGGGTCAAAGTCTGCTCTGTTAAGTGCTGGACAGAATGCCGTGGAAATAAGATGGGTATATTATTGTGGAGAGACTTCAAAGTAGGACGCATTACCGTGCGCCACCACACGGTGTCACTGTTGTGTAAAGCAAGGATCTAGTTAAATAGAATCAGGTGGAATACACTGTAAAGGCCTGAAGAATATTGTGTTATACATTATATCAAGAACAAAAGCAGAATAAGCCTGATTATACAAATCTGCATTTTTAACATTTATTTTTTATTAATTTCTGACTCTTAAGACTAAATTATGCCATCTCCATTCGGTCAAGTGCCCTTTATACAGTTGGCACTCAAATTATGTAAAACCTGCTTGTCCAATACACAGGGTTAGGACAAAATATTAGAAACACAGGCAGTAAAAATACATAAATAAAAGCGAATAGGGTGCAGCCAGGCAGCGTTCAGTCAATTGCAAGGATAACCACTTTGAATGTCTTCAGGATAAGCTGCATTAGGACATTTGCCACAAAGTATGTTCTCTGGAATATATGTAATAAATAACGAATCGGTAATTGACACAAAAGTGTTAGCTACATATTGTGAGTGTTTCAAACTTGGTATCCAGTCTTTGTATATTCTATAGTATATCCTGTCTGAACAGAGGGGGGTGTTGCTGTATTAGTTTAGCACAGTGGATGAATAAACGCACAGCCTGGCCACTTTATTAGGACCTGTATCTAGTATCTGGCATACAGCTCTGGTCAAAGGTTTTGCATCTCCCTATAGAATGGACACTTTTTGCTTCATAAAGTCGAATGAAACCTGCTGAATAACGTCACGTTAACATACTGAATTACACACCGCTTTGCAGTTGTAACGAAAAATTGAAATATGTGACATTTCGAAATCTAACATGATAATACTACTGTACTGCTATTATGGCTTCCGGTAGATATCGTTTTGTAGTTTCTTGGATGACATGATGTTAAATAAAAGATCAAAATTATGTTCATATATTTGTTTTTTTTATAATTGGATCAATCCTAAAATTCTAGCGGATGCAGAACTTCTCCAGAGCCATGCCAAACCCAATGGGGGTAGATAGGTCCTGATAATGGGGCCAGGCATATTTGGGAACAGGTGAGACAGTAAATTTGAATTGTATTTTACTGTATAGGGGCTCTGGATATCTTTTTTTTTTTTGTCGGTTAGCGTAATATAATGACAGAGTACTGTATTTGATTAGAAAGTGTTACATTTCTTTTGATGAGTACAGTGAATCTTTTTATTATTATTGTTATTAATATTGGGCAGGTTTTGGGGGTCTTAAGATGTAAGCAATAATCGTGTACAGTTCCTTTTTTTTTAATGTTATAAATTTTACTTTTCTCTTGTTTTTCTATTTTTGTGTGATGGTTTAAAAAAAACAACTTTGTAAAGAAAGTATATATATATATCAAAATAGGAGCCAGAAATCCTAGGGCTTTTTTTTTTTTTATTTTATTTTTAGCTTGTCTTGTAAAATACGGAGATACTGGATTTTATTCTGAAATAATAATAGTAATAAAATTTTAAAAAAAAAGTGGATTATTCACGGGAATCGTCTTGTGTGCTTTTTTTATAACAGGACTGCAAACCAAGTTTTTTAAAATTAATTTTCTAGCCCAGCTGAAATAGCGACATAGTTGAAATAGAACTGAAGTATACCAAGGAAAAGGGCACGGTTCTAACACGGCTATTGCTAATATGGGATAAAAAATAATAATAATAATTTAAAAACCTTGTTTAGCCCTCATTTAAAAGAGGAGAGTGATATTATTGCTAGTGATAATAGGAGGTAAAAAAAAAAAGATGATACACAACCCTTAGTGTTTACATCACTGAGACAGATCCAGCTATGGCCCAAAGTTTTGCATCACCCTATAGAATCAGTTAATTTTGCTTCATAAAGCTGAATAATGTTACCTTGTTAACATATTGAATTGCACACCGCCTTGTAGTTTTCCATATACTTCACGAAAAACTGACAATTGAAAAAAGGTGACAGTTCGAAATCTAACAGAAAATACTACTGTACTGCTATTATGGCTTCCGGTAGACTTTTGCGATATAAGTATGTAGTTTCTTTGATTGCATGATGTTGAATAAAATATCTAAATTGTGTTCATACAGTTAAAAACAGATGTTTCAATCCTAAAATTCTAGGTGATGCAAAACGTTTGGCCACGTCATAGATCAGTTAAGAGCGGCTAAGATCAGTATTTGCCAGGTTAAATACACCACCTGAAATTGCGTCAGAAAAGGTGCAGGACACTCGAACCTGGTCATTCTTGCAACAGAATGCATTTCAATTACTTTTTTGGAACGTTGGTCCCAGCATTTTCTCAGCCTGATTTGAGGGAATGCTGGAGTTCAAAACGAGGCAACGTGACAGATCGGTGGCCAACTCGCTCTATTAAATGAGAAGAATTTTGGAACTATAGGCAAGAAGGGCTTGCTTCTTTGTAGAGCGTCATCATACCTCCGCCCTGCCTCGTTTTGAACGTCGTGGTTTATATATATATATATATATATATATATATATATATATATATATATATATATATATATATATTAGCTCAAAGAGCCAGCTGCCCAACGTTTCGATATGTTGTACATATCTTTCTCAAGGGAGCCTGTGTTTGAATCAAAACATTGGAGGTATTCATAGTTTTTTGACGGCATGACAACTACTTGTTATTGTTTACATTCAAATCCATGATTTATTCTTACATGATGTAATGCTGTTCTATATATTGTGACATCAACAGAAAAGAATGAACTAATTAACTTCAATAGATATATAACATTTAAATAAATAAACAAAGTTTGTTCAAAAGTTATGCATGCTGATGCGCTGGGGAGGCCAAATCTAGACCGATCCTCAGAGCCAGCATTGCATGATATAATAAAAATATAAATTTATATAAAGTAATGTTAATTAGAATTAATACAGATTCAAAGATAGAAGTAAAAATGATGTCACAATATATAGAACAGCATGACATCATGTAAGAATAAATCATGGATTTGAATGTAAACAATAATAAGTAGTTGTCATGCCGTCAAAAACCTATAAATACCTCCAATGTTTTGATTCAAACACAGGCTCCCTTGAGAAAGATATGTGCAACATATCGAAACGTTGGGCAGCTGGCTCTTTGAGCTAAATATATATATATATATATATATATATATATATATATATATATATATATATATATATATATATATATATATATATATATATATATATATATCTTGACTCGAGTTCCAGACTCTGCTGGAGTTGTGTCGTTGATTAAGAAGCGACTCGGTTAAGATGAATAATATACTTTATTAAATATTTTTTTTGTTCTTGTTGTTAATTTGACAGCACGATAATTTAATATATTCCCATATTTATTGTCACACCTACAATCACATCGAAGATACATGTTTATACACATTTATTTCTTACACAACTTGGTCACGGCAACTTACAATTTACTTGTTTAACATCACAACTGGCATGAAACAATAAAACACAATAATCCAACTTATGGATATCATATTGCACAACGTAGTTTTTACATTCAGTCCAAAAAGAAAACAAATAAATAAATAAACATTATAAAAAAAATAAAACGTGATCGGGTCTGATATATTCCCAGTACCGCATTATGTCAAATAAATAGTTTGATATCAGACCAAAGTTAATACTGATATTAAAAACCACACAATGTCTGAAATGGACTGTAAACGATATATTTAACATATATACTGTATTAGACCACCGGCGCCCTCTGCTGGTTAGCACTGTTTGGAAATGCTAAAAGAAGCGAAAGAGGGATTACTATGCGAACAAGACATTCCACTTTGTTCAAAATGGTTTATTTTAACCAGAGACGGTTGCTAATAATTCATATTACAAAACATGCTCAAGAAACTCTTGTGACCTCGACATAGATACAGTTCATATACAAGCATGCATTAAACTTGTAACTGGTTTCCACGGCATTGAAATCTATCTATCTATCTATCTATCTATCCCCATCTTTACACATACACTATAGAATAGCTTTGTACATAATGTGCTTGTGTAGTTTGAACCAAAAACGCACAGTGAATGAATTACGCCATTTTTCATGTTGATAACTTTTGTCTGATACCCGGCAAACAATAAGGGAATTGGCGCCCTCTAGTGTTTCGTCCCGTTCGCTACATGCACATTAATTCCATTTCAAGTGAGTTGCAGGCCAGCTCACTGGCTCCCTCTTGTGGCCATTGTTTAGAATACATTCCCAATCACCCCAAAAAAAAAACACAAAAAAAACCACACAAACCCTTATTGGAGTCTGTTTTCGATTAGCAGTAAGACTTGCATCATTTAAAATTCAGTATTGTATGCTGTGTAGTAGCGCACAGAAATGATAACTCTAATAATTCAAATGTTTCAATAGGCTTTTTCGGTAAAAGCGAACAAATAGAATAAATAATATAAATTAAATTAAAAAAGAGAAATATTGCAAACCATTCATCCATACCACACACAAACACCGAACACAGGCACATAAAATTGCAAGAGAACAGATAGATTATCACAAGTTCATCATAATATTTATCACTAACTGTACAGTACTTCAGTTTGATTTGACAGTAAACGCTACAACTTTTACACATTTCGCACTTATCACAAGTTTTCACATCGGATGCACAGGAGAGCAGTCTGGGGGTGGGGAGGGAAGTGGTCAGAATTCATTCAACGCAGGCGCAGTGCATTTTTAGACAGTTAGGTAGCAGTGCAAAGAAAATGGCGTTTTCTCAAAGGAGGTAATCAATTTAAAATACTATGATTCATATGGAGTTTACAATTTACGAGTGAGAGGAGCTCTTTCGGCCCATCTTACCCATGTCCAGTTCACTAAGTAAAAATAGCCTCGTGATAATTTATTACGAGTATTTGCGTTTACATTTCCAAACTGCCTTGTTGGTTTAATCTTTCTTTCTTTGCCGAACCAAATAACTTTTCCATTTTCTCAGTTCTATAATAATTTTGTTAGAACATTCAAAAACCTCACTGCGGTTGACAGGAATTTCTGTGACGCATTATGGCAGGTTCGAGGGTAGGTGATGGAGTGATGGAGGGATGGAGGGAGGGAGGGAGGGAGGCTGTACAGGATAGGCACATTTCACAAAGGGCAAAGGGGTAGTCGTAGAGTACTTGGCATAGATAACGGCAAGTCTTAAAGTTGGTGCAGTAGGCAGTCCGAAAGTCTCCTTGGCCAGTCAGAAAATGCATAGTACTGGACTGAGTGACTAATTAGAATGAGGAGTCGTCTTTGTGTGGCCGATGGTCAGTTTGAAGAGTTTCTATGGTATTAATTAAGATGGGCAGTGGCTGCCCTCACAGTGGGCATCCCTGAGACCACACACACACTCTAGAAATGGGGCAGCATTAGGACTGGGATTACAGAGAGAGAGAGGGGGAGAGGAAAGAATGAGGGAAGCAGCAACATTATATAAATATCAAATCTGCACTCAAGAATGTAAAAGCGTGTTCCGGATAATGACACATGGCGATGGTTTAACGCAATCAGGCCAGTGACAAGAGGCCGATGAAATCTTTATAGAATTCATTACAAATGGGCAATTTCTTCTAAAGGCGATTGGAGTAATCTGTAGTCATTCAAGACAGTTCTAGGTTTATAAATGATAGAGTAGCTTCAGGGATCTCATGTGGCCTCTGCTAAATTGCTTTTGTTTTCGTCATATGAGATCAATGGTTTCGAACGGCAGTTTAATGGGCTTGTTTTCTGACTGCTTTCCACTAAATTCACTTCTGCGATGCAATGCTAAGTTCCTCTCTCCAGAAAGCCAGGTGACCCTGTGAACTTTGAACTCTTTGGCTCGACTGCATAGCTGGCGGAGCCATCAGAGTTGAAAGGTCAGGTGTTGACATTACCTGATCCGTCCACAATGAGAATGGGAGATATTTGAGGTGAGGGTATGCTTTTTTTTTCCACAACAGAAATGAACAAAAACATGCTTGTATTGTATTGAACAGATATGCATGTTAAATAGCTCACTTTTTCTTTTTTTTTTTTGATGCTAGCGCCATCTAGCGATCTGCCATCTTAGATCTGGTTGTTTTTTCTGGCAATTCACTGGCTGTGCACTAGATGGCGCTTACTAACGTAAAGCCACGAGCCGATCTAGCCTACATTGTGTCTATGCCAGGCAGCTAGGACAGAAAACCCGCTTCTGAACAAAGTCCTCGTTGCAAACATCATAAAAAGACAAGGAAAATTTTTTAAAAATTAATAAATAATTAAGAAAACAAGATCAAATGCTACTTGGAAATAAATAGGATACACAACATTCAGAAATTCTCTCACCTGGTTTTCCAATTCCGGTTAGTTTTTTCATCACATCCTTTGAACGTTATTTTGTATTACGTTCAGGAGAGCTCACAGCAACATCTAGACCATCACAAGAGGCTTCTAGTTAGTTTTGGCATCAATGCGAGACTAAAGGTAGGAGCGAGAATTTGATTTCTCAGCTGCCTATGGCATTGGTCTGTGAGTTAATTGCAGCTGCAAATGAGATACAAGCTTTTTTTTTTTTCATTAGAGGGAAGCCCAGGTGTTTACGGTGAAACCATTAAAGTTGTCCCCCTGTCTGACCTTGTGACATGGATGAGTTTATTGTGCAGAACTAAATAGATCTTGAAATGGTTTTGGGCAGAACACAAATTGCAGAAGAACTTGACATCTCAGCCCATTGAGCTGCTAAACTCCCAGTTCAAAGTCTGAAAGGATGAGCTCCACAGTTCAGAGACTTACGTTGATGTCAGTATTAGCGACTCATCAGCCGCTAGGAGGAGATTGGTTTCATTATAACTTTTTTTTTTTTTTTTAAATAAGTATTAGTGTGGTGTTTACAAGAAACACATTGCTTTAAAATCGCTTTTTATTCACACATCAGAACTAGGGAATTACTTTTTTTCAATTTTTACTCGGGAAAGATCTCCAGAAGAAAGAGATTTTTTTTTAACATCGCAGTGTATCCAGTTCACGCTCCCTCCCGCAACGATGCTTTGCGGAACAGAAAACCTGCAGTCGTTGCAGTGGGGAGGGTGATCTGGATACACTACGATCCTCAGAAGGGAAGTTCTCTTTCTCCTGGCGAACGCTCCCGAGTAAATATTGAGAAATGTACCCAAAATGTGTGATTTAAAAAATACAGACAACATGGGACACCTAGCAACAGCAAAAACAACGCTTCAAGGCAACTTGAGATCGGAGACAGCTGAACTTTGAGTAGTTGCTAGAAGTTGTCTGAAAAACCAGGAGGGGCGAGGAGGGTCTGCCAGGAACATTGGCACAGTCAAATCTTTGAAATCAATTTTAAAAACAGATTTTTTTAAAATAAATTTAGTCGTTGCCAGTTATTTTTATTATTTTCTCCCAATTTGGAATGGCCAATTATTTTATTATGCTCAGCTCACCGCTACCACCCCTGCGCTGACTCGGGAGGGTGAAGATGAACACACGCTGTCCTCCGAAGAGTGTGCCGTCAGCCGCCCGCTTCTTTTCACACTGCAGACTCACCATCCAGCCACCAAGAGCTACAGCGTCGGAGGACAACGCAGCTCTCTTACAGGCAAGCCTGCAGGCGCCCGGCCAGACCACAGGGGGCGCTGGTGCGCGGTGAGCCGAGGGCACCCTGGCCGACCTAACCCTCCCTCCCCCTGGGCGGTGCTCGCCAATGGAGCGCCGCCCACTGGAAGCTCCCGTCCACGGTCGGCAAAGGAATAGCCTGGATTCGAACTCGCGACGTCAAAAACAGATTTGTTTGAGATAACCGGACACAAACGAGGATCACAACAGCAAATGGCTCCAGTTGACTTGTATTTTTTTGTTCTGTAGTATTTTGTGTTGTGCCTTGTTAACACGGCAGGGGTTTCTGCAATGCTTTAAGGATGGCTAGAACTGAAAATGAAACAGGTGAGAGAGTTACTGAATTCTGTACACCTTAACCCAGGGGTGTCACACGGGCCCTCTGATTTTAATTCCAACTTAAGCTCTCGATTAATTAGAACAATTAAGTAATTGAGCGCTCGGGGTGGAACGAAAGCCCGAAGACACTTCAGCTCTTCAAGGGGCTGAGTTTGACACCCGTGCCCTGTCAATAAACAATTTTCTCAGAGCCGTGTGGTGTCAGTAGGGGTTCTGTGCGTGCTTTGAGGGGCTGGAGGGTCGTTCAGTCAGAGAAGGTGTTTTGGGGGTCACTCCTTTGAGAAGAGGTTGATGAAGGACTTGTGGAGGCTGCGGGTGGTCTCTCAGTCGTAGTTGGGGGTTAGTTTGTGTTTGGGGGTCACTCCGTTGAGAAGAGGCTCACGAAGGACTTGCGCAGGTTTCGGATGGTCTCCGCTTTCTCCTCGTCCTGGCTAAGGATTGAACGGGGAGCTGCCGAAGGTTCTGGAATGTTGAAGGCATTGGTAAGAGACTGGGATTTGCTATAAAAAAGAGGGGAGAGCAGTAACAGGAGAAAAATAAACTATTAAAGTCATGCACACTCCCTGGGGAGGGAAAGTGAAAAAGAGGGTCTACTTACCTGTCCAACAACAAAAAAAACAAAACATGATCCCATAAATCTTCTTTTAATTAAATCAAGGGTGTCCACTGTTCCGCTCCTGGTCTTTGTTCCAACCCTGTTCTAAATGGTTACATCGATCCAATCAAACCTGCATCCAGACCCTGAAGTAGTTCACCACCTCACCTGTGAAACCTGGAGTGGAACTGATTGGACACCCCTCCATTCGCTACACTAGGTCTGAAATGTACAGTTTATAAAGAAAACACGCGTTCTAGCAAATTTTCAGTTGAAATCTGACTTCTGGTACTACACGAAGTTCTCTGTTTGCTTGCCTTGCCTTCCAGGAAGTCTATCACTGCTTTGGTCAACCCAGCAGGGTCTCCTGGGTCATGTTACTGGCTGAAAGCATGTCAGTCAACAGGGGAAGCAGCTGATTGGTTAAAGAGGGGAAAAGCCAGTAAAGGGGTGGAGACTCCATGGAAGTGGAAGACAGTCTAAAAGTATAGTTTAGATATAGAGATTGTGTTTTAAAATGAAAATACAGGCTTGCTTCTTTTAGACCATTTGAGACCAGTGTCGTGAATGGATGTGCAGAACATTTTTGGGACTATTTTGTTAACTACAATTACTTTAATGATTAAATAGTCATACAGCTGTGGCCAACAGTTTTGCATCACCTAGAATTTTAGGAATGAGACACATAATTAAATAAAACTATATGAACTTCATTTAGAGACCTTTCATTTAACATCAAGTAATCAAAGAAACTACAAAATGATCTTGGCAGTCTACCGGAAGCCAGAATAGCAGTACAGTAGTATTTCATGTTAGATTTCGAAATGTCACATTTTTGCATTTGTCAGTTTTTTGTTAAGTGTATGGGGGGGAAACTACAATTCAATATTTTAACATTATTCAGCAGGTTTCATTCGACTTTATGAAGCAAAATTAGTTCATTCTATAGGGGGATGCAAAACCTTTGGCCACAGCTGTACTTGTTAAAATAGTTTGATGAATGACATGAATTAACTGAGTAATCAGTAGTAATTTGAAATGGAAGCAATCAAGTGTCTTAGTTTTTAGATTTCCAATTCAATTGCTATTTGTACATGGACTATTTTTCTGTTTTTTGCAATCGAAGGCAGATTTAGAGAAATGATGCTAACTCAGAATAAAAACAAGCAACATACAACAGTCATGCAATCTCTAACACTGTCACCATTATTCATTGTCTTGCGTTGAAGATCTTTTGGTTTTTGGCTCGTTGATTCAGGAATCATTTCAATTCTATAGAAGTTGCAGCTGCTTCCTGTTACCTAATCACTTCCTGGTCTCAAGGTCAATTTCACTCCAAGGGTCTAGCGGCAGATCTGGTGACCTTCAGCAAAGGAAGTGACAACGGCAAATACCAGGAAGCCAAAGAAAATGACAGAATGGGCATTTCTTATAAAACCTTCATGCAAATATCTTGCCGTAGAATTAGGGTGAAGCCTGCATTTCCCCAGTCCCAAGAACGGACCAAATATTTCAAAGAAATTTAGAATATTACTTGCGTTTCTCTTTCTATTGTGGGAGAGATCAACAATTCACTGACAAACGTTTCTCGAGTCCATTGACTGTTTAATAGCTGAGTAAAAATGGGAGCAGCATCCAACCTAAAGCCTTCTTCCGCCTCCTACAATTAACTGAGAAAACAAGCAGGCTTTCCCCTGTTTCCACTGTCAAATTCCTTACTTGAGCTGGGGGTGCTGCTGCTGCTGCTGCTGGGACGGCATTCCCATGCTCTGATCCTGGCTGGGTTTCAGGGGAGGCTGAGGCTTCTGTTGCACCGGTGGGCGGCCTCCTACCCCCCCCTGCGGGCCCCCCTGCGCGGAGGGCCTGGGCTGCTGGGTGGTGGGGGGCAGGGGCCTGCCTTGTGGAGCAGGGCCCTGGGTGGCTGGCCGTTGCTGCTGGGAAGGGGGCTGTGGGGCTCCTTGACCAGGCAACCTCTGCTGCGGGGGCCTCTGCTGCGGAGGCCTCTGCTGCTGGGAGGCTGCAGGCTTGGGCATGGGGCCGGGTCTTTGTTGGGGCTGCTGCTGTGGCTGCGGCTGCCTCTGCATCTGCGGGGAGCTGCTGAGACTGCGCTGGGGGGAGCTCTGAGCTGATGGGGGCCTCTGCTGGGGCTGCTGGGCCCCGGGCCCTGGCTGTCGTTGCTGGGTTGCTGTCGGGTGCCCCCCTGCCGGCCCCCCAGGGCTGGGCTGCCTCTGTTGCTGGGGTGGGAGTTGAGAGGGAGGGTGCTGGGAGCTAGGGCTGGGGGCTCGGTGTTGCTGCTGGGAGGGGGGCTGGTTCAAAGCTGCCGGGCTCAGACCCTGGATCGGTTGGCCTTGAGGGGGGGGTCTTTGCTGGGAGGGGGCCCCTGGCGTGCTCCTTGAGGGCCAAAGGGGGGCTGTTGGGGGCCACCTATGGACGAGATGAGAGTTTTGCCTTATAAAAGTGTCCCACAGTAAAAGCTAAGCAAAGTGTAATAATGTGAAAGCATGCTAAAGCACATTAAAGCTATATAAGTATTGGGAATGTTTTTGTGAACAATATATAATAAAGCTGCTTGGAATTAAAAAAAAACGACATTAACATTCTGCAATGTCATTTGCGATCACGTGACGCACGATTGGTCAGCTACCAGTTTCTTTATGATGACCCAAACCTTACAGTTATGACGATTTTTTTTTTCCCCACAGTGCGGTTGTAGTGACTCACCTTGTGGAGAGGGGCGCTGTTGAGCTGGGGGTCCTTGCTGAGCCCCCGGGACTGGCCGAGTCTGTGCCTGAGAGGGCTGGGGGGAGACTGCCTGCTGTACTGGGGACTGGCGCTAAAATAATGAACAGAGGAAGACTGTTAGAGAAACAGGATCACGAGCAGGTGGGGACACTTTCTATAAACAAGGTAGTAACTTACAGGAAAAAAAACGAGATAAAAAATAGATGACCTACATCCATAGTATATACATGGTGAGGTACATGGGTGAATTTTAATACAATGCAATGCAATGTTTGCCCTGAGGGGGGGCACTATCTCCCAGTCTGTCTGTAATCACACCCCTCCTCCAGTGTTGAGGAAGCTACTTTTAAAAAAAAGAATCTATTGGAGTTTCAAGTTACTTGAACAGAACAGTAACTACCTGATTACTTAAAAAAAAAAGCTAGTTAGTTACAAATAATTACTTCTCAGGCATGGTTTACATTTTACAAAGAAATTGCCGAACCCGCTGTCTGGGAAATGAACCATCACAGTTATAAGTTACTCAATAATGTAATCAGATTACTTTAAAAAGTAACTTCCTGGGCTCCTGCGTGGTGCATCCAGTAAAGGCGCTCCCCGCGTGGAGTGCAGGATGCGCCCTATAGCCTGGAGATCGCAGGTTCGAATCCAGGCTATGTCACAGCCGACCGTAACCGGGAGTTCCTAGGGGGCGGCGCACAATTGGCCGAGCGCCGCCCGGGTAGGGAGGGATTAGGTCGGCAGGGGAATCGGCGTGTTTCAGCCTCGTGTGTTTCCCGAGTCGCTGGGGGGTTGCAGCGGTGAACCGGGATTGGGCATTCCAAATTGGGGAGAAAATCGGGGTAAAAACCATTGGCAACGACTACAAATTTAAAAAATAAATAAATAAATAAAAACCGTAAGTTCCCCAACACTGAGAGAGTACTCCCTTTTGGGGTACGATGTCCAGCGACCAGGGGGGTAAGGGTTAGGATTAAGATCCTAAATCATCAGTTGCGAGACTTTTTAACCAAATGCAACATGACATCTGCTCCCTTAGATTCTTGGATATTGGACTGACTGAGATTCCAAGGAAGGGGCGGTGATCGTGATGAAATACTGTTTCAAAAAGAAGGAAAATGAGGAACTGTCATTCGTCCCATGCCTGTAATTGTGTGGTTGCTAAATCATTCATTGTAAAAGAAGTTACTGATAAACAACCGTCTTATTGTAATGTTCAATCATTCTCTGTCAGAGTGAATTCATTAACTAATTGTGACAATCGCCAGTTAACTAGATAAAACATGTTTTGTTTGAATACACACTGAGGAAGGCATCAAGCTTCTGTGCTGAAAGAATTTCAAATGAAGAAATAAATAGCCCTTTTTTTTAAAGAGGTTTTGTTCTTGCTCAGGTTAGGGTGAGTCACATTACTTGTCCCTTTCTAGGGATCTGTGTTCAGTGGTTTAGGGAAGAAATGAGTGGAATTATTAAGAGCAGATCTTATTGGATCAAAGATCTATCCCACACCATGTGGAGGTGTGTGCTATCGTGGTACTTCAGGGCTGGGTTTAGGGTTAGCGTGTGGTCCAGTGCTTAAAGAAAAGGGCTTGTAACCAGGAGGTCCCCGGTTCAAATCCCACCTCAGCCACTGACTCACTGTGTGACCCTGAGCAAGTCACTTCACCTCCTTGTGCTCCGTCTTTCGGGTGAGACGTAGTTGTAAGTGACTCTGCAGCTGATGCATAGTTCACACACCCTAGTCTCTGTAAGTTGCCTTGGATAAAGGCGTCTGGTAGCAGGGAACGGACTCAGTACCTGAGCTGGCTGGACTGGGGAGGGGAGGGAGGTCCTGGGCAGGGTCTGGTTCATCTTGCTCAGCACCAGCTCCGCGATGAGGGTTCGATCTTCATCCTGGTGCTCTCCGATGAGAGGCATGGAGCAACCGACCACCTGCAGCAGACAGGGCCCGAGACAGATGCCACTGATCATCTAAAGCTAAAACTTACTAGGATTTGAACACGATTTAAAATCATGGAAAATGCCATTGATATCCATTTCTATAGCGCTGTCACGACCTCTCACCTCGATGATGTAATCTTTGCCATCCTTGCCATGGAGGGCCTCCACTGCACACATATCAAGGCCCCCAAACACGTCTGCGCAGGCGTCTACCCACTGCCTGTATCTAATGAGAGAAAAGAGGCAGATATTAGGACCCCCACATCCTGACACCCCCACACTGTAGATTCACACTTTTTAAAAAAAATATATATTTCTCAATCAAAAAATTAACTGAACATCTGCGATGTTTCTTACTTGTCAGACATGGCGACTTGCTCCAGCATTGCTGACCCTGTATTGGTTTTCCAATTCCCAGACATTGAAGTTCTCCTGTCGAAAAAAAACCAAGTCAGTTTATTGCATTTTCTCATGGCTTAGCCTTCTGTGCTTCAGTTATTATTATTATTATTATTTATTTCTTAGCAGACACCCTTATCTGGGGCGCCTTACAGTCATAAACAAAAATACATTTCAAGAACAAGTATTAATACAGTATTATTCACAGTACAAGTATAAATACAATTAAGAGCAAGATAAATACACTGACTTTGGTTCTAGCAAGTACAAGTATGACAAAATACGATTCAATAACGGAGCAGATAACAGTGTCCGTGATAGTTACATCAGGATATAATTTAATACAAAATACTACAGATTTGGTAGTATTGTTTGATTCTCGCCCATCAGTTCCATTTCCTGTTGCCTGCCATAAACACACTGTATATCTTCATACATTCTAATGTGAAGCAAGTTTTCAAAATGTCACAGACTGCCCTTTAAAAAAAATGCATTAACCTGCAATACAGACATCTCCTAAGCAGCACGATAACGTGGCATATGATTCAGAACATATCTTATTACTCACATGTGTCTCATAACTTAACTACACCCTCGCCCCCATCTATTTTCCTTATTTCAGTAACTGTTCATCACTTAATTAGTGCCAGATTTCACCGGATCTCACAACTGGCGGGCGAGAATCAAACAGTTTATAGACTGTATGAAAAAATAACTAAACACTTTACATTGTCTCTAATTACTGTGTATTTACATAGTAATTACTTAGTAAATACATGTGTATTTACATAGTAATTACTTAGTAAATACATGTGTATTTACCCATCTTTACAGTGTTATTAGGCATACAATGTACCGAATGTGTAAATCTGTTTTTCAAGATATATGTAAGTACACAATTGTATGAGAAAAGGGTTAGGGTTATGTCATGCAAAAATATTTAGTAGCTACTATGTAAATACAAAGTAATTGTATTATAAAAATGTAATGTATTATTAAAAAAATCCACAAATTAAATTAGAAAAGTATATTGTAAGGATATATTTTATCATGCGTCGTTCATACCAATCTGTAAAACGCCAAACAACAGGGCTCTTAACAATAATAGCATTGTCGCTCCTGCTCATCAGATTAGTCAGCCCGCTGGTATCGATCAAACCTAAAGATTATGTTTGTTCTTTACTCCCCAATTTAGTTGTGTCCAATTATTTTTAGGCTCAGCTCACGCTACCATCCCTCGCTGACTTGGGAGGCGAAGATGAACACACGCTGTCCTCGAGCATGTGCGTCAGCCGCCCCTTCTTTACACGCTGCAGACTCACCGTGCAGCAGCCTCAGAGCTACAGCGTCGGAGGACAACGCAGCTCTGGGCAGCTTACAGGCAAGCCCGCAGGCGCCCGCCAGACCACAGGGGGCTGGTGCGGTGAGCCGAGGACACCCTGGCCGACCTAACCCTCCCTCCCCCCGGGCGACGCTCGCCATCCTCCCATCCTCGGTCAGCATAGGAATAGCCTGGACTCGAACCGGCGACGTCCAGACTATAGGGCGCATCCTGCACTCCACGCGGAGCACCTTTACCAGATGCGCCACTCGGGAGCCCCCTCTAAACCTTTTTAAAATCCCCCTCTTTCCCATCTTTCTTCTATGCAAAACAGATTTTATTAAATCTGTCCTCGTAGCTCAGTCATTAAGTCCTGGGATCAGCCTAGTTCTCTGTACCTTCTCGAGTATTTTTTTATAGTGAAGTGCCCAAAACTGCACACAGTGTTCTAGATGGTGGTCTAACTAGAACATTATCCAGGCTTAAACTTCCCTAGATTTGGTTGCAAGCCATGTTTTTAGCAATGCAACCTGTCGTTCTTTTTGAACTTTTTAATTGCCTTTTTAATAACACCTGACACACAGGAAATGAACAATCATGGTTTGGTTTGCCGGTCTGTAATTAAGGAATAGTTAGAAGATGTGTCAGGTGTACAGAGATTGCAGTATTCCAGGCAATAAGATCTGAGACAAAGCTCTACTGGAGAGGCAGATTTCCTACATTCAGTGCATCCTCTAGTACAGTGCTGCCCAAACACGGTCCTGGAGAGACCCTATCCAGTATGTTTTGTAGGTCACCCTAAATCGCTAATTTCTAAAGACTGGGAACACATGGAAGTTTTTGATCAATTAAGCAAATAACTTGTTCAATTAAGGGAATTAAGGGAAAGGATCATTGGGCCAGATTACAAGCTGGGAAAATGTCATGACTTGTTTACTGTCATGACTTATTTAAGGTGGTACGGTCTACAATTTTAGTTTGTTTTGGTTTATGTTTAGTTTATGTTTGAATACAAATGTAAGACATTATACAAAAATGAAATTCAACATGAAGTTTCAAAGCAGGAATTGTTAAATTAAACAAACCAAAACGATCTAAAATTATAATTCAGCCGTACCACCTTAAATAAGTCGTGACAGTAGACAGATAAGTTATGACATTTTCCCAGCATGTAATCCAGGCCATTGAGGGCTGAAAAGGGTAGTTCATTTTTTGTACCAAATGATCTCTGAATGACTTCATTTAATAAATCACCTGCTTCATTGATCACAACGAAATTGTTCCAGGTGTTAAGAAATTAATGATTAATGGTTACCTATGAAACCTGCTGGATAGGGGCTCTGCAGGACCGGGTTTGGGCAGCACTGCTCTAGTAGTTACATTGAATAATAATTCAATGTAATGTATCGCTGTGCTGTCAATGAGACCCTTTGTGACGTTTGTCTAACCAAAATGTGTCACACAGGATTTGCAGTCTTTAATAATTCCTGATATGTAGGGTGTGATTTTTTAGAGAACTGCTAAGCGCTCTAGTGGTATAGAAAACTTAGGAAAGCGTCAGGTATGATTGAGACACATTTACAGTGATTTTCCTTAGCTTGGGCATATGAGCCCTGAATGCATTTGGTCAGCTGTTGGTTGGACGCAAATAATTAAAAGAAAGCTTGCGAATCGGCAATGGCATAACCTGGACTCGAACCTGCGATCTCCAGGCTACAGGGCGCATTCCTGCACTCCACTCGGAGTGCCTTTACTGGTTAAATCCCTCGGGAGCCCCCTGTGATGCTTCATTAAAGATGGTGAGTCAGAAATAAATGCATCCGCTAAGGTGAGTGATTTATTACGGTATTTTGTGAGCCTGGTTAAAATCAGGAGAGCAGGACAATATGAAAATCATATGAGCTGCTTGTGTTTGTGCCAGCTCTCGCTATTACAACTGCTGTGCATTGCAACAGATTCCATTGTGTTTATGAGCACGGTGTCTGCTTTGAGTTTGGAGATTTTCACAGGCTAATTCACACTGTTTGTAATTTCCCATCTAGTGTCTGTAATCACAGTCTGTGTCTGGATGATGCATCAAAGGCTTTCTTCACTCTCCTTTTCTTTCAGCTTGAGTTTGGAGAGCTGTGAGTCATAGCTTATCTTGACAGATTCCATTTCACTCTCTCTTTCTGCAGTCACTGACGTCATTGAGTTAAGTTATTGCAAAAAAAACAAAAAAAGACGCCACTCAGTTAACTGTTTCAATACAGCATACAGAGCTAGGAAATAATAATAATAATAATAATAATAATAATAATAATAATAATAATAATAATAATAATAATAATAATAATTTAAATTATAAAGCGCTTTTCAAAGAATAACAATGTATAATTTATATGGTAAAAAGACAATAAAAACAAGCACTTATAATCATAAAAGAAATAACCACATAACCAACAACAAAGAAAAGACTGATTAACAATTCAAAAAAGCAATAGTTAAAAAAGTATGTTTTTAGAAGAGATTTAAACACATCAACAGAAGGAGCCTCTCTCGTTGACTCCACTCAACACTGCGGCAAAAAATCAAATTCAGGACTGAATGGGATAATATACTTATTTATCTAAATGACACCCAGGTCTTTAATACCAAAAATGTTCATGAAACTGTTCATTGTATTGATATATTTCTTATTCTGTGTTGTCCTGTAATATCGTTGTCATACTGCTTGCTCAAATTCCCAGATGTGAATATCCTGACTTTCAACAAAGAAAAACATTTTAAATGAAAACAACAGGCAGATGACACAGCCAACAGCTGGGTACTAGTCATGGCTGGAGGACACTAGTTTATTCAATTTGATTTCAAAATTGTTTTTAGTGTAAGCTCCAGGGATATTTAAGACACAAGAAAAAGTCAGAATCTGGCCAGTATTCTGCATTGAACTAACGCACTCATAGTTTTTGTAATTCCCCGAACGATTGATTTACTGGAAAAGTAACATGGGCGTCCATTTTATCAGCGTTTTGATCTAAAATGCATTTCTTCAGGCAAATTCATCCAAATTACCCCTTGTTGTTACTTTGTTTATCGTTTAATTCCGGTCTAATTTTACTGTTTTTTACGGGAAAAAATTCTGGGATTTACAAAAGCTAAAGGTCTTGTATTTACTGATTTTCATCCAAAATGTGTTCAACTCAATCCTATGAAAATCCATAACTTTACATTCAGTAGATACATTGATATCGACCCTCACCTCTCTCTTAACAAAGAAGTGTCTCCTAACCTGTGTCCTAAAACGGTGTCTTCTGGTCCTGGTTTCTGAACTGTACTTCAAAGTATTGGTCAGGGTGGACAGGGTGCAGATTTGACACGATGGCGCAAGATTCTACCACCAAGAAACCTCATATAGGGTCATGACCCACACACACGGGAGAGAAAGTTTGTGTCGTGTGGGAAGCTGTGAGGGGGGCTTGATAATTGAACACCAGTAGGCTCTCTGGTGCTAAACTTTCAAAACTGTTTAGCACTAGTTTTTAGAATGATTTGCACCCCTGGTTAACTTAGCCAACTCCTTTTAAGATTGTAAAAACCTCCATCAGTCCCCTCCTGAATTATTTGTTCCCAGATAGAGTTTATTTTTCATCGGATGTGACTTTCGGAAACGAAGGCGTTGCACACAGACAGGCTGAATTATTTTCTATCTATCCGGAAGTGTGCTTCGCCTGTCCTCCAGCCTGACTAAACATTAAAAGGAGAAAACAAAGGCATATAAAACCAGCACCCTAGCCTGCTACATTTCCAGACCATAAGTAGACAATAAACTTCCACCCAGCTTCCAGCTGTTTGCAATCCTGTTACTGGTCATTTTCATGTAACAGGCTAGTGCTAACCCAGCTTTAGTGAGTTCCTATTTCAATGAAATATAAAATTGTTTCTGGTTTATACGTCATGAACAAATGTCCTTTAAAAATATCCAAAATGGTGACCATTTAGTTCAATATAGGGCAGCAGTGTGGAGTAGTGGTTAGGGCTCTGGACTCTTGACCGGAGGGTCGTGGGTTCAATCCCAGGTGGGGGGACACTGCTGCTGTACCCTTGAGCAAGGTACTTTACCTAGATTGCTCCAGTAAAAAAAACCCAACTGTATAAATGGGGAATTGTATGTAAAAATAATGTGATTTCTTGTAACAATTGTAAGTCGCCCTGGATAAGGGCGTCTGCTAAGAAATGAATAATAATAATAATATAATACTGAGAATAGGCATCCTTTTTTCCCAGTAATGCATACAGTAAGGCTGTATTTTCATCTTTTAGTTCATTTACGTCTGGGTCTTCTGTGCTTTTAGGAGCAGATCACAGCCCAAGATGAAGTGCTGACCAGGTCTGACCCAGGTGCTGCTGCTGCTGAGTTTATCTGCCAGACATCTTGAGGAGATCACAGCGCAAGAAGATGAAAAAACGAACCCTGCTTACCTACTTATCTTTGAGATCTGAACTGATCGCAATCTAAGAAGAGAAAGAAGAAGACTCACATGTACGCCTTGTAGTTGCTGCCGATCTTCTGGATGCGAACGTCGTACTTGGCATCGATGAAGGGTTCCGAAGTGGCGTAGGTCTTTGTGAGGGCGACCACGCTGGCGATGTCCTGGAAATCATACTGATTGTCCACCTTCACCTGGGGGAGAGGAGAGGAGATCGCAGCTAATGAAAGTCAAAGCACTGTTATACAACAGAACTGTCCGCTATACTAGTTTATTTTAGTAAAAGCATAGCATTGGAAAACACAGAGAGGAATGGTAACGCATATTAATGGGCAGCAGTGTGGAGTAGTGGTTAGGGGCTCTGGACTCTTGACCGGAGGGTCGTGGGTTCAATCCCAGGTGGGGGGCACTGCTGCTGTACCCTTGAGCAAGGTACTTTACCTAGATTGCTCCAGTAAAAACCCAACTGTATAAATATATGTGTATTATTTCTGAATGTAGGTTTATTTGGTCTCTTACCTTTCCCATTCCAGAGTGAGCGTGGCCCATCTTTACCACGACTGGAAACTTTGGGGTAGTGATCTGCAAAAGAAACAACAGTGTACATTGTATTGTAACTGAAACATCTGGACTGCATTCATGGAAACGCCTATAAAGCTAGAACAAGAGCTTGACTTTAAAATGAATTTCTACAGATAATCTAACAGGTGCTGCCCCACTACCCTTATCAAAGTGTCCTGTAGTAAAAGCATTGCAAAGCATAGGGAAGCATTGTAAAGCACAGAGAGGTCTGGTAAAGCATAGGGAAGCATTGTAAAACACAGAGAGGTCTGGTAAAGCATAGGGAAGCATTGTAAAGCACAGAGAGGTCTGGTAAAGCATAGGGAAGCATTGTAAAGCACAGAGAGGTATGGTAAAGCATAGGGAAGCATTGTAAAGCACAGAAGAGGTCTGGTAAAGCACAGGGAAGCATTGTAAAGCACAGAGAGGTCTGGTAAAGCACAGGGAAGCATTGTAAAGCACAGAGAAGTTTGGTAAAGCATAGGGAAGCATTGTAAAGCACAGAGAGGTCTGGTAAAGCGTAGGGAGGCATTGTAAAGCACAGAGAGGTCTGGTAAAGCATAGGGAAGCATTGTAAAGCACAGAGAGGTCTGGTAAAGCATAGGGAAGCATTGTAAAGCACAGAGAGGTCTGGTAAAGCATAGGGAAGCATTGTAAAGCACAGAGAGGTCTGGTAAAGCATAGGGAAGCATTGTAAAGCACAGAGAGGTCTGGTAAAGCATAGGGAAGCATTGCAAAGCACAGAGAGGTGTGGTAAAGCATAGGGAAGCATTGTAAAGCACAGAGAGGTCTGGTAAAGCATAGGGAAGCATTGTAAAGCACAGAGAGGTCTGGTAAAGCATAGGGAAGCATTGCAAAGCACAGAGAGGTATGGTAAAGCATAGGAAGCATTGTAAAGCACAGGAAGCATTGTAAAAGCATAATCTGTTATTAGTTTATTATTAAGAGACGTTTCATACATGATAACCTTACAAAAGCATTTATTTCAGATATTTTACTTGCTTATATATATATATATATATATATATATATATATATATATATATATATATATATATATATATATATAGTTAAAGGCTTTAACTGTAAACTCTGTATAACACACTGAGTGATGCTTCCATTCTGGAAGTTCAACAACATCCCATTAAAACAGACGGAAAGTGTTGCACCATACACTGATTGCTAGTAACTGCTGTCAGTAGTACTGAAATGTGACAACCTCCTGTGAAGGCCTGGGCTGAGGAAATGGGGCCAGTAAGGTGATTTGAAAAGGCTCTGACTCACCAGCCCCGTTTCCCCCTCCCCTGCGAACTGATGGGAATCTTTAAGGAAGAAATGACTGGTGAGCGGGAGTAAACACGCTCACGAAATGCTTCCAGAAAAATGATGATCTAGTGCAATGCTTACAGACACTCTTATCAAGATGCATTAAACCCAGGAAACAGACCCTGCTTTGCCTTTTTACATCAGGGTTGTTTTTTGTTCTTTATATCGATCCACTGATAAAAGTTCATCACACTAAATGCACACAGTAATTTTGCAGTTTCTCCCAAGTGTTTTCCATGCTTAAACTACGCAATTACCATGTTTTTCAATATTCTTTACCAAAACCTCTCTGTGCTTTACAATGCTTCCCTATGCTTTACCAGACCTCTCTGTGCTTTACAATGCTTCCCTATGCTTTACCAGACCTCTCTGTGCTTTACAATGCTTCCCTATGCTTTACCAGACCTCTCTGTGCTTTACAATGCTTCCCTATGCTTTACCAGACCTCTCTGTGCTTTACAATGCCTGCCTATGCTTTACCAGACCTCTCTGTGCTTTACAATGCTTCCCTATGCTTTACCAGACCTCTCTGTGCTTTACAATGCTTCCCTATGCTTTACCAGACCTCTCTGTGCTTTACAATGCTTCCCTATGCTTCACCAGACCTCTCTGTGCTTTACAATGCTTCCCTATGCTTTACCACACCTCTCTGTGCTTTACAATGCTTCCCTATGCTTTACAATGCTTCCATATGCTTTACCAGACCTCTCTGTGCTTTACAATGCTTCCCTATGCTTTACCAGACCTCTCTGTGCTTTACAATGCTTCCCTATGCTTTACCAGACCTCTCTGTGCTTTACAATGCTTCCCTATGCTTCACCAGACCTCTCTGTGCTTTACAATGCTTCCCTATGCTTTACCACACCTCTCTGTGCTTTACAATGCTTCCCTATGCTTTACAATGCTTCCCTATGCTTTACCAGACCTCTCTGTGCTTTACAATGCTTCCCTATGCTTCACCAGACCTCTCTGTGCTTTACAATGCTTCCCTATGCTTCACCAGACCTCTCTGTGCTTTACAATGCTTCCCTATGCTTTACCAGACCTCTCTGTGCTTTACAATGCTTCCCTGTGCTTTACCAGACCTCTCTGTGCTTTACAATGCTTCCCTATGCTTTACCATACCTCTCTGTGCTTTACAATGCTTCCCTATGCTTTACCACACCTCTCTGTGCTTTACAATGCTTCCCTATGCTTTACCAAAACCTCTCTGTGCTTTACAATGCTTCCCTATGCTTTACCAGACCTCTCTGTGCCTTTACAATGCTTCCCTATGCTTCACCAGACCTCTCTGTGCTTTACAATGCTTCCCTATGCTTCACCAGACCTCTCTGTGCTTTACAATGCTTCCCTATGCTTTACCAGACCTCTCTGTGCTTTACAATGCTTCCCTATGCTTTACCAGACCTCTCTGTGCTTTACAATGCTTCCCTATGCTTTACCATACCTCTCTGTGCTTTACAATGCTTCCCTATGCTTTACCAGACCTCTCTGTGCTTTACAATGCTTCCCTATGCTTCACCAGACCTCTCTGTGCTTTACAATGCTTCCCTATGCTTTACCAGACCTCTCTGTGCTTTACAATGCTTCCCTGTGCTTTACCAGACCTCTCTGTGCTTTTACAATGCTTCCCTATGCTTTACCATACCTCTCTGTGCTTTTACAATGCTTCCCTATGCTTTACCAGACCTCTCTGTGCTTTACAATGCTTCCCTATGCTTTACCAGACCTCTCTGTGCTTTTACAATGCTTCCCTATGCTTTTACCAGACCTCTCTGTGCTTTACAATGCTTCCCTATGCTTTACCAGACCTCTCTGTGCTTTACAATGCTTCCCTATGCTTTACCAGACCTCTCTGTGCTTTACAATGCTTCCCTATGCTTTACCAGATCTCTCTGTGCTTTACAATGCTTCCCTATGCAGTAAGGGGGAAATGCAAAAAGAAAATGAGATGGTACATATTTTTTGCTGTTAGCCATGTTGCTTTTCTTTATTATCACTAGGTGCCAGGTCCATTTATCATGCAGTTCCTTTACTGTAACACAGGAAGTTTCACTTTCTTTATCTAACCACTGAGCTACTCAAACCCACTGCCTTCCACACTGCAGCCCAGCGCTTTCTTTCTCTAACCACTGAGCTCCTCAAACCCACTGCCTTCCACACTGCAGCCCAGTGCTTTCTTTATCTAACCACTGAGCTCCTCAAACCCGCTGCCTTCCACACTGCAGCCCAGCGCTTTCTTTATCTAACCACTGAGCTCCTCAAACCCGCTGCCTTCCACACTGCAGCCCAGCGCTTTCTTTATCTAACCACTGAGCTCCTCAAACCCGCTGCCTTCCACACTGCAGCCCAGCGCTTTCTTTATCTAACCACTGAGCTCCTCAAACCCGCTGCCTTCCACACTGCAGCCCAGCGCTTTCTTTATCTAACCACTGAGCTCCTCAAACCCGCTGCCTTCCACACTGCAGCCCAGAGCTTGCTTGCTTGCTTTCTTTCTTTCTTTCTTTCTTTCTTTCTTTCTCTTTCTTTCTTTCTTTCTTTCTTTCTTTCTTTCTTTCTTTGATCCAGTAATGTTGAATACACAGTAGGCTAAACTCTGGGACAATTATGGAAACATCCCGGGAATGCATTCCAAAGATCCCTTGTATGGTACGTACCCAAAACCAAAATAAAACACTCCTATTACTGATGAGGGAACTGAGACTTTGATAATTTCCCATAAAAGCTCTTAACACAACACAAACAGCATTGTAGCATGTCATGAGTGATTTCACAGGCCTTCCTGGGTTCACTTGACCCCACAGACGGAGTTTGGGCTGTCCAAACAACCCCATACACAGCCAGTCGTCATTTCTAGAAACTGAGTCTCTTTTACAGAAACCCTCAAAATGACCACACAAAATTTCACAGGACTAAAGCATCTCTAAGTACAAGAGTCTGTAACAGAGGTGGCCAACTCTGGTCCTGTATTTTTTTAAATTTAGTCGCTGGCAATTTTAATTTTAATTTTAATTTTTTTAAATTATTTTCTCCCAATTTGATATGTCCATTTATTTTTAGGCTCAGCTCACCGCTACCACCCCTGTGCTGACTCGGGTGCGGCAAAGACGAACACACGCTGTCCTCCTGCTGCAGCCGCCAGCCGCCCGCTTCTTTACACTCTGCAGACTCACCGTGCAGCCACCTCAGAGCTACAGCGTCGGAGGACAACGCAGCTCTGGGCAGCTTACAGGCAAGCCCGCAGGAGCCCGCCAGACCACAGGGGTCACTGGTGCTCGGTGAGCCGAGGACACCCTGGCCGACCTAAACCCTCCCCCCCGGGCGACTCACTTAAAGGGTACATAAGGACCTTTTTATTTTATTGTGTTACATGTTCCCAAGTGTTTCTACAACTTTTTACGTAAGGTGTGTGTATTGTTTTAATTTTGTTTTTTTTACATTTTGACCACTTTTTTAAACTTTTAAATCGCATTCCTTGCCTGAAGATGGCTTCCCATGTACCCGCATGGACCTCTCAGAACTACATTTCCCATCACCCTCCTGCTTACTGGTAAATCCATCTCAGTTACATATGTGAGCAGGAGGAGGATGGGAAATGTAGTTCTGAAAGGTCCATCTTGGGTACATGGGAAGCTCATTTTGAGGCAGGAATGTAATTTAAAAGTTTCAAAAAGTGGTCAAAATGTTTTTAAAAAATGTAAAAAAGGTTAATTTGTCTGACTTTAGCCTGAACCCTTTCAGTCCTGAATTGCTTTTGTCAAGCTCAAGTTAAATCATTGGAAAAGGGCTAGGGTTAAACATGAAAACAGAACAGCATCACTATTTTATATTTATTAATTTTTTTACATATATTTATAGACTATCTCAGACTGGGACCTAGGAGTCCTGTGAGGTTCCAACGTGATTTCGGACAGATATGAGGTCCTGCCTGGGCTGAAAGATTCAATATTCGCTTATCCAATAGCGAGGGGAACTTGGCCGCCTTTAGCACAGGTAGTATAACTCACACAAGAGTCCGTGTCTGTCTGTCCATCTGTATATCATACATTTGTCCATGTTAGGTCTATTTTTCAATAATTCAAGGGTTTATTCCACTCCAGGTTTAACAGGTAAAATGATATCATGAACTACTTCCGGGTCTGGATGGAGGTTTAATTGATTCAATTAGACAATTTAGTACAGGGTTGGAGCAAAGGCCAGGAGTTGAAGGATCAACTTTGGACATCCTTTATGTAATTATTCACATATGTCAATTACATACTTCTTTCTTAAGTAAAACAGGAGTTTTTTTTAATGACATTTTTACGAGTGCTAGTCATTTTTTTACCTTAAAATATGGGTGTTTACTGGAATGGCGTGCAAATGGGTTCCGTGTGCGACACACACGCAACGGTGTGTCACTGAAGTTTTACCAGAAACCGCCAAATGTATGTGCCTAGATTTGAAAGTTTCAAACTGGGCGTACAATTGTGGTCACTTGATCTTCAGCCTGAAACCAGACTGTCTATTGTGGTGCAGTTCTGGGCTCTTAAAAAATAGCTAGACATGTATGCCAAGGCTGTGACTTCACTGTTTCTATTTCCGCTGAAAAAAGTTAATTATTTAAGACGTGGTACTTTTTCCATCGGAAGTATCTACCATAAGGAATCTTTCAAATATGCTATACAATAGAATACCCCTTTGCTTTTGTAGTTTTGGTTTGCTGTGCAAATAAAATCAAACCACTGTAACTGAAAATTTGAAAATGGTCAAAGTAGGCTAAATAGATTGTCTAATTTATTTGATGATAGTCAAGTTTAAGTCACAGGACTCCCATCTCCCTCCCGCACGTCTGTCTGATTCAGTCGCTGGTCCTCTTCACCGCAATGAAACGAGCATTAGGAACGTCTTGTATTGCAAACCATATCTTTAAGAAGGCTAAAAATTCTGACGAAGACTACAGCAACAGACAGCGCATCGACTGGGGCAGCAGTGTGGAGTAGTGGTTAGGGCTCTGGACTCTTGACCGGAGGGTCGTGGGTTCAATCCCAGGTGGGGGGACATTGCTGCTGTACCCTTGAGCAAGGTACTTTACCTAGATTGCTCCAGTAAAAACCCAACTGTATAAATGGGTAATTGTATGTAAAAATAATGTGATATCTTGTAACAATTGTAAGTCGCCCTGGATAAGGGCGTCTGCTAAGAAATAAATAATAATAATAATAATAAATCGACGAGGATTGTGGACACAAACACAAACGAAGCCCCTGACACACACGCAGACACGGAAATATAGCGAAGCATTCTGACAAGGTGGAGAAAGACACTTTGAGGAAATTAGATAAATGCGTGACCTATTATATGTGTTACTAGAAGTTCACTAGACAAATACATTCGTTTAATAATAATAATAATAATAATAATAAAAACGCCACTTGATCAAGGTTATGAAAAATGATATATTCTTCTTGTTGTTTAGAGTCGCTGTGGTGGCACACTGTGTCCCCTGTAACACTGTAAGAGATACAGCAGTAGGACAAACACAATAAAAGTGCTATTTCTACACCCACTTCATTGTAATAAAGCACAGTGAAAGCATGGCAAAGCACAGAGAGGTTATGGCAAACCATGGTAAATGCAGAAGGGGGTTAATTTGTGCAGGGGCTCAGCCACGCCAGCGCCACCTCTAGACTTAGCTATAGCCCCGACACCTCTTGGCTCGCCGCAATCTAGTTATTAAAGTAAATCTCTCCATTAGTTTTTTTTTCTTTTTTAAATTCTCAAGACGGTATCCATTCTGAAAGTCCTTTTGTGCACGAAAGATGCAAGCAGCCATCCACGCAAGACGTCACATGACTGCGCTCGCTTTGACGTTTTTGTTGTTTTGTTGTTAGTTTTATATAAATATATATATATATATATATATATATATATATATATATATATATATATATATATATATATATATATGTGTGTGTGTGTGTGTGTGTGTGTGTATATATATATATATATATATATATATATATATATATATATATATATATATATATATATATATATATATATATAAAGGTTTGCATTGTTATCATATAACACGGGGATATTAAATGTTATACGTTTCTAGAGATTACTGCTGCAGTATCGTCACTTTCAGGCAACAACATTCAAGTACCCAGGACATGGTTTTTTTTTTTTTAAATAACTAAGAAAAGATATAGCCTGTTACATTCAAGTAGTTAGAGTATAGTTCTGAATGTTTTATCTGTGCTGTTGAAGAAAGAAATCACCTGGGAACAAATTAATAGGGTCTCCGCCTCACCGCAACCCTAGATAGGATTAAGCGGCTACAGATAACGGATGGATGGATATATATCTCAGACACCTGTATAAACTGTGTAGAGCAGCCTGAGCTAGTATAGAAATCTCTGTAGCTTTAAAATTGCCATAATCAGTAAACACATAAATACATAAAAGTTCAAAGTTATAAGTTAACAAGTTAAAATTTAAATCTTTGCTTGCGCCCCGGCACCTCTTTCATTACAAATTAAGGACTGGTCAGATCGTAGATCCGGTATCTTTTTAGTCTGACATGCGAGAATTATACAGTGATGATAAATGATGAACCATGTGAATAATAATAATAATAATAATAATAATAATCAAAAGATAACTTTATATATACATGTGCAGTAAAAACATCTCCTGTTCCAGGAACTCAAAGCACTTGATAAAAAAATAAAATAAATAAATACATTTTTTTTTAACTTAACAAAAATCAAAGAAAAAGACTGAATGATTGCATATATCATAAAAATGTAAGGGGACAGTAATATATACAGTGTGTATGTATATATGTGTGTATGTTGGAAGTTACTGAAATCATTATATTTTAAATGTACTAGAAGATAAATAAATGTACTGGTTTTATGCAGACAACTATTGCTTAAGTTTACTGTCCAACTATTTAATCACAAGTAAAACAAACATAAGTCTACAAGTATGGAATTAGAAGAATCTTCACTGTGAAGGTCATTCGGTTCTAGAAGCCTAGAACGGAAGCTTTTTCGTGCGTTCTTTTTTTTTTGGCTGTTGGGCAATGGTTGTTCCGGATGGGGGCGTGGCTTTCTGACAATAAATACTGGCTCCTGGTCGCTTTAGGTTCTCAAACAAGAAGCTCTGCTGATTCTAATCTACAGACTGACTGAATAGAGGTAAGACGAATTTTTACACCAGTAATGCATTCTTTAAAATGATTAGCATTTAAAAACAGTTGCGTGTATAATGGTTTTAATCTTCTCTTAGACTTGCATTCTGTTATATTAGAAGCATTTGGGACTAATCAGGATATTCATTTTATTTGATACTTTGTTGAAATTATTTGTATTGCTGGTGATTTTAAACAGCCCTTCTGAGTTTTTCACACTCAAATATTGTTGTCAGATTGAACTGAATATTCTTTCAAAATGTATCAGACTATACTTTCATTTTGAATTAGCTGGGAAAAGTATAATATACAGCAGTGTGCAAATCTATCAGAACACCTCCTTTATTAATGGATGTCCTTTATATCAGTAACTGTACTCTAAATTACTTAATTGGACCAATTAAGCTTCTAAAGTCATTTACAGTACAGTTGGAACAAAATGTTAGATTGCTTTGTGTTTTAATCAGGTAAACAACTTCTGAAAAGTCTCATGCATTTTATCATTTGTGACTTACTTTTCTCTTACACCAACATGTTTTCTGTTTTCATAATGTGATGACTGGTTTCTCTGGCACATTTTTCCAAAGCCTGATCCATACAGCTGTTGAGGGGCTAGCCAATTACAGCGCTGCCGATTCAGACAGTAACAAAGCTCAGCCTCTCCAAAACAGCAAGCCAACAGACAGAAAACCTTTTTAACTGAAGCTGTGGCTGGCAATTAGACAGGAAGCACTTCCGATAAACACTTGTATTAAGAATTAAAGCTGATCAGATTGTGCAGGTCTTATAATCAGAGATAAAAATTCAGATTTCAGTAAGGAATTTGTGTTCATATTGGCTTAGGATTGGAGGAAGTATATGAAAATGTTTTCTGTTACCTTTTGTCGTTTATTAATACAGTAAAACCACATCTAATGCAACCACTGTACAAACTGGTATTCTGTATGGTGTCTTCTGCAACGCAGAACATGTCAATTCTGGTATCTGGCATGACAAGTCTGCGTCAAAGCCTGTGATTTCTTTTTCAAGTTTATAATCAAATGTTAGAACACTTTAATTTAATTAGGCATGTTAAACAACTAAAGTTTGATGCATGTGTGGCTCTGTGTTCCTTTTCTCTTCCTAGTTTAAATGAATTGCATGCGTGGCCTATTCTCAATTAAATTAGACAATCGCTAATTTGTGTGTTTTGACAATTTTCCAAGATTCAGTTCCAGTGGTTTGTCCCTCTACTGCATGTAATGTTGTTTTTATAAAATTAGTCAATTCTACCTTTTTTTTACAGTATTAGATTTTGCAGTAACTCTGTAGACCCACATGCAGTATAATATTGCTTGATTTTTTCCAGTCGCAAGCTTACCTCAAAATGCCCGTGGGTTGATGACTTTGCAAACGAACCATAATCGCTGCCTGGTTTTGAAAGACGCCCAGGGCTGAATTGCATGTTCCGGATAAGACCGGCTTTTTCTTTTGCTTGTGAAACTGCGTTTTCTAGCACAAAAGCATTTCGGATTGCATCTAACTCGTTACTGTAGTCGGATTAGATTTTCCAGTAACTTGAAAGTAACTGTACATTTTTTTAAATTTTATAACGGATTACGTTTCATGGGGGACATTACATAGCAAAAGCGAACGGCAATAATGATTTGCAGAGACTTGTTCTTCTGATAAAGGGGAGTGTAATTTTCCAACTCCCTGCTTTGTAACTCAAATTTCACACCACACGGGTTTAAAACATGCCTGTGAAATATTCGCCTTTATGAAGCACAATTTGTTAATTCTGTAGGGTGATGCAAAACCATTGGCCAGAGCTGTATGCTCTACCATGCTTTCGCTATGCTCTACAATGGGAAAGCATTGCTGATGATGGTTTTATGCAGCAGCTCTGAGTTCCCAGTCCAGGCTCCTCGTGGTGGTCGGTGTGCTGCTTGGAAGTATAGGACTATTCCTCTCTGGGCGTGTCTGGTTCAACACAGCTTGGTTTTTTTAATAGGGCTGATTCATGCATAGTACACAGTTTACACTCATTTAAGTCGCTTCAAATGTATTTATGATGTCTGCAGTCATTTAGAGTGCATCTTACTGTAATTACTCGAGTGCTGTGGTGGTTTTTATAGAAGTCTGTTCTACAGTTCTAGTTGCTTGCTATAGACATAATGTAGGCTAGATCAGCCCAATGTCTGTTAGTAAGCACCAGCACCATCTAGTGCAAGCAAAACAAACCTTGACCCCAAAATCACTAGATGGCTCTGGCTTCCAATGGTAGATCATTTGGGGAGGGCATATTAGAACACTGTGGTCCTGTTCTACCAATAGCAGCCTCATCCCATTGTAGTGTGCCAGCAAATCTATATAAAGTCTAATATTTAAATCACATGTTCTCTGTCCCTGCTGCAGGTGGACGCCTGAAACAGACAGAATGAGTTCCCAGTGGTGCGTGCTTTTCTCCAGTGTGCTTGCAGCGCTGTTGTTTGGGGGGCTGACTGAAGCCTGCAGCTGTGGACCCCAACACCCCCAGACTGCTTTCTGTAACGCCGATGTGGGTGAGTACCAAGCACCATCGTTGTAGTTTAACAACATTCTGGGTCGTTATAGCCAATCTGAGTAGTTTTATACAGAACAGCACAAGTCCAACACTCAACCATGAAGCTGTATTGCAGTTATTGCTAGGCTTGCTCCAATAATTATTATTATTATTATTATTATTATTGTTTATTTAGCAGACGCCTTTATCCAAGGCGACTTACAGAGACTAGGGTGTGTGAACTATGCATCAGCTGCAGAGTCACTTACAATTACGTCTCACCCGAAAGACGGAGCACAAGGAGGTTAAGTGACTTGCTCAGGGTCACACAATGAATCAGTGGCTGAGGTGGGATTTGAACCGGGGACCTCCTGGTTACAAGCCCTTTTCTTTAACCACTGGACCACACAGCCTCCTTGAGATTGATGTTGAGAATTCAACATCAGTGAAGGTAAAACAAATATTGGCTCAACGCCGCTGTAAAGAACACATTTGCGGGAGGATGTTTTCCAACCCAGGACTCGCAGAAACAAGGAGTTGATAAAGTGGGGGTACATTTGACCTTGTGTGTGTTCTGTGTCTAGAACAACATCCTAACGCAGGCCAATAACTTGATAGTGTTTGGCTATTGTGGGAAAAACCAAGGTTAAGCAGAGTTCAAAGATCAGCTTCACACACACGCAGGTACGGAAGATATATGACAGGACCTTGAGAAAAGCTACTTGAATCCTCTCCTGTCTAAATGTAACTATTTCTAAATGTGTAGTAAGATGTCATATAACCTCTTTTTTTTTTTTTGTTTTTGTACTGACTAGTGTAGCAAAAGAAATAAGCAAACCACTTCTTCAACTGAGCATTGATATATGACTCAACTGAGAGCAGGAATATTATGCAACTTAACAATTCTCTGTGTAAACTGTAATTACGTTTTTCCTGGGTTTTGAAATTGAGGACACTGTCTGCCTGTAACTAGCTGGCCACATCTCAAAGAGCTCAAGCAGTAATTGTTCCCTCTCTCCACCCCCGTCCTCTAGGTCCGAACACAACAAGGCTGCTGTTATTACAGCCCCCCCCCCCCCTCTCCCTCTAATTCTTTCCATTACTTTTCAAGCCTCTGCAGCCAGGATGTGAGACAGACTGTGTGGACTGAAATATTCCACTCGCTTTTATAATCTGAAAAGATGCTGTATACAGTCAAATGTCACGTATCAAAAAATTGATTACAAGCTGGCTTTATCAGGATTTTAATCAGGCTAGATAAGCTTTAAAAACCCGAAATATGCCTGTTCTGTTGTGGAACTGGAAATACTAGATATTGCATTGATCGCAACTGTGTTCGCTTTAGAATTGCTGTCCTTCGAACAAGATTAGCAATTGTCATTTGTGCGATTCTCCCAGCCATTGTCGTGTTTTGAATGTATTTAGAAAATTCAGCGACAAACGTTTCGGACGTTGAAAAAGACTTTATGGGCATTTGTAAATTCGCCTCTGAGTGTTCACAATTAAGGGTTTGAATGAATGCCAGATTCCACAATGAGATCCATTCACTTGGCAGCACTGAATACGAAAAACTCAACACCTGTTGTCCATGTCTACTCCCCCCTCTGTATTCGGTGGGAGCTTCTGTTCCCTGCTGATCTGTGTTTATTTCCTTTGGCAGTGATCCGAGGAAAAATCGTCGGTTCTGAGGAGGTGAATTTGGAGAACCGTACAGACGGGACTGGACTGTGGCTGCGCTATGAGATTAAACAAACCAAGGTACTTTTCAACTTCCCATTGCTTCCCATCTCACTCAGGGATAAATAAGTGACAGTTTTATCAAATGTCCGCAAGATTACGATGCTGAATTATTGTACAGTGTAAAGCGCCAATGCACTGTGTGTCAGTGGCTCCATTTTGTGTTTTTGTCCACAGTTGTCTTCGTCAACATTTTTAGCCTTCTTGACCCTTTCCGGTCCAATGTCGGACCCTGTCCGACATCATCAAAAAGACGCAAAAAACAGGTCTCTAGTCGTTTTTTCTCTGGAAAAAGCTGAGAGTCCCGACACCACATATATAACACGGACATAAACAAACAAGATAGCTGCTTCTGCATCCAGCGCTCGGAGAATATCACAGACCTTTGCAGAGCTTTTTGAGATGTTATAGTAATAAAATAACGACTTGGATCGCATTATTGAGTTTAGTGATAAAACGAGTGATCAGGAGATTATTTATCAGTATGTACTATGAAGAGGTATGTAAAAAATACAGCAAACAAGAGGTGGGGCGGGGCTGGAGATGCAGTACTGAGTGTCCTGTTGATATGCAGTGCCTTTTAAACCTGTTTTACTGTCAAAAAAAAAACCACTTTTAAACAGCACGTCCTAAAATAAACTGCGCGTGTGAAAATAAATTGGACCTGACGTGCCTAAGACGCGCTGAATAAATGGACCGCTAAGGGTTAAAACAATAGAGTGGGGGGGCAGAGTGGAAAGCTCATATTGTCACATGATTTGAATGCAAAAGACTTTCCAGGTATTTAGCATTCTCCAGGCAAGCTCAAAAATAGTAACAGAATCACTCGACTCAATCAAGAGTGGAAAAAGCTACATTTGAACTGTTGACTTGAAAATCCACACAACATGTCTTTTGTTTCATGCACACAGTAGGTCAAAACAGCTGCTTTATTTCAGGGTACGTTTCTAAAGTGCGGTTTCGGTAATGGTAGCCTTTGTTCTAAAAAATAAAGCTGCCAATTTGTGGTGGTTTTTTTTTATTCCAAATATTTTTTGACCCTGTAACCTTTGTAATTACAAACTTGACCACAGTAGCCAAAGATGGTTTGCATCGTGATTGCTGTGCTACAGTTTCAAAATAAGCCGATATTTATTTTATTGTAGTGGGGTTTTTTTTGTTTTTTTTTATACTTTACTAACTAAACAAAGACTGGTATCAATTCCAGTTCATTCGAAAGGAATGGGGATTACTATTTTAATAAGGAAATGTGTTTCTCTCTTTTTGTCCTTGTTTCACAGATGTACAAAGGCTTTGAGAGCGTGTTGGATGTGCAGTACATCTACACCCCCCACGACGGAGGCCTGTGCGGGTTCGTGCCCAGCGACGCTACCAAGCAGACGGAGTTTCTCTTCTCTGGCATGGTGACCGCTGGGGGCAGGCTGACCGTGACTGTGTGCAGCTTCATTCAGCCCTGGAACAAACTCAGCCCCGCCCAGAAGAAAGGGCTCATGCACACCTACAAGCACAACTGCGACTGCAGGGTGAGTGCGAAACTCTACTCCCAGGCTCGGCTGGGGCCTAGTGCTAAATACGGTCTCTGAAACCAACGCTGACGTGAAAGCGTTGTGTCGAAAAGGTATAAGGCACGTGGGACCTCGTTTTCAAAGTGTTCCCTCCATTCTTTTGCTAACATTAATGTTACAAAATGAGAAACATTGAGAGAAGGTGATGTAGTCGGAAATCGCATAATAGGCAAGCTGAGTCACATGACTCCCATCTCCTGCGTGCCTGTCTGATTCAGTTGCTAGTCCTCTTCACCGCAATGAAACGAGCATTAGGAACGTCTTCTATTGCAAACGACTTTTTGAAGAAGGCAAAAAAAAATCAGAACACAAGCTATGTTTATGCAATTTGATACATTGCATTTAACCTTTAACTTTAACAAAGAGAGGAAGTTACCGTAACAAATATAGTTAAAGAGCAAATTTTAAAATAACAGGTAGACAATGCCAGTTAAAAATGCTCCAAAAAAATGATAAAGTAGCCTATCCTCAAATGTGGGCAGTGATACTTTTTTTTTAGTGGGTTAGCTGTGAGCTTTTTTTAATGTGGGGGGGGGGCATTCCTTTTAATGTCTGTCTGGCTCTAACAGTTGTCCCCCTGTCTGTCCCCCACAGATCACGGCCTGTAACTCTGTCCCCTGCACGCTGTCCACTGAAGCGGAGTGCCTGTGGACTGACGGCCTGTTCTCTCGCGACTGGGACCACGTGCAGGCCCGGCAGTACGCCTGTGTTCACCAGGGAGACGCTACCTGCAGCTGGGCAGTGCAGAAAACCGCGCGGCAGGCCTAGGGCCTGCATGGGGCTTCCAACCAGTAACACCGAGTACAATACTGAAGAATAGCTTTACTGTTTGGGGAGTGCAGAGCCTTTTAAACCTCTAGAAAACCGATTTTGGGATTGAAATGTTTTTGTTATATTCAAAACCTAATAATAAAATAAACAATATGACACTTACTAATATAATTCCGTGCTATTTTAAATCGTTTTACTTTTGTATGCAATCGTTCCAATTAGTTCTGGGTTCTCCAGTATTAAGTTCTGTTATTATTGTATTTTAAATTTTACTTGGCTTGTTTTGAGTTGGCCAAGAGATATAGAGAAATGATAAGAACTTAATATTGGAGCAAGAGATCCCAGAACCACTCAGAATTACTGCCAACACTATCGAGGAAACTTACACAACCGAAAAAAAATAATAATCAAGTTGAATAGTTGAATCTGCTTAATTTTTTTTTTTTCCCCCCGTAACTTTTAGACCATTTGGATTGCAATTTAATTACAATGCTGCTGTATTTTATTTTATAGCAGCATATTTTATATTAGAAATAACTGCATTGTTATTCGCTGCTATTTAAAAAAAGTTATTGGGTTAAGGGTGTCATAATTAAAAATGAATCCTATGCTGAAAGGAAAACCCAATTCTAAGTAACTATTTATTTAGTTACTTCTGTGCCTTTTTTTTAACCTATTAAAATAACAATTGATTACAAATGTGTTCATTGGAGCCTGCTTACGATCAGAGTTTATCAGTTGCAAACTGTTGTCTGAATAATTTAGGACCAACTTATTTGTTTGCACTGAATGCAATTCTCTTTCAACTAAAATCTATCTTCTGAATGCATGATCAGCAGTAGATTTTAATTCTTATTTTTTTCTAGAGTTTTTAAAAATAGATGATTTTATTTCTGCATAAACTGTTTTTTTTTTTTTTCACAATAAAAATTGTATCAAACCTAACTGTTCAAGCTTGGTAAAACATTTTAAGAAGTCATGTGACCTCCTTCTCGCTCTCCTGCTCTAACCAGAGTGTAACCATTAACCTGTCCCCCTGCAACACATCATCAGAAATAAAGTACCCACACAAATTCTAGAAACAAATGATTTACAGCACTAGGGGGTGGGGAGTGTAATACCCATTTTTTCCACATTCAGAACCCTTGCTAAATATCCGGGTATTTCTGAACAGATAATAGTCTCCTCTAAATATTTTAATAAGCAAGACAAAAGATCAGGGATTATGATCTCCTCAATAACTCTATAAACAATACTATCAGTAACTTTCATGAGGCGTGGAGTAGATTCATGAATAAATGTGTGACACACAGACAGACACACCCTCCACACACCCTCAAATTCCTATAGATCTATTAGCTAAAGAACATCCGAGTTTCATCGCAATGAAGGAGATCACATGAAGTATAAGAAACATTGGACAACGCTGTCACAAAGATATTGAACATGAAAAAGCTGGGGTACTGCAGCTTCCAAATAGGTGCCTGTCCCTTTAAATGGGAAGATCTCACACACACACACACCAAAATTAATTAAGCAATTAGCAAGGAAAAGGAGCATGAGTAGACTGAGAGGAAAACTAACAGTGAGTCGGGGTGTCTGGATTTTGTTTGCTTTCTGAAGATCTTTGTCCTGTAAGGTGAGGAGATTCTGAAACTCAGGTAGGCTGCATATTTTGTAATTTGGAGGGATGGCAATAAGACTCCTATTGCATAGCAGTTTCACCCATTCCAGGTTTTAATAAGAGCTTGATTAGTCACAGTGTATTTGGTAACAAGCTCAGGCGTGTGCTGTTAAATTCATAAAACCAGGAGTGAATCAAAGTGCTATGCAATATTTGTTTCTGTACTGATGAGATTACAATGTTAGGGAGAGTGAATGACTCACTGCAGTAACACTGGTCTGTCTGTATTGGAGATTGGAGTGAAGGCATTGGTTTGGTGTCATGCCAGATACTGTTTCCTGGCAAATCCTGTCAACAGGCAGTATGTCTCAGTTTTACAGGACAAACACTGCCCCCTTGCTAAATTGTGTCTCCTTGCAAATGATACCAGCCCTAGAATTATGGCTTTATCATAGTTTGAGTTGCAGATCCACAGTTATTAGTCAGCTCTATAGTGGAGGCAGGCTTAGGTGAATCTTTTGCATTTGTCTAATTGTATTGGAAAAGCCATATGAGCTGTAAATAGCTTGTTTAGAAAGGCGAACCACTTGTCCAAATGTCACAACCTTCTTTAGCATGAGTTATACATTATAATGCTGTCCTAATCTTTTTGCACAGATTATAAATTGTGTCATGATATAGGGAGGCTGTCTGTCCGACTCTCTTTCAATATGCATTTCAGGGATTTGCATATATGTGCATTTGAAATCATTACAAGTGGCTGTGCAAAACAGGCGAGCAATATTAAATTAGCTACAATCGCTGTATCAGTAGATGCTGGCTTGGTTAATTTTGTTCTGCCTTTGGAATCTGCTGTGCGACCTTGCTGATAGCTGATTTTTCACCTTCCCATCTGTTCTTGAAACACTGAAATGTTTCTCACTATTGCTGCAATACCACACACTGTGTCAAGCACCGTTTAATAGGTTTAATATTATTTCGAGTAAAATTAGATCAAATTATCATATTTGACCTTCATAACGTCTATTACAATCTTCAGCGCAGTGGTGATAGAGATTGTCACTGCACAAGGAGAACTGGAAATTTTTTACCATGTTATTTCTTGATTTGTAATATTGATCTTAATTATGATTCTAATAATTTGAAGTATGATTTCGTTGATACTGTAAATATTTCGTGTAATCATTAATGCAGTTTCTTATGGATGTATGCATGTTCTGTGTAGATTTTATTGTATGTAAAGCGCTCTGAGACGCCTCTATTGAAAGACATGCGCTTTATAAAGATTGAAATTGATTGAAAACGATCAAGCAGAATAAAGGTTTTTTTTTTTTTTTTTTACATCCAGTGAAATACTGTTTAAGAACATAAGAAAATTCACAAGAAGAATAAAGGAAAAAAAATGGATTCAATACCACAAGACCTGAAGGTTTAAATAGAAAGAAAAAGTAGATAATTCCATCATTAACCAAAGAGGGTGAGTCTGAGATCATTGGGTGGTTTTTTCATGAAAACAGCTGAAAATTGGCCAGGACCTTAAAGGGTTAATAGATTTTAAATAGAAAGAAGTGTAGTTACCATGGCAACCCTAGAAGTACCTCCAATGTTTGTTTTCAAACACGCTCCCTTGACAGAGGTATGATAAATACAGCGAGACGTTGGGAAGTCTTTTTGAGCAAAACAAATTCCACATTAATGCAGCTCTGATTTGATTTGAAATCTGCAGCAGGCACAACTAGTCCCCCTGAGAACACATTAAGACAAACTCATATGAAACAGACCGATGCATGCAGGTCAATATCACATCCCCTCTGTATCAAGGGAACCAGAAAGTCCCCGGTTCAAATCCCATCTCAGCCACTGACTTATTGTGTGACCCTGAGCAAGTCACTTAACCTCTTTGTCCTCCGTCTTTCGGGTGAGATGTAATTGTAAGTGACTCTGCAGCTGATGCATAGTTCACACACCCTAGTCTCTGTAAGTCGCCTTGGATAAAGGCGTCTGCTAAATAAACTAATAATAAATAATAATAGGGATTGGAATTGATATTTTTAGAAACACAATCATTCTTTTGATGGTTCATCTGCGTTCATTTGAAGCCCAATTCAACTGATACACAAACAGCGCCTTTTTTTTTAAAAATTGAATTTGTTGCCACTGTTGTGAGAAGCTCGTTTGAACAGAATGCTGCTAATTGCGATTTTTGATCAACGGTGTGTTGGAATGGATCAAAAGAGAATGGGAATTGAAACTGAAAAACAGGAACTGACACAAACCCTGGCAGGTGTCTGTTAACTCATCAGCCACTAGGAGGCGATCTATTACATACTATAGAGTTTTTTTCCCTGTGCTGGGCCCAGCTCTCAGGCTTACCATCTCCTTGTGGTTGGGGTAGTAGATTTGCTCAATCAACGGGAACTCCTCGTGGCCAAACTTCTTGTACAGTCTTGTCATCTGAGAAAACTGCAACACAAACACGCACGCACGCTGCTGTTAGGGATAGCGGTGCAAGAGAAAGTTCTCAGTTTGCAAGACCTGGTTTTCTCATTATGATTCTAATCAGTATTAGACATCTATTGCCTGCTTTTCCCCAGGTATAGCTGAGCTGGCTGGTCTGGGTGAGGTGAGGCTAAAGATGGCCGATTGCGTTCCAGTGGAATTTTGACCCCAGGAAGTAGTAGCGCGGCGTAAAAGGTCACCGTGGATTGTGGGATTGATTGACATGCGGACGAGGGAAGACGGACAAAGTTGAACAAACATTTGTGGCTGTTTTTAGAGAGGTTTCATCACAAAGCAATGAGAAAAGCTCTGGGAAACAGCAGCCATGGTTCAAACCAGTTCGTCTCTTCAGCACTTTCAATGGCGAGCTTCAACACAGCATGGCCACATTGAAGTATGAGATAAAAAACTCAGAGGAAACACCCTGAGCCACACCTCACCCAGACTCAGCTAGACCTGGGGACAGGCAGTGGAAAGGAGATGTTAGAGTTATTAATTACAACTGGAATGAAGCCCTGTCAGTTATTCATAGAAAGTCTCACCACCCAAGGCTTGTCACAGAAGTTATAGACCGAGTGCAGTGAGTTGACTCCAGGCAGCCCAGCGTACTGCAGCCCTATGACGATATTCCGGAAGTCTCCGTTCTTTGCCATGCTGAAAGCGTGCTGCCTGACGAGCACAAAGTCCGGCCGGAATGACCTACAGACAGGAAATAAAAATATTGCCCATATTAATGACTCAGGCCGCTGTTAAGTGAATTGAGGAGGATGTAAGTTAAGTACAGTTTTCTAGAAAGCGTTTTCTCACTTACACCATAAGAGACAGTAATTTAGCCTAATGTAACATATTCAAGATCATGATACAATATATCACCTGTGCTAAAGATGATCTTTAGAAAGTTTTATTCCAATTGGTAAACCAGTTTTCTAGATAAATCTAAAATGCATGCAGAAAGTCAAACAGCCTCCATATACCTTTGAGATTGTAATACATGTGCAAGTGATAGTTTATAGCTCTGGGAGGTGAATGTTATACCGTACCTTATAGAATTTCATATCATATTGAACAACAGACAGCAAGATTGAATTCTCAGGTATTCTGTTTGAAGTGAAACTGATCATCTTTTTAAATTTATTAAATTAACTGCTGTAAATTGAAGTGAGTGTCATTCTTTTGACATGCTCAATTAGATTGCGCCTAAATTAAATTAATTTGAATCAACACAATGAAGCTTGCTTATCTTGAGCAGCTGATTCCAGATTATGCACCTGATGTGTGAAATGGATTGGACAAAAAATGGTCTCTCCCGCTGTCTGTCTTAAGACTTGGGACTTGGTTAACAAAAGACGGAAGATGGAGGAGGCACTTTTTTACACAGAGATATCTGGAACCAACTCCCCAGTAATGTTGTTGAAGCTGACACCCTGCGATCCTTCAAGAAGCTGCTTGATGAGATTCTGGGATCAATAAGCTACTAACAACCAAACGTGCTAGATGGGCCGAATGGCCTCCTCTCGTTTGTAAACTTTCTCATGTTCTTATGAAACAGTAAATTCTGTGGAGAGCTCAATTCGAACAATCAAATCTTGCAGCACTAGCTCGTCATCTCTTACAGATTAATAAAGTACAAGGCACTTACTTGGTAATTTTGGTCCCATTTCTAAAGGCTTCAATGTCCACACTATAGCTTCCAGTAGCATGGGCTACCAGGTTAATTTCAGAAAACTCAGCCTGTGGGGAGAGAGAATTAAGGTGCCAGAGATTAGAGCTGAACTGAGTAGATACACTGAGGACCATCTGGAATCAAGATCAACGGATGATCACGTTTTCATATTCCTCCACAATGTGTGCCCATCATGGGTTAATATCATTTCAAATTGTCCACCAGCTTCACCTCTCTAAAGCTAAATTGGCCAGAATTGACCTGGAATTGGATGCAAACAGTAGACTGATGCTTGTTCATAATATATATACTAGTCCTTCCCCACATTGGGACAGGTTCTGTATTTGAGACCGCCCAGATTTTTAAGAGGTTTTTGGGGTGACACTTGACAATGTTACCCTGGATGAGATTCTATTAATTTGTCCGTTCCTAGCATTTCATTTGATCGTCAGATCTTACCTGCTCCACTTTGATATCGAATTCCCCATGGACTTTCTTTCCTTTGAAGAATTTGGCCCTGGAAGAAATCGACAGAGAATTTAGAAATCGTCTGATGAAATGTTCAAGTGGAGCAAAATCTTACAAGCCACTGTACAAACCTGACACCAGTGTTTACGTTCCACTTTTTCGTGCTAAGGTTTTGAGATGCCAACTTTGTAATTGTTATCCTCTGCGTCAGGGGTTGTCAACCAGGGGTACATATACCCCTGGGGGTATTTCTAAGGGTCGTAGGGGGTACACAGGTCGCCTCAGAAATGCACAAATAAAAATGCTGACAAAACCAGCAGTTTGTCAGTCCCAAACTGCTGTGACATAAATTTCATATTAAACAGCAAATAAAAGAAATGTGTTCATCAGAATACTCTGCCTTTTATTGCAGCCGTGGTACCATTCAGTCGAGTGAAAATTGTAAAGGGTACTTCAGCTAAAAACTCCAGACAGAAGGGGCACAGATTCAAAAAGAGGTTGAAACATAGTCAAACAATTACAGAATGCACTATAAGCTGTCTGCTAGACCTGTGTGAGAGGTGTGTGCAACTATTCAGCAACAATCATGGGAAAGCAGAAGGATCTTCACAAGAGGTTACCCTTAAGTCTGCATGATTTTCCTGTTGGGATACTGTGGATTTACCACACCTCTCTGTGCTTTACAATGCTTCCCTATGCTTTACCACACCTCTCTGTGCTTTACAATGCTTCCCTATGCTTTAGCAGACCTCTCTGTGCTTTACAATGCTTCCCTATGCTTTACCAGACCTCTCTGTGCTTTACAATGCTTCCCTATGCTTTACCACACCTCTCTGTGCTTTACAATGCTTCCCTATGCTTTACCAGACCTCTCTGTGCTTTACAATGCTTCCCTATGCTTTACCACACCTCTCTGTGCTTTACAATGCTTGCCTATGCTTTACCAGACCTCTCTGTGCTTTACAATGCTTCCCTATGCTTTACCAGACCTCTGTGCTTTACAATGCTTCCCTATACTTTTACCAGACCTCTCTGTGCTTTACAATGCTTGCCTATGCTTTTACCATACCTCTCTGTGCTTTACAATGCTTCCCTATGCTTTTACCAGACCTCTCTGTGCTTTACAATGCTTCCCTATGCTTTACCAGACCTCTCTGTGCTTTACAATGCTTCCCTGTGCTTTACCAGACCTCTCTGTGCTTTACAATGCTTCCCTATGCTTTACCAGACCTCTCTATGCTTTACAATGCTTCCCTATGCTTTACCAGACCTCTCTGTGCTTTACAATGCTTCCCTATGCTTTACCAGACCTCTCTGTGCTTTACAATGCTTCCCTATGCTTTACCAGACCTCTCTGTGCTTTACAATGCTTCCCTATGCTTTACCAGACCTCTCTGTGCTTTACAATGCTTCCCTATGCTTTACCACACCTCTCTGTGCTTTACAATGCTTCCCTATGCTTTACCAGACCTCTCGTACAGCACCTACATGTACAGCAAAGGAAATGTGAGATGACAGTAATAATATTAGCTAGATAAGATCTACTAAAATGATATGGTTTGCTGTGTACGATAAGCCAGCTGTAAAACCAGACTTGCTGCATCACTTGAGAATTTGTCTGTACTGACGTGAACCAAAAATACATTTCCTTTCACAGAATCCTTTTTAAAAAAAATCATAAAAGAATAATGTACCTTGGTTAACGTTGCATGAATTTTTTTTTTTTTTCCTTTGCTGCCTTATTGGAAGCTGTCAACAGTGGTTTCCATAGCAACCGAAACCCAGTAACTGAAACCGCAAGGGGTGATGCGTTGAGGCCTGGCGCGCCCTCAGGATTGCTGTGTACAGCAGCTGTCACTTAAACCTCACTGCTAACAATAGAAAGCGCTCTGATTTAGAATCGGTTACCACCTTTGAGACTCGAGCTAGGTCTAATTGCTTGGCTGCCAACACTGCAGCACAGACATTGTGTGCAATACCAGAAAAGGTGTAGAAAGAGGGGTGAGAGAGTGAGAGAGACAGCCAGCCAGCACTCCAGACAAGGTTTTGGGTCTGGGAATAACTTACCCTCTAATTTTAACACCGAGAGAGTAAAATGTATTTTCAGGGGGTAAAATGCGACATTACGAGTAATCCCGATAAATACTGTACAGTCTTTAATGATAATGGGGTAGGCATTAAAAAAGAGCCTTCCATTTTAACTGCAATGTTACTTTGAACTACAGTAGAACCACGCGTGTGGTGGTTCTACAGTAGTTAGAAAATAGGAGGCACTTTTTTACACAGAGAATTGAGTCTGGAACCAACTCCCAGTAATGTTGTTGAAGCTGACACCCTGGGATCCTTCAAGAAGCTGCTTGATGAGATTCTGGGATCAATAAGCTACTAACAACCAAAACGAGCAAGATGGGCTGAATGTGGCCTCCTGTCGTTTGGAAAAGTTCTTATGTTCTTAAGGTTCTTTATCGGCTCAGCGCGTTTTTTTCGAGGTATCACACTGACTCTGCAAATGAATTATGTTACTTATATTTTAACATTAAATTCTTAAACTCGGTGAACAGGTTAAAACTTCAATATAAAGCTATACAGATGCATCAGATAAGGAAATGCATTAATACCTTATAAAACAGTTTAATATTATAGGCACTTTTTTTTAGCACTTGCCTCTGACGATGGTTCCAGTCGGATTTGTAGCTGCACTGGGGTGTTTACACTTCAACCTGTGTAGCTTCGAATTGTTATTCTTACTGTGATTGGCTGCAAAGATAGCAGGGCTAGCCAGTGATTGGATAATGCTGGTTGGGTTGGTTTTTCTTGTGTACAGTTTCCTAGTAACCGAAGACATTGCATTCTGGGAGATGTAGTTGTTAATGGAAGTTTTAGGGGAGGCAGACAAGCTATGAAGCAAAATTGCGATGCGTATTTTTACGCATTAAATTAAAATTAGTTGGGGGTCGGGAGAGAGAGAGACAGCGCTGCCCTTTTCCAAAGTGAATTGTCTTGCTGTGCAGAATAAAAGATCTAATAATTACCATGCTGTAATGACATTACTCTGTGAAAGATTCGGTGTAACATCTATCAGGTCCCAGCCAGGCAGCCATTAAGGCAGGAGATTTTGTTTCCCGGGGGGATTATTTCCGTGGCGCACATGGTTGCCCCCATCTGACCTAGAGTCAATTCCAACTGTAATTGTGTAATTCGTAATTAACTGTAATTGTAGTTGAACTTGGCACCCCTGCTTAATTATAATTGATCGATTACAGTTCAATTACAGATTGTTTTGTCATTCGATCATTATTCTTGTATTTTCAATCATTTTTTGTGACCGCATTTGTTGGAAAAAAAAAAAAGTTCTATAGTATGTCTCTGTATTTGTACCTATGATGCATGCTTCCACATAACTACAGTGTTATTCTCCATAGCTACAATGTACTTAATGTGAACACTTTTTGCATGACCTAACCCTAACCCTTTTCTGATACAGTTGTGTACTTGCATATAGAACAGAAAATAGGAGGCACTTTTTTACACAGAGAATTGTGAGGATCTGGAACCAACTCCCCAGTAATGTTGTTGAAGCTGACACCCTGGGATCCTTCAAGAAGCTGCTTGATGAGATTCTGGGATCAATAAGCTACTAACAACCAAACGAGCACGATGGGCTGAATGGCCTCCTCTCGTTTGTAAACTTTCTTATGTTCTTATGTTCTTATATTGTGCAAAAAGATTGACACGTTAAGCATTGTACTTCTCTGGGCTTCACAATGCTTACCTACACTCTACCATGCTATTTTTTGATTGATTGTTCTGATTTTTAACTTGCAGCCGCGGTAAATTGCAGTCGCGAATATCTATTTCGTGGTTGGAGCCTCGCCAACACTTTCCCCAGTTCGACCCAGGCAGATCAAATCCCTTTGTGAAACATGCTGCAGAACAGCTTGCTGCTGAGCCAAGAGACGGGCTGTGATCCTCCTAATCTAGAAAACTCATTGAGATTCAGTCTGCCTCTGCGTCGTCTGTGTTTTCGGCTGTGCTGCAATTGACTGGCAAACCCCAGAGGCCAGCTGAACTCTCCTAACCTCTGGTTTATGTCTCCAGAGTTGACCAGCAACTTCCAGAGTGATTCTTGCAGTAACAAAATAATGGCATTCCTGCATGAATGAACACAATCCTCTGGATGATGAGTAAATCATGACTTATACATGCATACTGTGATTGTAGGTCATGTTAGCTTAGATTCAGTCATTTTAATCACAGTGCTGGATTATCAATCAGATTGATGGACTACCCCCACAGTAAAAGTTGAACAGACATCCCCATATTAAATATGACTTTTAATATTGGATATTTCTCTCCAGCATTAAATATAGATGAAAAAGGATCCACTTCATTAAACCCTTATGGCACTTGTGTATTTATCAAACACAGGGTTAGTGCAGGGGACAGCAGCAAATTAGAGCTCTCAACACCTCATTAAAACCTTTGCCTCTTGTTATAAAACGTTTTTTTTTTTTTTGTTAATTGATAGTAAAATAGTAACCATGGATACTAGCGATTTAATTTTTTTTCTGTTGGAGATCATTTGGAAAAGGGCAGCAGTGTGGAGTAGTGGTTAGGGCTCTGGACTCTTGACCGGAGGGTCGTGGGTTCAATCCCAGGTGGGGGGGACACTGCTGCTGTACCCTTGAGCAAGGTACTTTACCTAGATTGCTCCAGTAAAAACCCAACTGTATAAATGGGGAATTGTTTGTAAAAATAATGTGATATCTTGGAACAATTGTAAGTCGCCCTGGATAAGGGCGTCTGCTAAGAAATAAATAATAATAATAAAAGGTGTGACAGTGGTAATATTAATTAAGCTAATAAGAGGTGAGAGAATAGATTTTAAAGATGGTCAGCGCTCCTTTAAAGGTGGGACAGTGATCATGCAAATAAAACTAATAAGAGGTAAGAATCCTATCTTACAGATCATTGTCTTTTGGTTTGGCTATAATAGTTAATAAAGAGGTTGCTTAAGGGATAAAATGCTTTTGATTCTGGGTTGATTTCATTCTCCCTGAGGGTAAGGAGTGAATAAGGAGTGGGTGAGATTGCTTTGACTCAAGGGAGCAGAGAATGAAAATGAATCAAGTCTATACAACAGTGACATTTTGACTGCAAAGCAAATAAGAGTGTTTGTGCTCTTTCTGGTAAATGTACTTTAAATGTTTAATTGTATCAGAAAAGGGTTAGGTTTAGAGCCCGCGTTAGGAAAGAACAGACTGACCGACCGACCGACCGACAGACAGACAGACAGACAGACAGACAGACAGACAGACAGACAGACAGACAGACAGACAGACAGACAGACAGACCGACCGACCGACCGACCGACCGACCGACCGCTCCCTATATTCTCAGAATCTAAGTACCCAAGTTTTCTTGTACCCCTGTATGCATTTCTATTGATTGGTCCCTAAGATCGACGCGATGGTTGAATATATGTGTGTCTCTCTGTAGTATGGATTTGTTCTTTAATAGGTTTTGCATGTTGGAGGGATGAAGGATTTAATCCTGTTATCGACTCGCTTCAGCAATGCTATTGAATGTGATTACACCAATGAAGGGATGTTTGCTTTTGCAGAAATTATATTTGAGTGTGCAGGACTGCGGAATTTCTGTATTAAGACTTCTAGGGGAAAAAAAGCCTTTGTCACCTTTATCAACTGGCATGTGTTTGTATGTGTGTATGTATGCAGAATGTATATATGTTTATATGTGTGTGTGTGTGTGTGTGTGTGTGTGTGTGTGTGTGTGTGTGTGTGTGTGTGTGTGTGTGTTATTATTTTATTTAGTTATTTGGCAGATGCCTTTATCCAAGGCAGCTTCCAGATGCTACAGGGCAGCACAGGGTTACAATGCAAAATTTGTATTTTAATGCACTGTAGTTTACAGTAAGTGCAAATAATACTACTAGAAAGCAATATGAACTAGGGCAGGTGAAGCCAGGAGAAATTAATCAGACTGATTTATAATGGGAGTCTTATTTCCAGCCCATAAAAACCTGTGCCTTATAATATAAAGAAATCTAAATTAAAACCCTTACAAAAATCAAAATACTACTTAAAAATAAATAAATAAATACAATCGTGTGTGTGTGTCTGAACAGTTCATTTTGAATTTCCACCTTAAGAGTCGGTTGGATGGCGAAATCCTTCAACTCCACCTTAAGAGCTTCCCCAAGCCCCCACCAGGAGCCAAAAAGAGGCTCACAGCTCGGCAACTGTGTCCATGGCAACGTGGCGATGGATGGAGGGGAAGGGCTAAGCTGCAGGAGAGTGAGAGAGAGCCATTTGCAAAATATGCAGCAGTGGTTAGGAATGTTACATGCTGTATGGTCAAGCTGAAATTTTACATTGAAATGCAATCCTTATCCTTGATGTCTGATTTTGTACATATATATATATATATATATATATATATATATATATATATATATATATATATATATATATATATATATATATATATATGTATTATATACAGACACAAGCATGCCACCCCCTGTGTCTAACATCTTGTACTTTTAATCATTTTAAGAATCATTTAATTGACGCTGGGAAATGAACAAGAGGGGATCTCTCTCTCTCTCTCTCTCTCTCTCTCTCTCTCTCTCTCTCTCTCTCTCTCTCTCAAGCGATCTGCTTCTGCACTGTACAAAAATGTACAATGGAAGCTGTTTCATCCTTAATGGAGCTACCCTAGGGTATATTTGCACAATTACCTCTTTTTTATTTTTTTTATCATGTGTATAAAATCCTATGCAGGCCCACTTCTGCAATGTTGCTCATTTTAACCCATCAAGTACCAAATGCATTTCTCTTTGAAATAATCCCACACAAGCTGCATGCATGCATGTGTGTGTTTTTATACATTATAAATCAATGTGCTACCTGTCAAAAAGTTGTCCTTCTTTCAGAAGTGTAAAATGACAGGTGTAGTTACACCATATTTTCCCAGTCAAGCTAGATGTGTTCCTGTAATCAGAGCAGTGAAATGTCATGCTGGCTATCAAACTCAACACATAGAAAATGGAGCCACTTTGTCATCACTGTGGGGAGGAAAACACCAAGACAGAAGCATCTGAAGGGATGTATTTGCAGAAGGAACAGCTACATTTAGTCTTAGGTTTTAACAAAATCGGAGAACATTAGCCTTATAATATAGGAGGCAGATGCCAGTTTAAAATGCTCCAGAAAAGTGGTTTTAATTTTTGCAGTCTAATGCAAAGTTTCGGGGGTAGAACGACAAACACTAAATGTCCCACCCATTTCTTCTTTCGACAATGTAACAGGGACGGAAATAAGTGTCCCATTGCATAGCAGTTTGATCCATTCCTGGTTTTGCTACGAGTTTAATAAGACACACCTGAGCTTGTTACCTGCACACTGGGGCTGAAACTGCTATGCAACAGGAGTCTTATTTCCATCCCTTGATGTATTGTGTTTGTCTATTTAGTAGGCTCAACGCATTGGCAAGATAGTTCTAAGTCCACCTAAGATGTCTAATGCACTCCTAGTTCTATGCTGAAATGCAATATGATTTTGCAGAAGTTTAATAACATTTTATAAAGCAATAAACGTCAACTGTGTATTTTATCAATCAATGCAGTGACTGTTATTCAGAAGTCCATGCAATACAAGGAAAATAAAATGAAATGTGCTTTTAAGTCTGGCAAAGCAGGGAGCCAGCTGGTTTAAATCAAAGTCACTTCCGAATGGTATTACGCATGTAAGTACAGCCCAGAGCAAGATATTTTCTGTTGCTGGCGATCTATCTTTTCATCTTGGCAAAATAAAAGCCGTAAATGCCGTGAGCTGAGAGATTTTAATGGTCTTGCACACAGCCCTTTATAATGAGGTCCGTGCTACCAGTTAATTGGGTCACCTTGTGCCTTGTTAAGAAATCATTTTTAGAAAAATATGTTTTGTAATATTTTCCTTTTGTATTCAGTGTGTTGCTGTGTTAGTCTGTGCATTTTCTTTACCTTCTGTTTGAATTGTGTGAGTTCTCAATGTAAAGACAAGCTTGTGGAAGTTATGGATATTTGGATATGCTATATGGAGGGTGTCTGTTCTGATAAATCTTATTAAGAAGAGAAGAAAGGTTTGGGAATGAGAAAAGGCCATCTGGCCCATCAAGGCTCCTCCCTTGTTAGCGCACCATTCTCCCCTACTGGGGGGAACTAATTTAAAAGCACAAAATCTCTTTTTTTGAATGTTCCCAGTGTTTTAGATCTGACTACTTCACCTGGTAGGCTATTCCATGCATTTATAACTCTCTGTGTAAAAAAAGTGCTTCCTACTTCCTGTTCTAAACTCTACCCAGCTTCCATTTCTGCCCTCCCATTCTCTCTGTTGAATTTGAAGTCATGTCTTGGGTTATCTAGACCATTTATGATTTTAAAGACTTTCCCCTCTTTCACGTCTTTATAAACAACAGAAGAACATTCACGAACAGGAGGAGGCCATTCAGACCATCAGAGCTCATCCGGTTCCTAGTAGCTGATTGGTCTAAAAAAAATGTGAGTCAGGTCTTCAAGGATCCCAGTGATTCTGTCTCAACAACATGACTAGATAACCCATTCCATCCCCTCCCCCACAGCTTTCCTCTGTCCTAAATCGGTCTCCACTTAATTTCCAACTGTGTGTCCTCTGGTCCTGGTTTCTGTGCTGAGCTTCAAGTCTTGGTTAGGGTTACCTTTGTCAAATTCTATATTAAGGAATTCCATCAATTCCCTTTGTTCCAGGGTGAATAGATTCAGTTGTTTCAGCCTCACTTCGTAGCTCATTCCTTTAAGCCCTGCTGGGATCAGTCTGGTTGCTCTTTGCTGGACTCTCTCCAGGGCCAGACTGTCTCTTTGGTGCAGTGGTGACCAGAGTTGGACATGGTACTCTAAGTGTGGTCTCATCCATGCATTATACAACCTCATCATAACCGCAATTGATTTGAAACTATGGTCCAGTCCAACAGTGGAGATCAATAATATATTCTTTGCATTTCCAATGAACCAGTCGAAGGATTTAAAGGAATGGGTTGTGGGGATTGAGGTTATTAATTGTATCCTGCCTAGATCAAAGAATTGAACTTGATTGAAGTCTTTTTAAAATCATAAATTGACACAGTTGGAAATTAAGTGGAGACAGACTTAGGAGTGGTGAGGGGATGGAATGGGTTACCTAGTCCTGTTGTTGAAGGAGACATTTCTTCACACAGAGAGTGGGGAGGGGATGGAATGAGTTACCTAGTCATGTTGTTGAAGGAGACTCTTCTTCACACAGAGAGTGGTGAGGGGATGGAATGGGTTACCTAGTCATGTTGCTGAAGAAGACACTTCTTCACACAGAGAGTGGTGAGGGGATGGAATGGGTTACCTAGTCATGTTGCTGAAGGAGACACTTCTTCACACAGAGAGTGGTGAGGGGATGGAATGGGTTACCTAGTCATGTTGTTGAAGGAGACACTTCTTCACACAGAGAGTGGTGAGGGGATGGAATGGGTTACCTAGTCATGTTGTTGAAGGAGACTCTTCTTCACACAGAGAGTGGGGAGGGGATGGAATGGGTTACCTAGTCATGTTTTTGAAGGAGACTCTTCTTCACACAGAGAGTGGTGAGGGGATGGAATGGGTTACCTAGTCATGTTGCTGAAGGAGACACTTCTTCACACAGAGAGTGGTGAGGGGATGGAATGGGTTACCTAGTCATGTTGTTGAAGGAGACTCTTCTTCACAGAGAGAGTGGGGAGGGGATGGAATGGGTTACCTAGTCATGTTGTTGAAGGAGACTCTTCTTCACACAGAGAGTGGTGAGGGGATGGAATGGGTTACCTAGTCATGTTGCTGAAGGAGACTCTTCTTCACACAGAGAGTGGTGAGGGGATGGAATGGGTTACCTAGTCATGTTGCTGAAGGAGACTCTTCTTCACACAGAGAGTGGTGAGGGGATGGAATGGGTTACCTAGTCATGTTGGATCAGTTGGCTACTGATGGCCTGAATGGCCTCTCTTCTTACACTCTTATTTTAATCTGGCTTCTGCAAATGCATTAAATTACCTTGTGCAGCACTATGGAACAATGTTTCTAATTTTCATAGTTGTGGATTGAGTTTTACTGTCTACTCCCCCCCCCCCCCGCCGTTGGTTTTGCCCTTGTTCTGAAGACAATTCTGATTGCTTGCTTGCTGACTGCAACACTTTTTCTGATTGATAATGGGGAGATTTCTCTCCTTTGTAAAGTGCTTTAAGGCTGTTGGGACAAGCGGTTTGAAGAAGCGATTGTCACTTTTACTTTAATTAGTATTAATACTGTTCCAGCACAAGTGAAGGGCTCAGTACCAATGGCGATTAGTAACTTGAATATAAAAAGCTGCTATCTTTATTTCATTGTCTCACTTACTATAAAATATGTAAATCTGGCATTTGATGAATTTTTGAATATTATTATTTATTTCTTAGCAGATGCCCTTATCCAGGGCGACTTACAATTGTTACAAGATATCACATTATTTTTACATACAGTTACCCATTTATAGAATTGGGTTTTTTACTGGAGCAATCTAGGTAAAGTACCTTGCTCAAGGGTACAGCAGCAGTGTCCCCCCACCTGGGATTGAACCCACGACCCTCCGGTCAAGAGTCCAGAGCCCTAACGACTACACACTGCTGCCCTAATATATACCTACTAATGCATACTAAAATACTTTGTTTTCTTTATGTTAAGTCAAATTCTAGCTGCCTGCTAGAGACTTGTAATGTAGGCTAGATAAGCCAAAATATCTTTATATTAGTACGTACCAGCGCCATTTAGTGCGCAGCTAGTGTACTGCCAGCAAAAATAAAGGAAGCTTGTTTGCAAAGTGGCAGATCACTAGATAGCAATGTTTTTTTATAAAGGTGGCTGATCTTGCTTGGGTTTCCTTAATAAAAGCATTGCAAAATGTAATAAAGCACAGTGAAACCATGGTAAAGCATAGGTAAGCATTGAGAATCCCAGAGAGGTATGGTAAAGCATATTAAAATCTAACCATGATAAACTAACCCTCATGAAACGTTGCCATAGTTAAACCACAGCAGAGTGTAATAAAGCACAGGCCAGCATTACCCCACATTTGTTGATATATATTTTATTGTCAATATTTTTGCTTCTAATTAGTTAGTAAATCGTGACACTATGGGAAATGCCATGCGCAGTCATCTCAATCTATCTCCTGCAATTCTGCTCAAATTTAGCAAATGTGCTCCTAAACTGTTTGAAATCCTGGTTTTATAAGGATCTAATCTGCACGCACCGAATGGATGCTACACATAAATATTCATGATGGTTGCATTTCACCACTCTCTGTGCTTTTTTTCAACCTTGATTGCCTGCTACTGGGTTACAATGTGTCTGTGCCTGCAGCAATCGGTCATGACATCGAGCGGGGTGAAGGGAGAGAGGAGGCGCAGTGAGAGAGTGGTTTGGTCACGTTCTATACCAGCATTGCCTGGCTCACTGATTCGCTTCTGCAACGCGGTAGTCAGGGCAAAACTTTGCTTTTTTTTTTTAAACGGCTTCAGATCACTTGCCAGTTGGCACCGCAAAAGGATGCAAAGCAATGGCATGACCAGCAACGAGTTTTCCAATGGACTATCGGACAGAAGCTGAGATGCTGAATCGTGCATCGGTTCAAAATGCTGCAGCCAGAGTGCTAACTGGAACACGTCGTTCACACAACACATGACCCCAGTTCTTACATCGCTGCACTTGTTCAGTTCAGGATTTGCTTTCCGTTTATAAGGCCCTTCATGGTTTTGGGTTTTCATATTTACCGGAATTGTTGGCACCTTATGCTCCTAGTCCTGCCTTGAGATCAGCGAATGTATTGAGAGCACTCTTTTTCAAAAATGTGTATATATTTCCATATCTCTAGCGAACCGCTTCTACAACTGTCATGAAACTTGATATGAGTTTTTGAGAGTATCTGGGGAAAAAAAATCGAAAAATGATCAGCCAATTTGCTTCCATTAATCATGGACTAAATCTAAGAGTTTCTCTCCCATGCTACAGTATGTAAGCTGAATTGTCCTTCTTTAAAACATAGTGCACTTTATAATCACTATTGTTTATTTAGCAGACGCCTTTATCCAAGGCGACTTACAGAGACTAGGGTGTGTGAACTATGCATCAGCTGCAGAGTCACTTACAATTACGTCTCACCCGAAAGACGGAGCACAAGGAGGTGAGGTGAAGTGACTTGCTCAAGGCCACAAAGTGAGTGAGCCGGGATTTGAACCCGGGGCCTCCTGGTTATAAGCCCCTTTTCTTTAACCACTGGACCACACAGCCTCCTATGAAAGTAGTGCTTTGTTGCTGCTACTGTTGAGTTCTCTGAATCTACCTGGATTTGAGCTTGGAACACTCCACATTCCGTTCAAATCACGTGACACTATGACCTTTCAACTCTGCCAGCACTGCCTACACTCCGTTTAAATATAGTTGAAAGGCTAAAATGTCACATGATCTGAATGGAATATGGAAGGCTGGTCAGTCCTGGCACTTAGGATTCTAAAGACAAACTCAAAGCCAGGTCTAGGCAGATTGCATTCAAAGCTGGCTATAGTGAGTTTGCAGAAATAAGTTCAATCAGTATTCAGCCTGCTTCCTCGGTTGGATCGGAGAATGAATTATGCAGCATGTATCCACAATCGCTGATGTGTAGGGGCTTTTAGTGAGGCTCTGATAAGGCATTTATTCAGTGGCCTTATCAACAGCTGTGCCATTGACAGTGATTGTGAGGCAGTGTCTGGACCGTACTGTACACATCCTTTCACATAATAATACACATGAATAACCTGGACTGGAGGGAGCAGCCTTTCTCTTAGGGGGGTGAGGGAGGGAGGGAGGGAGCAGTTCAGTCTCCGTGCCTCAAGCCTGCCCTGGACTGGAGGGAGCAGCCTTTCTCTTAGGGGGTGAGGGAGGGAGGGAGGGAGCAGTTCAGTCTCCGTGCCTCAAGCCTACCCTGGACTGGAGGGAGCACCCTTTCTCTTAGGGGGTGAGGGAGGGAGGGGAGCAGTTCAGTCTCCATGCCTCAAGCCTGCCCTGGACTGGAGGAGCACCCTTTCTCTTAGGGGGGTGAGGGAGGGAGGGAGCATTTCAGTCTCCATGCCTCAAGCCTGCCCTGGACTGGAGGGAGCACCCTTTCTCTTAGGTGGGTGAGGGAGGGAGGGAGCAGTTCAGTCTACGGGCCTCAAGCCTGCCCTGGACTGGAGGGAGCACCCTTTCTCTTAGGGGGGTGAGGGAGGGAGGGAGCAGTTCAGTCTCCATGCCTCAAGCCTGCCCTAGGCTGGAGGGAGCCCCCTTTCAGCTCAGAGCTCGTAATATACAGTGGCATATTTTTTTGATTTAGAAAAAGATAGGTTGCCACTTCTAATAAAAAGAAGGAATGATTTTCATCTTCGTATCACACTGCAAGCAGTTTTCTTGTTCAGTACATTATTAATTCATGCGTTTTATGTCCACTCTGATTCTGGGAATCCTGGCTGAACAAAAACAAATGACCTTCAAATAATTTTACTGGGATTTAATTAATTTTTTTTTTCAGACTTAATCCAAAAAGAAAGTTCAGTTTTACTACTTGTATATATATATATATATATATATATATATATATATATATATATATATATATATATATATATATATATATTTTAGCATCAAAAGAAACTTATATTTGGATAAAATTCACTAGATGTGATCGAAAAATTGAAAAACAATTGACATCATGAAGATGCTGCAGAATGATCTGTCGATCTCGGGCAGGTGTTGTGACTCTTGGTCTCCCGGTTGGTGGCGCTGTCATTGACAGAGTGTGTCTGGTTATCCCGTCTCGCCAGGTTTGAAATCGCTGGCTGTGAGCACCCAAGACGGCGAGCCACAGCACGCTGCCCTAGTCCAGCCTCCATCATGCTGATTGCTCGAAGGCGCTGTTCTCTGGACAGGCGTTTTTATTTCTGTGATTTTCTTTATTGCTTTGATTCAAGCTTGCAATTCAGCAGCTGAAATCACTCCAGATCCAGCGTCCAATCAGCTGTCTCACTAATTAGGTGATTAAGTGCATCTGCTTCAGTCACAGTCACTCAAGCGTGTCATGGTCAAGGATGAATGATCAAGTGATTAAAAAGAAAAAAACATTTCGTCAATGTCCATCATTTACATACCTTATTTTTTCCCCCAAAATAAATGTGTCATGATAGTAATACATTTCTTTTGATGCTCGGTGCATATATATATATATATATATATATATATATATATATATATATATATATATATATATAATATCCACTCTAATTTTTCAGTACACTTCATCAGAAAGACCTCTGTTGACGGTCCAGTTTGTTTGGCCTCCCCCACAGTATTTTATTGCTCAGGGGCGTTCCCCTCCTCCCCCCTCCCTTTGAAATCAGCTCGTGTGAGATTAATCTGCAAGCTCCAGTCTGGCTGTTACTGGTAACGGAAGTATAGTGCAGGTTATGAAATGCTGTGTATGACCTCTGCTACTGTAGCGAACATTTTGCAAAACATCGATTAACAGGTACCTGTATATCAAATAGCATGCAGCCACGACTGCATAGACAAAATGAGACCCCAGTGCAGTTCAATACATAGTAATACGACATTGATTAATTTCAGCAAAGCCGTCCAAATGGTATCCATACCAAGATATAGTTTTCAATAGGTGTCGACAGAGACCTGTGGACCGCTGTGGAGGGGGAGGGGGAGATAATATATATATATATATATATATATATATATATATATATATATATATATATATATATATATATATATATATATATATATATATATATTTCAAATGCCGTAACATTAAAACGCATAGAGCGTTTCGACTTTATAAATCGCTAGTTTTATTTTATTTATGCAACAAACAAACAACGAACCAACCCCAAAAAAATGACAGGGCTTTAATTTTTAAATGGTTAAAATACACACCGCCCGTATGTACCGGGTTGTTTTAAATTAAGATGTACATTTTTTTTTTTTTTAAATAAAACAAGTAAAATAAGCTCTTACCAGTCGGTCTGTTGGTCATCGATGGCTAGCAGTATCTTGCTGCGGGCTGGACCGGTGCCACCGATAGTGGCTTCGCTGAGCGTTGCCGCTGCAGCCGCGGTTGTCTGCTTGACAGCGTTGGAGATTGAAGAAAAGAAACCGGCTCCAGCGGACTGACTGGTCGACTGGCGGCGCTCCGGGGGTCCGGGCGACACCGCCGGGCTGGGCTGGGGAGGGTCCGGCCGCTGCAAGTCACTCATGTAACCGTTGGGCAGGTTGGACATGAAGCTGCTGTCCGAGAGCCGTCGACGGAGGTAATTCATTTTTTGAGGTCGGACGGGGGGAAAAGTTGTATAGAAATTGAAAAAACGAAAATGCAAGGTGCAATAATTACTATGCCGGGGCGCGTATTAAGGAATCGAGCAGAGAGTTTGCTTGAGAGACAGAGAAGCTGGCGATAGTATTATTAGCCGGTCACAGTGTTCACTATAAATACGCAAACATCTCCGCTCCCTTTTCAAAACGCATCCTTCACCAACAAACGTCAGTTATTCCGCCACAATTTATTTTCTAGTCCTTTTTCCTGTTTTCTATTTGTCCTTTCTCCTTTTTTATTTTTAGGAAAAAAAAGAAACCACCCAATTTTTTTTTCTTCTTTTTAATAATATGTATATATTTGTCAATATTGGTAATATCTCCCTATTTTTTCAAAGTGCATTCGTATATTTCTTCCTTGGCTAAAAAAAAAAAAATGTACCAGCAAATGTTTGGGAGGAAATTTTTTTTTTTAAAAGGCAACGGAACCGTATATTTTAATAAAGGCTAGCCGGGTTCAACCTCACTATCTGCCGACGTTGCTGGTTAGTTGCAAATGGTTTGTGGTACTGAGAGAAAGCACGAAGAGGAAGAGAGAGAAAGGGAGGGTGCGTTTTTTTCCATGGGCATCCTTCAATAAAATTCAGTACCCCATCATCATTTTTTCCCTACCCTCCCCCCTTATTTTCTGCACTATCTATAATGGAACGACCCAAAGCTCTGGGGGACTGGATCATCACAAAGCCAAGACGCACGGGAGGATCCAATGAAATCAGCTCAGGGAGGGTCGGGGGGAGTTCCCCTGTCTATAGATAAATAAATAAATAAATAAATAAATAAATAGAAAAAATGCTTTGCATTGATTTTTTCCCCTCTATCCCTTCTTTGCCTGTCTTCCTTTTCTCCTGCACAAACTAATACAGAAGCATCTGGAGGTTAGTGCTTTCAGAAGATCCGCACTGATATTATTAATATTATTATTTATTTCTTAGCAGACGCCCTTATCCAGGGCGACTTACAATCGTAAGCAAATACAATTCAAGTGTTACAGTACAAGTAATAATACAATAAGAGCAAGATAAATACAATGACTAGTTCAAGCAAGTACAATATATGATATCAAATCATACTGTGTTTTGTATTTGCTCTTATTAGGACTGAAGGCATTGTATTTTTTATCTTGCTCTTAACTGTACTGTAATTCTTGATCTGCATTTTATTGTGTAACTGTAACGGGTAAGGACGTCTGCTAAGAAATACATAATAATCAGGGGTTTGCATCGCTATGAGTTCATAAAATGACTATGTTTAACATTTTTGTTAGTTTGTTAATAACACATTAACCATTTCATGGACGCAAGATAAATATATTTTGGATTCATTTTTTGCTTTATGATACTAATAAGCCCTGTACCGCATCAAATGATCTATTAAAAAAAGAGAGAAGCGCGTTTTTTTATTTGTACATTAGATTGCGTGTTTTTTTTTATTTTATTTTATTTCAGACATCATTTATAAATTGGTTTCCTTTTTATACTGTTATTTATACATGTTATGGGAATTAATATGAACCTGCTAATTTTTGCCATCGAATACATTTCAAATGTGTTTGTTTGAATAACACTAGACCGGTATTTTTAAAGCGTTCTGGCAATTTCTGTCTCTCTGCGGGGTGGCTAAACGTGTTATTATTTTTAAACTCCAAACTCTCTTAAATAAGGCTTAAAACTTCCAAGAAACGGACTTTGTGTTTCATAATATAATACATGCTTTACAATATAAAGAAAAACACATTCTGTTTGGACAAATATTCACCTTCCATACTCTCACTGCTTCAGATGTATACACTAGCAAAACATTTATTCAGTTATGCAACAGTTATGTGGGCAGCAGTGTGGAGTAGTGGTTAGGGCTCTGGACTCTTGACCGGAGGGTCGTGGGTTCAATCCCAGGTGGGGGGACACTGCTGTTGCACCCTTGAGCAAGGTACTTTACCTAGATTACTCCAGTAAAAACCCAACTGTATAAATGGGTAATTGTATGTAAAAATAATGTGATATCTTGTAACAATTGTAAGTCGCCCTGGATAAGGGCGTCTGCTAAGAAATAAATAATAATAATGATTTCCATTACATGAGAGTAGATGTTAAAACTTCAGAGATGGGAGTATGACTCCTGTTGCATAGCAGTTTCATCCAGTCCAGATTTTAATCTGAGTTTAATTAGCTACAGTGTATAGGTAGCAAGCGAAGGTGTTTCTTATTAAACTCTTAGTAAAACCAGGAAAGGATCAAACCGCTATGCAAAGGGAGTCGTTTTTCCACCCCATGCTGTATGAATGTTAATCTCTTGTGTTTAATGGCTGTGTTATGTTATGGTGCAAATCATACTTCTGTGCTTTCTCGTACTAAACTGCAAAGTGACATTTCTGTTCTTGCTGTACTGTGGCATTCTAAAAACGGATCCGATTTAATAGCAGCACAGATGGGATTCACAGTGTGTGATGCATCACAAACAAACAACAAGAATAAATCTGCTGTGTTATTTCTGTAAGGACTGAAGAAAGATAAGCATTGAATTCTCTGTAACGCTTGTCTGTAATGACTGTGAATTTATCAGAAAATCAGAAATCCTGTCATAGAATCCAAATGGTATTTCTCCCCTCCCCTTCCCCCTCTGTCTGCACATTTTACAAGCAGCTGAGCGCTCTGGTGTTTTCATGCAGGGTAATAAAGTCATCAACGCGTTCTGAAGGTCAAACCGGGCCACAGAAGCTCAAATAAAATGTTGAGCAAGAGCAGCCCATCTGTGCTCACCCGGTTCCTTGTAGCTGATTGATCTCAAAACTTTGTGAAGAGTTATTGAAAAAATATTCAAAGTACAAAAGTGTGATTCTGAGCCCAGCTGTGCACAGTTATCTGGCTGCTATCAGGGAATGTTTAAATGTCCGAGAAAGTGGCCATAAAACTGACCTCACCTGACCTGGTGCAAGCAGGAGATAAGCCAGCAACTAAGCTTCGCACGCACAGGGGTGTCAAGACAGCATAAAAACAGCAGCACTGGGAGATGCATTCGAGAAGCATCAAGATCCTCCATGAACACACACCAACGCTGTGTTCAATGCGTCTTGCTTCATTTCTGTTAATAACTAGTGGCCTCGTTATTGTGTCTAATGATAATGATTAAGATGTAAAAGTGTGACTGATTGATTATTGGAATCAATAAAGGAAACTTGTTAAATTCAGCTTAAATCCTTCTTACACAGAGAATTGCAGACATAAATAATTTCATTTCCTTACAAAGTCTTAAAGAATCCCAGTGATTCAGCCTCAGCAATATGACTAGGTAGCCCATTCCATCTCCTCACCACTCTCTGTGTGAAGAAGAGTCTCCTTCAACAACATGACTAGGTAACCCATTCCATCCCCTCACCACTCTCTGTGTGAAGAAGAGTCTCCTTCAACAACATGCCTAGGTAACCCATTCCATCCCCTCACCACTCTCTGTGTGAAGAAGTGTCTCCTTCAGCAACATGACTAGGTAACCCATTCCATCCCCTCACCACTCTCTGTGTGAAGAAGTGTCTCCTTCCCTCTGTCCTAAGTCTGTCTCCAATTGCAGCTGTGTCCTCAGGTCCTGGTTTCTGTGCTGCGCTTGAAGTATTAGTTAGGGTTACCATTGTCAACTCCAATACAGGACCAGTTGAAAAAACAACATTTGCTTCCTTGTGTAAAATTGATACCAGGAGCAATTTTTTTAATGTTTTTGGAAAGGAAACACAAGCTGCTCTTTAGAAAATGTCCCATAGCAAAAACACAGCAAAGCATCAGATCTGAAATAAATATTTATGTGATTTAAAAAAAGGTATTTTGAAGAGGCTTTGTAAGTTATTGTAAGTTATGCATCACCATATAGAATGAACTATTGTTGCTTCATAAAGTCGAATGAAACCTGCTGAATAAGGTTAACATATTGAATTGCACTGCTTTGAAGTTTTCCATACACTGAACGAATGACAACAATTGAAAAATGTGACATTTCGAAATCAAACATGCAATACTGTACTGCTATTATGGCTTCCGGTAGACTTTTGCGATATCATTTTGTAGTTTCTTTGATGAAACGATGTTAAATAAAATAACTATTATCTTCATATAGTCTCAATCCTAAAATTCAAGGTGACTTTTGGCCACAGCTGTACAGCTTGTTCCAATACGAATAAAGGAAATCGATTTTTTTTTGTATTGCATTTTGTTGAATTGATTTACAAAGAAGCTTTATTGGCAGGCCAAGGTTGTCAAGCCTTGCCAAAACCATTAACGCGAGTAAACTTGAACACAACCCTTATAATATTTACAATGTACTCAAATCAATGTTAAAATATAGTACAGAGACTAATTATTAATGTTCCCATCCATCACAGCTTGAAATTTACAACTTAAATCACCATGTTCATATATAAGGATGAATAGAGCACTTTCTTCTGTCAATAAGAATATTTTTTGACCTGAAAAAAGAAACAAGGACCAGGGGTCACAAATGAAGATTAGATAACGGGGCATTCAGAACAGAAAATAGGAGGCACTTTTTTACACAGAGAATCGTGAGGGTCTGGAACCAACTCCCCAGTAATGTTGTTGAAGCCGACGCCCTGGGATCCTTCAAGAAGCTGCTTGATGAGATTCTGGGATCAATAAGCTACTAACAACCAAACGAGCAAGATGGGCCGAATGGCCTCCTCTCGTTTGTAAACTTTCTTATGTTCTTATGCATTTCCTGTCTTAAGTTTTTGCTCAAAAGAGCCAACTTCCCAACGTTTCGGTGTGTTTAACACACCTCTGTCAAGTGGAGTGGAGGTATAGCCTTTTGGTGCCATGGTAACCACACTCAGTTATTTCTGTTTAAATCTATCAATGTGTTTGTGATGTCATTTACTGCATAGTTAATGATGTAATGATCTGCTGTTCCTTTCTATTTAAACCTTCAGGCATCGTGGTACTGAGTCTATTTATCCAATTCTTTTAAATGATCTCGTTTTATTTCTTCTAAAACTACAAATTGTAGGTCATTCATGTTTCTTTCTTTTCTTATGTTTCGTTGGTGATTCAGTACTGGTTTATATAATGCTGTTTCTGCGCTTAGATTATTTTGTAACATTTCTTTTTGCAAAATATACCAGACTGAATATTTATCTTCTCTCTTTGCGTTTTCACTTTTGTCTTTACAATAATATGTCATTCTTTCTTTTTAAACTTTTAATGTCCCTACTTCTGCATCCTTTAAACAATATCGCCTTTGAATGTGTACAAAAAATAATAAATGTAATGTAACCCTCATCGCGCTACAGCGAACCCTGCTGGCCAGGCGCACAGTGAACTCGGAGCGGACACCTGCAGGGTTTGTCCTCTAGAGGGCGGTAGCTCGCTGAACTCCGCTCTCGAGTTAACTTAATCTTGCTATGCTAATCGCTCTGCAGTTTTGAAGGAACCAAATTTCACAATGTTTATTAATATGCTTTACTGTCATGTGCTGGTTTTAACATACGCTTTACCGTGCTTTCACTAGGCTTTACTAGCGAGACATCGTGATAGCAAGCCCTATAGACTGTGTCCAAGTCATCACTGAAGAATCTAACCCCTAATACAGGAATGATCTAAGAATATTATGCAGTGCTGTACCTGAAAGTGAAACAATGACTCCATCTACTGGCCATTGCAGGTATCGCAGCTGAAACTTGAATGCTAGTTTATAAATCCATTCTCCGAGCAGCTGTCCGAAAAGTTTTATATCAGCTGCACTTTCCTAATATTCAATTTCCCACCCGTTTTTAATATCCTATTATGTGTGTTCTGTTGCGCTTATCCGATTGTCATGTCATTCGTCTTTTATACTATCTGTACATCATTTAGATAAACATCATGTGCATCAACTGTTTCATCATACAGAGCGCTGTATTTACGTTACTAACGTGCTTCAGAGAGGTGATGTAACAGAGGCACATCTAGGACTGCTGATAAAGGTCTTGATATTGTGACTTCCATTGATTTCAATATTCATACATCCATGTTCAAATACTTGTGAAAGGTGGTGAAACGCCATCTAGTGGCGGCATCCTATAACTACACCCACTCTCAAGTCTGTACAGCTCCGGCCAAAAGTTTTGTCTCGCCCTATAGAATGAACTCATTTTGCTTCATAAAGTCGAATGAAACCTGCTGAATAATGTTACGTTAACATATTGAATTACACACCGCTTTGTAGCCATATATACTTAACGAAAAACGGATAGATTGAGAAATGTGACATTTCGAAATCTAACACGAAATACTACTGTACTACTGTTAATGGCTTCCGGTAGACTTTTGCGATATCGTTTTGTAGTTTCTTTGATTTACATGATGTTAAATAAAAGATCAAAATTATGTTCATATAGTATAGCCACACACTGGTCTTTAGCATGAAAACCAAGGAAGCTTTAAACTAACCTAAAATCTGGTACCAGGTACGGATGTTATAAAATAACAGTACTTACAAAGAATTAGATATTCTCATCAATTCATGCTAAATAATATTAGTACGAAGTTTCATGACAGACAGACAGACAGACACCTCTATATATCGCCAGCATCTGACATTATTAATAGCTTATACGCAAAATAATATTTATACAAAGTTTCATAAACTAACCGTGTGGTCCAGTGGTTAAAGAAAAAGGCTTGTAACCAGGAGGTCCCCGGTTCAAATCCCACCTCAGCCACTGACTCATTGTGTGACCCTGAGCATGTCACTTCACCTCCTTGTGCTCCGTCTTTCGGGTGAGACGTAGTTGTAAGTGACTCTGCAGCTGATGCATAGTTCACACACCCTAGTCTCCGTAAGTCGCCTTGGATAAAGGCGTCTGCTAAATAAACAAATAATAATAATAATAAGCTATCCAGCCCGGATTATAGGCGATTTACTCTCCGATCCAATACTCAGTATGAACAGAAATTCACTTCAATGTATGGCGCATTTAAACCAGTTTTAACAATGATCTCCTGTTAGATTGGGACAGATTCAGAGTGGAATGCAGAGAGCTGAGGTCTTGTGGAGTGGGGAGTGGGGAGTGGGGAGTGGGGAGTGGGGGTGAGGGGTGGGGGTGGTCTACAATCAAGTGCTGTCTCATTAACAAGTCTATAGACTTCTTTAAGAGGGAGGGAGAATTCTTTCACATTCCATACATCACTGATAGAAGCATTCCCCGCTTCAAGGTAAATGCGTTTACTTGTTCTGAGTTGTATTTGTTGTTCCCCTATTGACCGACGTGCTTTCAGCCATCACCTGGAAGGAACTGAGGTCAAGTGACCGAGGAAGGGTAGCAGAATTTCCTGCAAGCAAGGCACAGAATGGTAGCAAGTGTGAAATGGTGCACTCTCTATGAGATATGCAGCACGATATGCTGGTCGCGATTCGATATGTGTCAACCTGTGAGGGTCCTATTTGTATGACGCATAGGAAGATCAAATGGCCTTTAAATGATGGATCGTTTTGTTAAAGGGTGCAAATTAAAGAAGAACAGACAGTATGTATTCCTGCCAATTGTAAAACACCCTTATTCCTTATTCAAGAACCCTTTCCTGATACTTGCATATATCGTGCAAAAAGACTGACGCGTTGAGTTCATTGTCACTATGCAGAATAGCGCTGTGATGAAGTGTCCACGTGTATTTACTAAGTAACGACTATATAAACACACAGTAATGAGAGACACTTCATGTAAAAGGGTTACCTAAGTTTGTTTGCAGACTTTGCAACGTGCATCAACAGGTCATTTAAATAGAAACGGATTCTTTCCAACTATCCTAACGACTGCATTCCACAGCACGCCTTTTTTTTAACCAGGGGGAAAATACATTTGCTTATGTTTTATTTTCCTGTTTGTATTTCCCCCCCCGCCCCCGCCCCCCATCCTGATTTGACTAGACCTGATATGGCTATGACTTTATACTCCTTGTGTGTGTGTGTGTGTGTGTGTGTGTGTGTGTGTGTGTGTGTGTGTGTGTGTGTGTGTCTCACAAACCTGTTTTCCGACTGTCTTTATCAATGCTTGATATACCTGCATAGATCTGCATGCTTAACAATGTTTCTGAGAAGCTTTTGGCGGTATTTCAAGACTTTCCTAGCAGTTCATGTGTTTTGCCATACCAGGTCTGGAACAACGACTGTGAAATTGTCGGGAATGGGCTTAGTCTTGAGAATTTATTGCGCTGAAAATATGATCGATGAGAACAGAAGAAAGGAGTCATTTTGGCCAATCTGGACTGGTCCGGTTCCTAGCAGCTGATTAATCTCAAAACTTTGTCAAGTCGGGTCTTAAAGGAACACAGTGTGCTCTCTATACCCTTCCCAAATTATTATTATTATTATTATTATTATTATTATTATTATTATTATTATGATGATGATGATGTCATTTAGCTCAAACTTTTATCCCAAGTGACTTACAGAGACTTGGGGGAGAACTATGCATCATCAACAACTGCTGCTGCTGCTGCAGAGTCACTTCCAATAGAATTTCAGTAACCACTGGACCACCAAGCCTCCAAGTATAGGGCAGCTATAATGGAGTGAGGCTGCCACTGGTAGAATGGGACCCACATTTTTGCTAACAATTGCCGTAGGATATTAGAGTCATTTCAAATGTAAGTTTCATTGCTTTTGTTATTTTGATTATCCCTGCTGGTGATGAAGCCCACTGTGGACGTGATATAGAGTTATTGACAATATCTGATTCGGAGGATGGGGGAGGTTCAGTCAGCATAGGGAAGCATTGTAAAGCACAGAGAGGTGTGGTAAAGCATAGGGAAGCATTGTAAAGCACAGAGAGGTCTGGTAAAGCATAGGGAAGTATTGTAAAGCACAGAGAGGTCTGGTAAAGCATAGGGAAGCATTGTAAAGCACAGAGAGGTGTGGTAAAGCATAGGGAAGCATTGTAAAGCACAGAGAGGTGTGGTAAAGCATAGGGAAGCATTGTAAAGCACAGAGAGGTCTGGTAAAGCATAGGGAAGCATTGTAAAGCACAGAGAGGTCTGGTAAAGCATAGGGAAGCATTGTAAAGCACAGAGAGGTCTGGTAAAGCATAGGGAAGTGTTGTAAAGTACAGAGAGGTCTGGTAAAGCATAGGGAAGCGTTGTAAAGCATAGAGAGGTGTGGTAAAGCATAGGGAAGCATTGTAAAGCACAGAGAGGTCTGGTAAAGCATAGGGAAGCATTGTAAAGCACAGAGAGGTCTGGTAAAGCATAGGGAAGCATTGTAAAGCACAGAGAGGTCTGGTAAAGCATAGGGAAGCATTGTAAAGCACAGAGAGGTCTGGTAAAGCATAGGGAAGCATTGTAAAAGCACAGAGAGGTCTGGTAAAGCATAGGGAAGCATTGTAAAGCACAGAGAGGTCTGGTAAAGCATAGGGAAGCATTGTAAAGCACAGAGAGGTCTGGTAAAGCATAGGGAAGCATTGTAAAGCACAGAGAGGTCTGGTAAAGCATAGGGAAGCATTGTAAAGCACAGAGAGGTATAAAGCATATCATTAAACAAACCATGGTAAACTAACCGTTATAAAGGGTTTCCATAGTAACAGCATAGCCAAGTGTAATAAAGCACAGTGAAATTTTTGAATTGCAGTTGTAGTTGAATCTCTTATTACATTAAAAACGGACGAGTTTGGCGTTAAAATCGCCTTTTCATTTAATTGTACTCCCTATCAGCGTTGTGACCTACGAAATTACAGCACTGAAAGATGTGTCTGTAAAAGGCAACATTACAGGACCATTACGGTTTTAAATCCCCAGCATTCATTTTTGACTTTTTTTTTTCCTATTATAGATATTAAGAGCTAAAGTCTAGATCTAAAATCCCCCTTTATTTTCTTATTAAAAAAAAAAAAATCTTAAGATAATTACCCCATTGGCCGATAATGTTGCTTTTATTATGTTGCAAATTACAGCTTTTTTTTGCATCACGCTGCCTCTATCTTAAAATTCTAGATGTATCTTTTAATGTGTTGAAGTTTTGCAGTGTAGACTACTGTCGATCTCCTGTCGGCTCACATCCAAGCCCCTTCCTTCATTGTGTCGCTCGCATTCCTGCGGTTCACCGTATTCAATGGTGTAGACCTCTCTGACATGAAATCTGATATGAGGTATGAAGTATGAGATTGCATCGAGGGTGAGTGAGTTACTGAGATGGCTACTCGCTAAATGCCTGCGCAGATTCTTAGAATTTCATCGCCTGGGGTTATTTTTTCAAAGACTTAGGTGGAGCTGTTATGGGAACATGTTTAAACGCGTAGTCGCCTTAATGATTTGCCAGCGAACTGATTCCGAGAAAAAAAAAAAAAAAAATCTATTTTTTTTCCGCGCCTCTGTTTCTATGGAAAATCGGATCTCACCTTTATGATGTCCCTGTGCCAGCTGGAATACGACAGACATGACTGTCTTTTTAATTGCTATTTAAGGAGTCGACCCCACCTAGAATACTGTAAAGGTTTGGTCACCTCGCTACAAAAAAAAAAAATCTCTTCAGTAGAAAAAAAAAGAAATGGATAGTATGATGACGTAGTAGGATCTAAAACACTAGGAACAAACAAAAAAAAAACACGATTCTGTGCTTTTAAATGAGTTCCCCCCAGTAGTGGAGAATGGTGTGCTAACAAGAGACGTTTCTTATGTTTTTTGAGCTTCAGTACAAATTATCTTTAATTCATGGTCCCCCTTTTTATAAGTTTTGCAGTCGAGCTGCTTTGACTGTGAGTTCAGGAGCTGCTCTTTGGTTTTTGTAGCCAAACTCCCTTATTGAAGGTACATTGTATGCAGGATTTTAATGAGGTGTTCTTAAACAGAAGACAAAGCGAGTTTAAAACAAAAACCTTTCTTCCTTTTAAAGTATTCGGCTCCTCCTAAATAATTAAGAAACTGATCACGTGTATAAGGCATGCATTCCTTGTGAATGCACGCCTTATACGTGTGATCAATATCATTTATTACAAAAGAACAGGGCGCACGTCAATTAACAAGGGGCTGAATTCACAATGAATGACGTCAGAACTCAGGGGAAGCGCAGAATATAGTCATGCGTTATTCCTGTGAGATTCCGCCGGTATTCATGCTCAATTCGGCTATTTTTTTTTTTAAAGCGTTAAGGTAACACTTTAAAACAAGCGCTTGTTAGTGATTATTTCATGTGTATTAAAATGTGATGACGTCATGAAAAGTACGTCACGAATGCTTGTGACTTCAATTCAATAGGAATTCCAATTGAAATCAGTAGGAAACCACGTGTTAGTTACACTGGAATTACAGAAACTTATTTGAAAGTGTTACCTTTCAGACATGTATGGTGGGTAGCATGACCAAGTCCATATACGACCTATTACCAAGATATTTAGTAATTGCTTGTTTATTGTAAAGTAACATCATTAGAACACCATGAGAACGGAGGTTGTTTCTAATTATTAAATGTCGTCTGTAACTCTAAATATGAGTTTTCTGCGTTTTTAATAAATGCGCACACCTGCTAGCTACACCCTCAATGTATGACGAATAATACAAGGCTACATCAATGCAATACTCCCATTGTTATGATCTATCAGGCATTAAAACGCTACTATACAAATGTAACATACCATTTGACATCGTAACTTTACCAGAAACGTCCAGCACAATATGGGTTAACATAATTACAAAATGCAAGCCTGCAGCTTGCCATTCAGCCTCCATCTGGCTTGAATACAACGGTGCTTTGTTTAAAACTAAAGTTCCTAGTGAAACGGCCTGTACTTGCTTTGAAATCTGCCTCGCCTCTATCTGGATCCATTTGCGGGTACAGTAATGTTGCCTTGGCCTATAGGAGCGCCTATCCCGTTGCATTGCACGCACGGTTGATTGCACACATCTGGCTCAAGGTGTCCGGTAGAGCGGTCATTTCGTATATTTGGTGCTCGTAACTCGGGGGTTCTACAGCTATGACCTAGAACTTTAGGACTGAGACATTCATTTAGATATTTTTGAAATGTCCCATTTTTTTTTTCAATCGTGTTAGTTTTCTTTTAATATATGGAAAAACTACAAAGCGGTGTGTAACTCAATATGTTAACGTGACGTTATTCAACAGGTTTCATTCGACTTTATGAAGCAAAATTTGTTAATTCTATAGGATGGTGCAAAACGTTTGGCCAGAGCTATATTTGTAGTAAACTGGGGTGGCTGAATACATCAGTGCGGTCCATAAGGCAAACACAAGCTTCCACGTCCACTTAAATCCTGCTAAACCAGTTTCGAGCCAATTCTTGCTGGATGGCATGGAAACGCAAGTGAACAAAGCATTGCACCAAAGCCCCTCTGCTATCAGCAGTCATCGCTATCTGCATGTTTGTCTATTGTAAACGCCCGGAGCAAGCAGGTGTGTGCGTGCTGGAGTTGCCCGAGGACGCATTCATCGAACTGTGGCACACTTTACCAAAACACAGCCCGCAGCTGTGTGTGTGTTAATTTTTTGTTTTTGTTTTTTTTTGCACAGTACTGTACAAAAGCCCTGGCCAAAAAGTTCTGCAGCACCCTATATAATTCACAAATTTAGCTTCATAAAGTCGAATGAAACCTGCTGAAAAACGTCAGGTTAACATATCGCATTGCATATTGCAGTTTTCAAACTGCGATGTCAGTTTGTAGTTTATTTGATTAGGTGACGTTAAATAAAATATCTAAATTATGTTCGTATGTATGCATTTTCTTTTAATTAGGTCTCCAAAAAAAAGTAGCATTTTAACTGGCATCGTCTACCTGTTAATTACATATTCTCTTTAACTTTATTGTGATCATAACTTACTTTTGTTAAAACCACAAAAGTTAAGTCTAAATTTGGTACTTAATGGTTTTAATTAATGGGTGTAATAGTACAAACGTGTAATAAATCAAACGAGGAACCCACTTTGACAAAATAGATTACAAAAATAGTTACTTGTCACACTGAATTAAAAGCAAGATTTTACAACCAAATAAAAGTAATCAATGCAAAACCAAGTACTAGATTTCATATTCATATGCAAAACAGGCATATGTATGATATCAGTGTTTCTGGACCTATGTTGTTCAGCTTTTAAAAGACGATTCAAATAATACAATACAAAACAGTGCAGGGGCCGGAAAACGAGTCTCATGAAACCAAGTTCCTAGCCACAAAGATGTCTAGTTATCATTTGAATTTCATTGCTTCTTTTAGAATGTCTAAATTGAGCACAACCGAGTGTTTAATCGCTCTGAATGACACCCTACATGAACCGGTTTATAATAATAGTAAGGAAATAGATTTTAAACTTTTTTTTTTTTCTGTTTCAAAGGAATTCAGTCACACACAGACACCCACCCGCAAACATGAACGTAGAATATCCTTATGCAAATAATAAACTAACAACAGCATCACCAGACACTGACCACCCCTTGCTTCTGTGCAGATATCCTTTCGTAACAGGATTCAACGCTGAATTGGGTGCGCTCACTTTACAAGTGACATGTATGGGCTAGCATTGCAGAAGCAATAACTCACAGTGACTCAAACAGAGATGCGCCTTTTGCTAACATTTTGCATAAAGTGTCTCTAATTACTGTGCATTTACATAGCAGTTTGGGTATTTGTATGGGGACGCGAGAAGTGCCGAGATTCAAGTGAATGATTGATTAGCAATCGAGTCACAGCTGTATAAATGAATGAATGTTAGACGCACACGGGGTTAAGAATTCAACCAGCACGTCTGTCTGTCTGTCTGTCTGTCTGTTTCGTTGGTGTCAGTTTTGTGCTCGTGATTTGTTTTTGTCAAACCTTTTAATTTTGTTTATTTAATAAAAGCGCCTCATTCATTCGCCAGTCACCCCCAGTACAGAATTTGTGTTTGTCTTCAGGGTGTGACGTCACCACCACGAGCTATCGGTGACGCTTGCATACACACAATTACAATGTTATCCTGCACACAACAAAAATATTTACACATTAAGTGCATTGTAACTGTGCATGATAACATTGTAATTCTGTGTATTTACATGTATTTTCACCCAACTGTCAAAGTGCTTCACATGTCAATTATAAAATAAGTATGCAATATCAAGAAATAGGACAAATTAACAATAAAAGAAAACAAGAAATTAATAAGAGTGATTAAAACAGAACAATTACAACAATAAGCAAATAAAATAGATTTAAAGAAAAGATATATTATAGGCAATGATATCACTGGAGTTGATGACTGTTGGAGCCCTAATACCTTGTAAATCTCCTACCTTGATTTGCGTCTGTTGTTGTGCATTTAGCACCTGCTTACAGTACCTTTTGTATTTGCAGTGGTTTGCTACACAATTAAAAACTAGCTGAGTCAGTAGCCCCATTGTTTCGTGTTTTATTTGCCTCGTCAGTCTAAAATGCCTTGGCCTCAGGCAAGCGGCAGGTGCTGTCTGGAAATACCTGCTAAAGAGCGGCACACTTTGAATGTCTTTAGTGGGAATGGAGACCGAAATCTCCGTCCGTTTATACCCCCAAATACAGAAAGACAATCGCTTCAAAAACGTAAGAAAATAGGAACATCAAAGCATTTTAATTGTGACACACACCACTTTAAACCAAGTTTTATATTTAGTTTAAAACGAATATGAGGTTAAACATTTCTTAACCCAATATTAAAATATATTCCCAGATTAACTAATCCTAGTTTAACACTAAACTGTTTTTTGTTTTGTTTTTTTAAATACAGGTTGGCGCAGTCCTTTTTCTAAATTATAATCTGCATTCATTTATTCCCATGTACCCGCATGGACCTTTCAGAACTACATTTCCCATCATCCTCCTGCTCACTGGTAAATTTATCTCGGTTACATATCTGAACAGGAGGAGGATGGGAAATGTAGTTCTGAGAGGTCCATGCGGGTACATGGGAAGCCATCTGAGGCAGGGAATGCAATTTAAAAGTTTAAAAGAGTGGTCAAAATATAAAAAAAATTGAAACACACACCTTAAATAAACAGTTGTAGCAACACATGGGAACATGTAACACAATAAAATAAAAAGGTCCTTATGTACCCTTTAAGTAGTGACTTTATAATTTTTTGAGAGTTTGTTATAAATGTTATAGGACACAATCAAAGGTTTTCATGAGTTCTTTAAACCTCAAACAAGCTATAATTCAGTCTGATCTTATATGTAAGACCACTGTTTGGGTGATGTAAAAAAAACTGTTTGTCATTTTCAACATACGATTGTATGTAAAGCTGTGGCTAAAAGTTATTATTATTACTTGTTTATTATTATTAGTTTACTTAGCAGACGCCTTTATCCAAGGCGACTTACAGAGACTAGGGTGTGTGAACTATGCATCAGCTGCAGAGTCACTTACAATTACGTCTCACCTGAAAGACGGAGCACAAGGAGGTGAAGTGACTTGCTCAGGGTCACACAATGAGTCAGTGGCTGAGGTGGGATTTGAACCGGGGACCTCCTGGTTACAAGCCCGTTTCTTTAAACCAAGTTTTGCATCACCTTATAGAATGAGCTCATTTTGCTTCATAAAGTCGAATGAAACCTGCTGAATAATGTTACGTTAACATATTGAATTAGAAACCGCTTTGGAGTTTTCTACACAAACTGACACAAATTGACAACATTTTCGAAATCTAACATAAAATACTATATTATTATTATGGCTTCCGGTAGACTTTTGCAATATCATTTTGCAATATACTTAATTACATGATGTTAAATAAAATAAATAAATTATGTTCATATAGTGTTTTTTTTTAAATTATGTCTCAATACTAAACTGTTAGGTGATGCAAAACATTCAAGTTGCAAACAATGTCATTTTAAATCAACTAATATTTATTTCATTGATTTTAAATGCAATTTAGGTCAGATTAATCACTGTCCAAAATTTTCTTGAGGAACGGGGATACCTTGACCCAATCCCCACTCCCCCACCCCACCCCCCAGCAGTTTATCCAAAAATAGTGGCACTTCTTTACAGACAACAAGAGAGCAGGCTTGGTCTATATTGTATCACTGCTATCTTCTCTCTGGGCTGGTAAGCCATTGGAGAGATCCCTGCAGGACTGGGTGTGGTGATTTGGGACTTCCAGCAGCTGCTTGCTGTTGAAGGCTAGGGTGGCACACTTTGAGCTCTGGGCTAGGTAAAGCTGTAGTGGAGGGGAGCAGGGGGGTACCCAGGGGGCTTAATCACCCTGCTCCCAACCCCCCAGCTAGGCTGATCCCAGGACTTAATGACAGGAGCTACGAGGAAAGGTTAGGATAATTAAACCTCTAGGTAAAAAAGAAGTGAAAAAGAGAAGCTGTCTGAAGTCAATAAAATCATAAATGATATGGAATATTGATTTGATCTTGATTTCACAGACTGCAGTCAAGTCCCCTCTATTGCAGACATTATTTCAAGCTTACACAGAATGGAAGCTGGGTAGAGTTTAGAACAGGAAGTAGGAAGCAGTTTTTTTACACAGAGAGTTATAAATGCATGGAATAGCCGACCAGGTGAAGTAGTTGGATCTAAAACACTGGGAACATTTTAAAAAAAAAACCACGAGATTCTGTGTTTTTAAATTAGTTCCCCCCAGTAGGGGAGAATGGTGCGCTAACAAGGGATGAACCTTGATGGGCTGAATGGACATTTCTCATTCTAAAATGTTTCTTATGTCTCTCTCTCTCTCTCTCTCTCTCTCTCTCTCTCTCTCTCTCTCTCTAATTATGTGTAAATAGATGAAGCCATCTTTATTTTTGTTTTCTTTGTTTTTACAGTTGGTTAAAGTGCTAAAGGAGGTGTATAAGCAACATGCTGTTTGGGGGATTTGAGCTATTTTCCTTAAATAAAATAACAACGTTTCAACTGGAAGTCTTTTTCAGTGTCTTCTAATTCAGAACTATTGAGGGCTTAGACTAACACAAACAAGTTTTGCATCCTCACCCTGTAGAATAAACTCATTTTGACTCATAGAGAGAGAGAGAGAGAGAGAGAGAGAGAGAGAGAGAGAGAGAGAGAGAGAGAGAGAGAGAGATTTTTTTAATGATGTCTCAATCCTAAAATTCTAGGTGATGCTAAACGTTTGGCCACAGCTGTAGTTTTTGCAAACGAGGGTGGCCCTTATCCATGAATCTAAGAAAACGAGGAGGAACAAAAGAAGTTATGCAAGCATAAGAATTGCATACCAACAGCCCATCTGTCCCTAGGGCTGTCTTTTCAGCTCTGATATCTCTGGCCAGGAATTTGAGACTGGAGGCAGCTGTTCAAGAAGGTATCCACCAGGCATGGTGTCGAAGGTGCTGCCTGCTGTCAATACCCCCTCCCCCTCCCTCTCCCCTCGGGGATGAATCCTACTTTACACAACCACCCCCTCCCCTTCCACTATGCCCCTTCCTTGATCTCTTATCCCCAGGCTTTTTAAATGGAGGCCACATTAAACAAAACTGCTCCTTAGAGGCATGTGCATAAAAGGCAGGTGAGATTTTGGAATTGCGAAATGGCCTTGTGTGTGTGTGTGTGTGTGTGTGTGTGTTTTTAAAAGAACATAAGAATTTATCAATGGCGGCCATTGGGTCTATCAGTGTTCGTAGTAACTGATTGATCTCAGAACTTTGTCAAGTCGGGTTTTAAAGGATCCCAGCGATTCAGCATCAGCAACATGACTAGGTAACCCATTCCATCCCCTCCCCACTCGCTGTGTGAAGAAGAGTCTCCTTCCCTCTGACCTATTTCCATTTAATTTCCAACCGATTCAGAATCAATGAGTTCCGAATTCCAGTTTCTTTGAGAATCTCATTTGAACAGAATCCTGCTGACTGGAATTTTGGTTCAGTCAATGATGGAATGGATTAAAAGGGAACTGATTTTAGAAAAAGGAATTAGGATTGAAAACCATTTATCGATACAGGCACAGTATCAATATCATTTTGAAGAACATTAAAGAGTTTAAAATATTTTTGAATTTGAAACTTCAAAAAGTAAGAATGGCACCAGAAATTTTGCTTGAAAGTTAGATTTTCCATAATAACACACTGAAATGAAAACCCATTGCTGATACAAGTGTGGTTTTCTTCACTAGATCGATCCCACAGGTTTTTCTTCAATTTAATAACAATTAATAAATCAATATGTATCTTTAAAATATAAATGTTCACATATACAGTCATATTTCAGAGATTATACTTAAAAAATACTACTGTAAAATATCATTTACAAGATTTTCTACAATTGCCATGGTCTGGTTCTTATGTTGTAGTGAATTCATTGCTTGAATCCTCAATTTAACTGAGTAAAATATCCACAAAAGTTAGATATTGTTTTACACAAAGCTTTATTTTACAGCTTTCTCACCCATTTTGACTCATCTGCTGTCACTCAGCCATCCCACAATGCAACACTCCGTGCCAGGTGGGCGGAAGTGTGCTAGTTTTTGCAGTAGTGTCTTTGATTACTTTCTCACTTTATTCAATGGAGTTTATGGTTTCAATGAGGTCCTTTTGGCACTAGATAGATCTCATCAAGGGCTTTAATTTGATACATAATATGCCATTTTGACAAAAATGTCACTTACGCCCCTCCTGGTTCTGAGCCCTCGCAATGATGTAATGTTTTAATATATATTGTTATACCTAAAATAAAAATAAAATAAAAAACTGAAATATATTGTCCATCCAAAACCAGATTTTTTTTTTCTTGACTTTTTGCGATGAGGTGCATGAAAAAAAAAAAAAAAAGGTTTTAAAATTTGTTGACAGCTTGGATCTGGTCCTCCATAAATGATCCGTTTCCTCCTCTTGAGTGATGCTTGAGTCAATGTGCTTGAACACAAGCTCTTTGTGTGCCATCGTGGGTTCATTTGCATTGCTAATGCAAACACCACTTCGCCAATCGTTTGCCTTTTCTGCCAAGTATAGTCAATACCTGCCTTCCCTAATCTAAGATCTGGTCGGACTGCATTTTCTACATCTTTTGGGAGAGGTAAGGAGTCAGTTTGGATTTCCTGACTTGTTTGAACAAGCTAGCAGATGATTTGCAGTGTGCCATCTCTCCTTTCACTGAGTTCAATTGAGCTTGCAGAATGCATTGTTCCACAAGGACAAAGAAAGCATTAAACGAAGGCACTGGGATGAAACATACTTCTCCTATTGCATCTGCCAATGCAAGTTACTGCACCGCCATGAAATTGGGATATCAGATGCATTTATATAATGAATATATGCAGCTTGCTATCATTCAGCCTCCTTTGGCTTGGAAAAAACAGTGCTTTTGTTTAAAACTTAAAATGTTTCTAGTAAAATTGCCTGTACTTGCTTTGAAATCTGCCTCAGCTCTGTCTGGATACATTTGTTGGTGCAGTCATTTTGCAGTAAAGACATGCTATTGGATTATAGTCTGCAATGTGATCTGCTATGGGCTTTTACTTAGGAAAGCCAAACTACTGAACAATTATCACACTGCAGCATTACCAGCTATGCAAACTCAATGGAACTAAAACTCTACATTCTAGCTATGGTAATGTCTGGTAGGGATAGGACCATGTCAATGGCTATATTGTTTGTTGAAGCTGACACCCTGGGATCCTTCAAGAAGCTGCTTGATGAGATTCTGGGATCAATAAGCTGCTAACAACAAAACGAGCAAGATGGGCTGAATGGCCTCCTCTCGTTTGGAAACTTTCTTATGTTCTTAGTCTGTGTTGGCTACCCCCAGTGTTTTCCTTACATCAAACAGAAGCCTGTTTGCTTTGCCATTCCTGTGTGGGTCTGCTTTAGAGAGATTTTCAAACACCACACGAGCTGTTGGGAAATGGTTTGAAGTCACCAAAGGCAAAACTGTCATGGATAAACAGCAAGCAAAATGATCATTTTTATTTTTTTTAAAAAGCAATCGCCTCTTTACGCACACAGTGGCGAATTATGATACTTTCCTGTAAGACCGCGCCTCTGGGCAAGGTTAGGCTAAGCGAGTCTTATATTCCCACGTTTTGGGTATGACGTAGTGGGAAGGGTTAATATAAGGGTGCTGACTGTGAGGAGCTTAAAAGAACTGGATTAAATTCCTTTAAACAGATGCCATTTCGTTCTGAGTGTGACGCAGTGTGGCCTAAATTCTGTTCCAAACGCATTTGCCTTGCATTTAATTTTGATGTGAAAATGTTTGCAGCTGAACCTGTCTGTTGAGGTAGCTACTGTAGCTCTTGCTAATATCAACGACACACAAGCAAGAGGTCTTCAAGAAAGCCAGCGAAGTCCTTACCAGGGTTACCAGAATACATCCAGTTATTTCTGAAGGTGACTTTTAATCACGGTCATTTATTATAGTTTTATTTTATTTGACATTTTCTGGGTACGTATCGGTGTTTAGTAAGAAAATAAATACAATTCAGTTTAATAATTTATATGACAGTTTTCTAGGTAAATATCGGGGGTAATACAGCAGCAGTGTGGAGTAGTGGTTAGGGCTCTTGACCGGAGGGTCGTGGGTTCAATCCCAGGTGGGGGGGACACTGCTGTTGCACCCTTGAGCAAGGTACTTTACCAAGATTGCTCCAGTAAAAACCCAACTGTGTAAATGGGTAATTGTATGTAAAAATAATGTGATATCTTGTAACAATTGTAAGTCGCCCTGGATAAGGGCGTCAGCTAAGAAATAAATAATAATAGTCTGTTAAGAATATGGAAAATTACAAAACGGTATGTAATTCAATATGTTAACATTATTCAGCATTTTGAATGCAAAACACATATTGTACCATAGGTTTCTATAGGGGAAAAATACTATATTCTTGTGATAAGCAAAACACATTATTTTACCCTAGGTTTTAACAGATACATAATTATACTGTTTTATTCTGTGCTGCAGGAAAAGTTAGGGGAGCAAGCATATAAACATTTTTTGCTTGGGGCTAGAATTAGCTTTCTAGCATTATCAGTGTAGGACAATGGCTACCTACACTCCATATGCTTTATTAGTAGGTTCGCTTATACCAAAGCAAAAAACAGAGAACAAAGAGAGGCGGGGCCTGCTCCCATTGGCCGTAGGGAGCACCAATCAGCCAAGCTCAGGCTTTATAATGCGCTGTGCTGGAGAAAACAAACCAGTCTGAAATGATAGTGAAGAAGTAGGATCTGCAGAAAAAGAGAGATAGAGAGATAGAGAGATAGAGAGATAGAGAGGGAGAAAAAGAAAATAAAAATTCAACCTGAAATAATTTTGTGTTGCTTTTTGTGTTCAATAGTATTAGTATTATTATTATTTTTTTAACTCCACCAACTCCTCAGGATATTTAAAGAGTGTTTTAAAAGAAAGATATATTTTCAGATAGGATTTGAACATGGCTGTAGCAAACTTCCACTACATCACCCGAATGAACAGTGGATTCAAAGTCTATATCTTGGAAGGTAAGATAATTTCACTTTTTTTTATAATGAATTCTGCATTGCAACCAGTCTTGATTGTGAATTTTATTCATTCTAATCAAATATCACAGGGATGGCAATAAGACTCCTATTGCATAGCCCTTTCACCCATTCCAGGTTTTACTACCAGCTTGGTTTGCCACAGTGTGTCTAGCTAACAAGCTCAGGTGTGCCTTATTATTAAACTCCTAGTAAAACCAGGAATGGATCAAACCGCTATGTAATGGGAGTCTTATTTTCATCCCTGTGTCATATATGTGTAAATAAAATGAGCGCAGAAAAATCCACCCTTATTTAAGGTGTTTTTTTAACCTTGTGTTTCAAGAGAAATGCTTTTATAACATTGTTATATTGAGCCAAACTGTGTAGTAATATGAATATGTGTCTGTGTATATAGATAGATAGATTATTACATTTCTTAGCAGATGCCCTTATCCAGGGTACTTACAATTGTTACAAGATATCACATTATTTTTTACATACAATTACCCATTTATACAGTTGGGTTTTTACTGGAGCAATCTAGGTAGAGTACCTTGCTCAAGGGTACAAAAGCAGTGTCCCCCGCCTGGGATTGAACCCACGACCCTCCGGTCAAGAGTCCCTAACCACTACTCCACACTGCTGAGAGAGAGAGAGAGAGAGAGAGAGAGAGAGAGAGAGAGAGAGAGAGAGAGAGAGAGAGAGAGAGAGAGAGAGAGAGAGAGAGAGAGAGAGAGAGAGAGAGAGAGAGAGAGAGAGAGAGAGATGGTTGACCATGTTTTTTACTCAGTTCAGATAAATATATCCGGTCCTCTAACTTCAGGCTATGTAAATTGACCTCAGTCACAGCGAGCTAGGCTCTCCGGATGTGAATAATCAAGCCTCAAGGCTGAGGGACCATCGCGTTCTGACTTGCACAAACAACAATACCTGAAGTAATATTCTCAGAATTCCAGTAATTCCACTTCGGAATGTTGTTACTTGGTATTGCAAATTCAGAAGCATGCAGGAGATCAGGGGATTGGGTTACTTAAGCTTAAAAGACAAAACAACAGTAGTTACTGGTTATGTTCAGTACTTAAAATGGGTTGATTTTTTTTTTTTTTTTACTTTATGGAAAAAAAACCTCTGGTGTTGAAGTCCCTTGACACTAATGATTGATTTTATATTATATTAAATTTTAAAATGATCGGAAGTAGCATTTTATTGATAGAAGTATGAAGCTGCCTATAGCTGAGATTGCTACCAGACTTTTTACCTTCTAAAGAAAAGTTTTCAATCTATTATTATTATTATTATTATTATTATTATTATTATTATTATTATTATTATTATAGCTTTACTTTGTTTTATACATTAAAAACATTTTAAAGGGAGAAACGATTTTTATCTTCAATTTTAAAGGGGGAAACAGCTTTAATTGTTTGCGCGTTTTATTTTATGAACAATAAACACATTTTAATTTGTATTCATTACAAAAAAAATGTCAGTTTTACTCAACATTGTCTTGCTCAGCCTAACCTATATTTTTATTTTCATAGGGCAACCTAGCATGAGAGCTGAAGACAGGTACAGACAACTGTCCAATCACAGGACAGGACATCCGCCCGTCTACCCAATCAAACGCAAGTACAGCCCGGACCGCAGCCAATCTGTGGAAGAGAGGCCAGTGAATGTGAAGCGATCGCCTATGGCGCTGATAACGTAAGTTTGAATCTCTCAGTCCTTCAATTGTAACTGCGTAGCCACACTGCTTCCCTCCCAGTCCCTCAGCTCTATACAAAGCTTATAACATACATTTCTAACCTTGCAATTCTTTCCTCCAGAAGAGAGAGGGCGCTGTTCGGCGACGCCACTCGCAGCTTCCAGAGGGAGTCCAGTCGCAGCCCCCCAGAGCGCCAGGCCCCACCCCCGATGGCCGTCACCGCGACGATGAGAAGGACCAATCCCGTCCACAGGCTGCCAAGCCCCGCCTATGCCAGCCCACCAATGGACGAGCCCCTAGCGTTGATAAAGAAACCTGGCTACTGCTCCCCAAGCGAAGGCTCCACAGCTACCGGGACACTGCCAAGCCCTGGAGCAAGGAGTCCCACTGCCAGAGCACAGCAGGTAAAGATCACTAAAGAACGATTAGAGGAACCCACTCTGTAGCATCTTTACTCAATCAATCCAGCCAGTCTGTGAGCCCAAATGTGAGCGATTGGGGAAAGGGGTGGGGGTGGGGGGGCTGGAATCCCATTACAACAAGCCTGAACAAGGGACCTGCTTTTCCAGCCACTGCACACAGCAATCCTGAAAACAGAAAATAGAAACACATTCTATTCAAAATTGGGATCCCTTTACAGCAGAAATGCCGTTGCGTTACCAGCACAAATCGGGCACGCTGTCTTACCTCGGTTGTCATTGAAGATCATTTGGGATGGGTATAGTTGGCATGCTGAGGTCCCACTCAACCAATGGCAGCCTCATCCCATTGCAGCTGCCCCGGTGCTATCGTTGGTTGCCCCATTGGCCTCTGCCTGCCGCCACTGACAGCAACATCGTTCTGTGAAAGGAGAATTTAGTTTTATTATGGGCGAGGTCTCCAGACAAGTGAAAACAGGTTAGCGATTAGCTGTAATGAAACACGCCTCAGGTAGCCATGAAGCTGGGAGTCAGCAGCTGTTAAAAGCAGGTGAGGCTTTCCATGCCGTTCCCTAACTATCTGTCAGTCCCCTAACCATCGCTCTCCTCTCTTCCCATAGATGCGCCCTTCTGTGATCACCTGTGTCTCTTCAGCTCAGCGGTCCAGCAGCAAATCACCTGACCTGCCCTTAAGCCGTTGCCCTTCTCGTAAGTTTATTAACTGATACCTTTTAATGCACTGGATTCAATAGAAAGTTGACGCCCTTTACAATATTGCCCCATAGTAAAAGCACTGCAAAGTGTAATGAAGCACAGTGGAAGCATTGTAAAGCATAGGGAAGCATTGTAAAGCACAGAGAGGTATGGTAAAGCATAGGGAAGCATTGTAAAGCACAGAGAGGTCTGGTAAAGCATAGGGAAGCATTGTAAAGCACAGAGAGGTCTGGTAAAGCATAGGGAAGCATTGTAAAGCACAGAGAGGTCTGGTAAAGCATAGGGAAGCATTGTAAAGCACAGAGAGGTCTGGTAAAGCATAGGGAAGCATTGTAAAGCACAGAGAGGTCTGGTAAAGCATAGGGAAGCATTGTAAAGCACAGAGAGGTCTGGTAAAGCATAGGGAAGCATTGTAAAGCACAGAGAGGTCTGGTAAAGCATAGGGAAGCATTGTAAAGCACAGAGAGGTCTGGTAAAGCATAGGGAAGCATTGTAAAGCACAGAGAGGTATGGTAAAGCAGATTTCAAAAACATGGTAAATTAACCCACATAGTAAAACCACATCAAAGTGTAATAAAGCATGGTACCAAATAAAATATTCGGAAAATATTTCTTGATCTTTCACTTTCCGTTATTTGGTCTAGTTTTTTTTTTCTAGAACAGCTAGGAACATTCTAGGCATTTTTAATTAAACTCCAAAAAAAAACTTTAAAAAATGTTGCACGTACATAAAAACAAAACAGAATATTACATTTTAAGTTTAATAAAAGCAACTAGATGTATGCTGTTAAAACTAAATCAGACCCAAAATGTGAATCCTACTGTATTATTCAATGAAAGTTTGGATCGTGCTAATCTTTTCCCCCCTCTCTCTCTCTGTCTCTCTCAAGCAGTTGCAGCGCCCCCTGCTTGCGACCCAGTGGTGGAGGAGCATTTCAGAAGGAGCTTGGGGAAAAAGTACAGCGAGGCTGACACCAGCTCGGCTTCGATTCACATCTCGGTGGACGACCATTTCGCGAAGGCGCTGGGGGAGAAGTGGCTGCAGATCAAGGCTACCTCCCCTCCTAACAGCCCCAGCTGTGCTTCCTCCCCAGCCAGGGCAAACAGCCCCCACAGCCCAGTCGGAGCCTCCCGGGGCAGGCAGCAGTCTGCACTTTCCCCCTAAGCAGGACTAGCAACTTTTGGTGGTCTTCACAAGTTGAATAGAGATTCACAGACTAGTGTCGCTACTGGTATTGACGTTGGGGGTCTTCAAGGATCTGAAGAAAAGACTTACAGCACTGAAAGCAGCAGTGATAATGCTAATAAGTGTTTTATGATGGGGTAACCTTCATTACTCAATCTTAAAATCTTCAGTGCCACCAAAGAGTAGAACTTTACCTAGGACTGAGCTAAAGGAACACATCAAGCTTATATCAGAAGAGATTCTTCATGTGTTCGCTGCCCAGTGACCATAGGTGATGTTCTATGAGTTAGGTACAAAGGATGCCTAGGTATGAGACTAGTCTTCCACTTTTAAAGTGATGCTTTCAATCGAAGAAACAGTGAAAACTGGTGTAAAGATTTCTAGAAAAGGTGGGGGAGATTGTTGCCTTCCAGAACGTACCAGATCAAAGATCTTAAGAATTCTGGATAGTTAAGTATAAACAAAAAAGAAAAAAAAACGTTGTTAATCTGAAAAATTTCTTGATTCTTTACTGCTTGGTTAACATTGGTCTGTTTTTTTTTTCTAGAGCACTCCTAGAGCACTCCTAGAACATTCTAGAACGGTTAATTTATTGCGGGGTTCTTTTCCATTTTCTTCTGAAATCCTACAGGCTACAAAGTATTCCAGAATGCATTTTCTAGAACTTTTTCAAGGTTTTTTTTTTTTTTTTTTTCTAAATGGGTGTCCTTCTAGCAAGCTCTAGAAGTAGTTTTGTGTGTTTTTTATTTTGTATATTTTTATGAACTCAAATGTGTACGTGGTCTTTTTTATGTTTTTATATTATTTATTATGTGGTAAATCTGCCTACCGAATGTCTTACTTGTTGAATTATGTTGGTAAAATGGAAAATACATTTTTTAATAAATATTTTATAATAATACATTTTTTGGTTGTTGCTTCTTTTTTTTTTAATGTCAAAATTTCTGCACACATCACTTGTTTAAAATGGGAGCATTCTCTTTAAACAGCTTCAGTATGGTTAACCATTATGTGATGCATCCTATGGCTTGCAAGTAGAGACTCTCTTCAGCAGTGTGGAGTAGCAGTTAGGGGCTCTGGACTCTTGACCAGAGGATCATGGGTTCAATCCCAGGTGGGGAGACACTGCTGCTGTACCCTTGAGCAAGGTACTTTACCTAGATTACTCCATTAAAAAAACCCATCTGTATAAATGGGTAATTGTATGTAAAAGTGATGTGATATCTTGTAACAATTGTAAGTCGCCCTGGATAAGGGCGTCTGCTAATTAATAATAAATGGGAGAGTAAGTTAACTTTCACCACAGTTGAGTAAGCTTACTAAAGAAGTGGAAGAGAGTTAATCCTGTGTACAGGCTGGTTTAACAGTGCAGAAAAATGACTTTCTTTAACTTAGTATTTTGAGTATGGCTGAGTATTCATTGGATTTTGAACCAATATTTGGTTTTGAAGAGAGAACAAGAAATGGTAGCGTATTTAGAGATCAGACTATTGTTTCAAGACGACATTGACATTAACAAATGGAGGCACTGGAGGACGCCTTGAAATGAGATCATTGTAAATGAGAGACACTAGACAAATCTTGCAAATATACCCTATAGTTCCATTAAAGGTGAATCGACTTCCATAGCAAATATCATTTTTGTAAAATTCCCACAATTGTTTTTTAAAAACAGCTAAAAGAAACCTTTCAAATTAAATTGCATTCAATAACACCGAAATGACTTTTAGTAGGTGTGCAATACAAATATTTACATTGACGATTGTGAACAATACCAGTCGAAACTTTGTATACTGCATGTCTTAGTACTTTTATTTAGTATTTCTAAAGCTGAGGGAACACAAAGCCACTTTGTGGCTTGGAACTTGATTTCAGGAGACTAGGTTTCAGGCCACTCACTGCACGGCACACCAGGGGAGACTTGGAGTTTGATACAGCAAAGTTGCCTCAAACTAGGTCTCCTGGTCTCCAGGAACCAGATTTCAACCAGAAGGTGCATACAGTGTTGCCTATAAATCCTCCTTCCAAGGACATTCTTTAGCACAAGTTATACAGTATGGAGAGGCGGTCAGTCCTACAGTTCTGCCTGTATCTAAGGAAACACTTGTCCAAATGTTTAACTTGCTAAGGACCTTTTTAGCAAAAGTTAGTTGCTGAACGTTTGATTTATGCATTGTGGTGTGGTAGCCGATTTAAAGTATGTACTACATATTGTAATTAATTATGACGTCTCTTAATTCCAACAAATTGGGGCAGCAGTGTGGAGTAGTGGTTAGGGCCCTGCCCTTTGACCGGAGGGTCGTTGGTTCAATCCCAGGTGGGGGGGACACTGCTGCTGTACTCTTGAGCAAGGTACTTTACCTAGATTGCTCTAGTCCAAAAAACCCAACTGTATAAATGGGTAATTGTATGTAAAAAATAATGTGATATCTTGTAACAATTGTAAGTCACCCTGGATAAGGGTGTCTGCTAAGAAATAAATAATAACAAATTGATAAGGAGAACATTCAGCTTATGCAATGTTACGTTATATTTATTCAACATTTTTCATTGAGTTGCGAATTGAAATGCTAGCACCTGTATTCAGCAGCACCCATAGAAATACTTTTTGAATTGATTCATTTATTTATGTATTTATTTTATAAATTGCTGATGCGGCCTGCTGTTGTTGGTACGATGTTACGACCACGCAGGATCCCAGTTCAATGTGTGCAGTGTGATTGGAGGGTGTTCGTTTCGCACACGCTTACAGTCGCTCGACACTTTGTGTGTGTGTGTGTGTGTGTGTGTGTGTGTGTGTGTGTGTGTGTGTGTGTTTGTTTTGCTTCGTTTATATCTTGCCAAATATTACTAATAACCCATTTGAACCTTTTGCACCGTATTGGAGCGACGTTTTGTGAAACGTCCTGTTGGACGCGGTGCAGTGTAAGTAACGACTGGTTATTTGGAGAGAAAGAGAGAGAAAACAGAAAAATAAGGAATTAAAGACAGGTATGTAGCATTTTAAAATGTGTTTTTTTTTTGTCTTGTAAAAGTTTTGCAGTAGTGGTCAGTGTTGTTATACACGCGTTTGCTTTATTTGTTTTGAATGTCCACGATGTGTGCATTTAACGGGTTATGTACATTGTGAGGGTTAAAAAAATGTGTTTGTTTACGTATTTAAGACTGTTTCCGGTACTTTTATCATTTGGGAATAGAAAAAAAAAATACATATATACTTTTCCTATTGTTTACATTTTAGTTCTTATCTTCGATTAAGCAGAGTGCACAAATGTGGGTAGCAGGCTACATTTTTTGTTTAAAGTTTTGGGATCTGAGGTTAGTTTAAACGTTTAGTGAATGGATGCACGTTTGCACGTTTAGACGGAGTAAACTAACACTAACTTTGGACTATTTGCCAGACCTACTCAGTACACTTGAATGAACAAAGTGTGTTTATGTCCGAAATACTTAACATCTTCATATATTGGCTTTATTTTTGGTACACAACTGGGTAGTCTATAGATTCCTTAGGCCAAGTTTGACGAACCATATTTTAAAGACCAAAGACAATTCTAAACATCGCACCCAGATCATGCTCCCCCCCTGCAACAATGCTGGTTTTCTGTTCCCACAATACTAATTTCAATCGCCAGCATTGTTGCAGGAGGGAACATAATCTGGATGCAATGCTTATAAATTAATTTTTCTCCTGGCAAACTAAATTTGAGGCATGCATCCCCCTGGTTGATTTATGACTCATAACGAGCAAATGCAAAATAAATAAATTAAAAGGTATATCGCAAAGGAACACATACTGCAAAGCTAAGGTAATGCCTTTATCATTAACACTGTGAAACTTGAAGCCACTGTGCATCAGCCAGTGGCAATATTTTCAGACTAAAAGATTAACAGTAATAATGACACACGGTGATGGGATTGTCTGGATTCAGTTAGCAACTGTGTGTAGTTAACATCATGCAAGCTTTGTAGTTTTGTCGGTTCACACCTAGTTACCCTGCAAGGTTCTGAGATCATTTTAGGGCTTCACTTTCATTTAAATGTTGTTTTTGCCAAATAATTTTTCACTGTGCAAGTCCGAGCAAGGTAGGAGCGTCAAATATTTTCCGAGCTAACCGGCTGAACAGAAATGTGAGCGATGAGAGCAGGTATTCATTCGACATGCTGATACAGAGACCATCTCCCCGGACTCAAAACTGACTGCATCGCATTCTTTCCCAGGGCTGGGAGGTCCTGTTTACTGTTCGTTTGTCTTTGCAATACCCTGCGGTTTATATAGCGAATGTGTGTCACACTTCAAAGCTGTCTGACTTTAATTTAAAGAGCTTTTTTTTTTTTTTTACTGTCAGTTTGTTTGCAGTCTTTTCAAATTGTAATTTGCAGTGTTTGATAAGGCTGTGTTACTATCCTTTCATAAATCATTTTAATACACTGTAGCATGATACTAACATCTCAGTATTCAATTATCGTTAAACTATGCATTGCCATTTCTTCTTTTAGGTCACAGTCAACAACTCTGTCTGTCACACTGATAGTTCGGATTTAAGGGTCTAGTTAAGTAATTGTGAACTCAAATGAAAAGCACAAGTGTCCCCAGAACCAGGGTTGAGAAACCCTGATCCATAGCCTTGTTGCAGCTGAATTTATTAAAAATCGCTGGACGAAATTGAGTTGCTCCAGTCCTCCTTGTCTGGGATCACACTTTAGTGTCGTGGTAAATTTCCAATATTAACAAGAACAGACAGGAGTAGTTGCAAAATGATTTGAAAGTAGTTAATGCAAAGTCCTTAACTAGTTGCATACCATCCTTAATCTCTGCGGTTTGGGAAGTTTTCTTTGTTTGCATGCAAATTCCAGCCTGCATTTTCTTGCTTAGACAAGAGATTAAAGAGGGATTTCAATAAAACAACTCTGCTGAGCTAAATCAAGTACTATGTCAATATACTGGGCCATTTAACAAGTTGTAAAAACAACTCGGTAGGACTGTTATTAATTTAGCACCTATAATTTGCTTAATTAGACCTTTTTAATTGTTTTCAGCTCCTAAACAGTTGCAGATTTCAAATTAGCTATAACATTTTATAATTAACATGAACTCTGCAACTAAAGGTGAACCTGATGAAAAAAGGGTTAATTAAGCAAATGGTCAGTTCCACTGTACCACCAAGACATTTATTGTGTAGAGCAGCACTTCCAATGAAATTCGTTTTACTATGACTCTGATTTTAGGATTGAATGTTTAACATTTTCGGTTGCAGTGTGTTGATAAAGGAGAGCTAGTCCAAGTTTTAAAATCATTTTTTTAGCACTCGAAATATCATGTCACTACCCCTCTTATCCCAGTGATGGAACAAGGCTCCCATTGCACAGCAGTTTGATCCAGTTCTGAGTTTTAACACACCTCAGCATGTTACCTATACATTGTGGCTGATCAAGCTCCTAGTAAAACCTGTAATGAAACTGCCTCGCAATAGGAGTCTTATTTCCATCCCTGTGTTCTGTGTTCTGTGGAAGATATATAAGTTACCGATCTTGGGTGTCGCCCAATGTGCTCGGACCCCTTTAACTTTTTTAAACTATTTTTTTGGGGGGTTTTGCCATTTTTTTATTAAATTTTTCGGTTTTGTGGATTTCTTTATTATTATTTATGTCTTAGCAGACGCCCTTATCCAGGGCGACTTACAATTGTTACAAGATATCACATTATTTTTTACATACAATTCCCCTTTTATACAGTTGGGTTTTTACTGGAGCAATCTAGGTAAAGTACCTTGCTCAAGGGTACAGCAGCAGTGTCCCCCCACCTGGGATTGAACCCACGACCCTCCGGTCAAGAGTCCGGAGCCCTGACCACTACTCCACACTGCTGCCCGTAATTTAATCTGAGATACATGGCTACTGCAGTGATCTAGCAATGCGGTCACTAAAAGTACCCCAGGGGTCAAAATTTTGGATCCAAACATAGCCCTCGACCTTCCCCTGGATGAAAGAGGAGGCCATGCAAAGTTTGGTTGCACTGGCTCCTGCGGGGTCCGAATGCATAAAGGAACAGACAGACACAAACTCTCTTCTTTATATATTAAGATCCTTCAGTTTGGTGAATTACCAAAGAACCAGGAAGCAGACCTCTATCTATCGGTTTGAAATATTTGCATATCCTGAATCGCCTTAAAAAAAAAAAACAAGAAGTCAAACATTGTTAGTAATAATAAAGCAAATGGAAGGAAAGAAAAACATGGATTTCAGTTGGCTGCATGAATTTACCAGCCAAATATAGGGACTAGACCAGACCGGGAATCAATTCTAATCACAGCAGAATCGTTAGCTGAAATTGAAGTTACAAATACAATTATATGTGCAATTACAATTACACTAAAAAGTAACAAATAGCTGCAGTAAGCATTCATCACAGGTACAGATACATTATATGCAGAGTCACTTACAATAGGACATTGATTTAACAAGGAGATGTCTGTTGTATAGTTGGTTTAAATATCCCTATCTAATTGTCTTTTTTATGATCCTTTAATCTTGTTGTGCGTCATGCAGGTGTATCGCGACCTGTGTAGAAAGGTTATGTGGAAATGTTTTGTGTTGCCCTGCATGAGTTTTTAAGCTTCGTCTAAAAGAGTCTGGCAGGACTGTTCGTGCAATTTATGCCTAATTAACAATATCTCTGCGGGCATTCAAAAAATAAAAAACTCTCGCTCTCGCACAGATGGTTTCTCCCAGTGCGTTTTTGCAATACATAAACCAGAAAACAAAAAGGGCTTTATTTTCCCCCGTGGGCAAATCGCTAACAAATTGCCCCCCTCCGTAGTAAATGTATTGGCAAATGGGCAATTTTGCGGACTGGTAACCATGCCCATCATCGTCATAACAGCAAACTTCGCTTTGCTAAAAAAAAAAAATCTCAAAAAAAGAGAGCTGTGTATCTTTCTACAGCCCTGCATCGTGCCCGTTTAATAAAGTTTACAATTGTAAAAGCACAGCAAAGTGTAGTAAAGTATGGTAAAGCATAGGCAAGCATTGTAAAGCCCAAAGAGATACGGAACAAGCATATTCAAAAAACAAACCATGGGAAACTAACCCTTATAAAAGTTTCCCACAGTAGAAGCATAGCAAAGTGTAATAAAGCATAGGGAAGCATTGTAAAGCACAGAGAGGTGTGGTAAAGCATAGGGGAGCATTGTAAAGCACAGAGAGTTCTGGTGAAACATAGGGAAGCATTGTAAAGCACAGAGAGGAATGGTAAAGCATAGGGAAGCATTGTAAAGCACAGAGTGGTCTGGTAAAGCATAGGGAAGCATTGTAAAGCACAGAGTGGTCTGGTAAAGCATAGGGAAGCATTGTAAAGCACAGAGAGTTCTGGTAAAGCATAGGGAAGCATTGTAAAGCACAGAGAGGTCTGGTAAAGCATAGGGAAGCATTGTAAAGCACAGAGAGGCATGGTAACGCATATACAAACTGTGCAGTATAACCATGGGAAAAGCATGGGCAAACTGCAAAATGACAATTGCATTTCAGTTTTCTCAAACTTTGGGTTGGGGGGGTGTGACCTTGACAAATAACATTGATAACATTTGAAAAAAAACGTTTTCCCAAATCAGAAAAGCCTAAACAGGAAGTGCTGAAGCCCTGAGAACCTTTGCATTGACTCATGACGCGTTACCATGTGTCCGGGCTTGTCTCTGTACATTCCAGTCCCCGTTGCTCACATTTCTGCACAATAAGCCGGCTGGGTTGAATACCTGGGACCTGCCCGGACCTGCTTCAAAACCCCTTCAGGTACAGAAGGCACGCTCCCAAACGCTGGGAACCAACACGCCAGCAAGGGGAATGAGGTGTCGAATCCTGGAAGTCACGTTGTCATCGCTGACCAATCCGAGACCCTGCTCTGTCTATCCAGTGTGCTGTCAATTGTGACGCGAGATTAGCGCCCGTTTGCAGAAACAACAGAGTGACGTTTCAGTGATGAACCTCTATCTGGTCAAAACAAATACCTTAAATCCTTATAAAAGTTTATCATGGTTTGAATATGTTTTACCATCCCTCTCCTTGCTTTACAATGCTTCCCTATGCTTTGCCAGACCTCTCTGTGCTTTACAATGGTTCCCTATGCTTTACCATACCTCTCTGTACTTTACAATGCTTCCCTATGCTTTACCAGACCTCTCTGTGCTTTACAATGCTTCCCTATGTTTTACCAGACCTCTCTGTACTTTACAATGCTTCCCTATGCTTTACCACACCTCTCTGTGCTTTACAATGCTTCCCTATGCTTTACCAGACCTCTCTGTGCTTTATAATGCTTCCCTATGCTTTACCACACCTCTCTGTGCTTTACAATGCTTCCCTATGCTTTACCAGACCTCTCTGTGCTTTACAATGCTTCCCTATGCTTTACCAGACCTCTCTGTGCTTTACAATGCTTCCCTATGCTTTACCAGACCTCTCTGTGCTTTATAATGCTTCCCTATGCTTTACCAGACCTCTCTGTGCTTTTACAATGCTTCCCTATGCTTTACCAGACCTCTCTGTGCTTTACAATGCTTCCCTATGCTTTACCAGACCTCTCTGTGCTTTTACAATGCTTCCCTATGCTTTACCAGACCTCTCTGTGCTTTACAATGCTTCCCTATGCTTTACCAGACCTCTCTGTGCTTTACAATGCTTCCCTATGCTTTACCACACCTCTCTGTGCTTTACAATGCTTCCCTATGCTTTACCACACCTCTCTGTGCTTTACAATGCTTCCCTGTGCTTTACCAGACCTCTCTGTGCTTTACAGTGCATCCCCATACTCTCCCATGCTTTCACTGTGCTTTATTATGCTTTGCTGTGACTTTGCTATGTGAAGCTCAATGGTCCAGCATGCCGAGTTCCTGTGCTATATTGAAGAGTTTGGCTGGACTGTTAGAACGGAGGTCACGCTGATATTCAGCCCCCTCAGGTTGGGTTGATTGGGTACCAGGAGTCCTGTGAACAGCCCGTGCCGCCTTTCCCATGCAGAGAACTCAAAGTATATTGTGCCAAGCAGTGTTGTCATTTTGTAATGTCTGAAAAATTCCCATGCACTGAAGCTACACAGTTGAGCTACACATTGAAAAGGCTGCGTGTGAAAACCACACCAGAGCTAATTAAGAAAGCAGACAAAGGGTTTTAAACATGCAGTAACTGCATCTTTTAACTGTCAATCAGGTATGCTTAAGTGAAAGAAAGACTAGTAATTGATGGCATTCATACAAACCATTGCCCCGAAGCTCAGAGAGGAGTGACAGGGGGTATTGTTTAGTGTTGGTCATTTTTTCTTACCCTGTGGGCAATAGTTTTCTCAGGGTTGTTCAGTCCAGCAGATGTTGCGAGACTCAGTTTAAGACCCATCAAACAAAGAGCCTTATAACTTCCAGGAGACCCTAGCCACTACCGGACACTGAAAGATATCACGACATACCACGAGGAGAACAAAGGGATTGCTTTGAACCCCCTGCAGTGTTTACTAGACCATCCTTTACCTTTGCTGTTGTCTATCTGTATCGCAGCGTGAGTTATCTTTATCAATGTAAATGCAGTTGTGCATAGCGATTGTAATAGAGTGTGTCCAGCATAAAATACTAACAATTTTTCCTTATAGCGTTAATAAAAGATGAGTCGATTATTCACATGTTGCAATCTCGTTTGTACCTTCTGCTTGGAAACGAAGGATTGGCCCATTTAAAAGCCCATTTATTTTGTTTCACAGAAAACGTCGATGAAATCAATGTTGCTGTTAACACATTTCTCAGTTGTGATTTGAGATACACGAATGAATCAATTCTTTTAAGGGGAATGAAAATCAGAAGCCCTGAATATTTAAGTAACTACTCACCTTTGTCGCATGTATATTGATCAACGAGAAGGGCAACAAAAAATAGTGCAAAAGACATTTGTCAGTATTTTTTATTATCAACTAATGCAATGAAAACACAATTTAAAATACACTTTTAACATAATGTGTGCGTTGTTCATATAGGAAAATTAGAGAAACAGGAGTTCTGGAAAGTCGCGTTAATAGACAAATGTGCAATAGACCAAAAAAAAAAAAAATGTGTACCGACCCATCTGTGTGGTGACCCAGACATAATGAATCATCTTCAAAGTTTTTTTTTTCAAGAGCTTTTCTGCCCTAATATAGACGAAAGCAGTTGACCCACGGGGTAAAAACGACCACCCGTTTGTCCACTTGAACTGAAGTTACCCATGTGGGGGCGCAAAACCAAATAAACAGAAAGAACGGCATTCCATTTGCCAAAGCATCATAAAGGTTGGGAGTGTCTGGTCTGGGTGAGGTCAGAGTCTGGCAGGTGTGTGTTTGAGTTTGCCGAACCCTCGGGGACTGTGTTTGATCACAGGGTTGAGTTACTCCCTCCTGCTCCCCGCATCTCAGCTTTGATCGGCTGCCGGGAAACCAGGAGAATGTGACTCCAGTGGCGGGGACTGAGAGAGCTCTCTGTGTCTGAGAGGTGCTGTGCAAAAGTCTCAGACATGTTGCATTTTTCTACTCTGATGCATTACGAGCATCAACAATTTACTCAAAACCTCCACTAGTGTTTTCTACTATTAAAACAACCTCGACTCTCATAAAGAAGGAAAAACATAGAGTGAAAAAGCTCGTGATTTTCAAGTTGTGGTATCCCAAGCATATTCAACAAGTACAGAGAAACATCATCTGTAATTGGCAAACCCAGGACTGGAAGACCCAAAAAGCTGTCTAACAAGGATGAGCGATACTTGAAGATAATATCCTTAAGGAGTAGAAAGAAGACAAGCGTTGAATTGACAACAGAACTGGCAGAAGGCACAGGTGTCGTTGTCCATCAAATCAACAGTACAAATCACCTTTGACCATTGTTCCATCATCCAATTTCTGTGTTCTTGTGCATATTTTAGCCTTTTAGTCTTGTTCTCCTTTCTTAACAGAGGTATTCTTACTGCAACACATCCTTTAAGTCCTGATTTCAAGAGTGGTCTTCATACTGTTGATTTGATGGACAGCGACACCTGTGCCTTCTGCTAGTTGTCAATTCAACGGAGAGACCGTGCTAATTTGGAGTGCAGTGTTACACTAATGTCACATTATATGTATTGCAATATACATGTCACGATATGAAATGTCTCGCGATACATGCGATTGGCTACTTGTATGATGCTGAATAAGATCAGATGATCATTTAATGACCGACTGCTTTATTCAACGAGCTAGGGAGAGTACGGATTCACACCAACTATAAAACACTCCTGTTCTTCATTCAAGAACCATTTGGTGAACTGCAATGAGCTGTGATGTGCTTTTGGTTTTGTATGGCCATAGACAGGTATCTCTGTTAAGATATGATATAGCATATAAAGAAAGTATCAAAGCGCAGTGAACTCTTACAGCCCTAGTATTTAATCTTGCAAAACAAAACGGCAAACCTTGCTTCGCCAAAGTGCAACTGAGTGTTTTGGCTCGAGACAAAACCAGAGAACAAACAAACGACCCCCCCCCCCCCAAAAAAGGTACGCTTCAGGTTTGTGTATGCAAAGGCGGTCTCTCTTATCTCGTGCACCTTGAAGTTGTTTTAATAACTGGGTGGGTAAAATTAACAAGAAAGGGTTCTGTAACTCAACGACAAGATCTGTCTTGATCAAGCAGACAAAGGAGTGAAAAAAAGGGGAGATGGAAAAGGGAGGGAAGGGCTTTGGAAAAACCGGGCCAACCAGGTTTGGGAGAAAATGTACGTCCTAAGGGAGGAGGGGGGGGGGGAGGGGGGGGGTTAAGACTTGTTTTGAAGCACAGAAGGTAACCGGAGAGCGGTGACTGCCACAGAGGAATTTCGTGCCCCGCGGCTACACAGAAACGCTGCGCCGCCATTGTATCCCATCGAAACATTACACCAATCTACTCCCTGGAAGAAACCCTATACAGTGTTAGGGTTAGTTACTCTGTACAAAGAAAGCCTTTTTTTTTCTTCCAGTCCATGTTATCCAGCTTTTTGTTCTCATTCGGTTCTTAGGAAGTAATTAACGAGGTCGGCGAGGTACAGAATGCAGCTGCGTGTGTGGGTGGCGGGGTTTGCAAGAAGCATATTATTTAATCCCTTTCAGTCTTTATTTTAGCGCCGTATGTTATCATATATGACGTTTGAAATCACGTTGGAGCCTCACCGGGCTCCTAGGTCCCAGTCTAGTGTATAATAAATATATGGTAATAATAATAATAATAATAATAATAATAATAGGGCATGTTTTCGTGTACAGCTTTGCATCACCTTGAATTTTAGGATTGAGACCAAATTTAAAAACAAAACAAAAAAAAACTGTATGAACATAATTTTTAGATATTTTATTTAACATCATGTAATCAATGAAACAACAAGATGATATCGCGAAAACTCTACCGGAAGCCATCATAGCAGTACAGTAGTATTTTCTGTTAGATTTCGAAATGTCACATTTTTCAATTTGTCAGTTTGTTTGTTTTTTGCGTTAAGAAGATGGGAAAACTGCAAAGCGGTGTGTAATTCAATATGTTAACGTCACATTATTCAGCAGGTTTCATCCGACTTTATGAAGCAAAATTAGTTCATTCTATAGGGTGATGCAAAACTTTTGGACAGAGCTGTAGATTATATATATATATATCTCCTTACTTTTGTTTATGATGTTAACAATCTTAGTTGTTACTACATTTTACTCCAATGATTACATTTTTTTTTATTGATTCCTTTTTAAAGTCAAGGTAAAAGCATATCAACGTTTAATACACCACAGTGAAGTATAGGGAAACATTGTAAAACCCAGGGAGGCATGGTAAAGCATGTTTTTTAAAAAAAGTGGTCAATGCACATTGGGGCCGTGTGGTCGTTCTGTTTGTAAAGAGGGATTTCAGCTATTCAAGTAACCTAGTTTTAAGAGGACTTCATTGTCTTGGAGTTACAAAGCAAACGGTCACAGGCCGCCATCTGCTGGTGGACTGATCTAATTCACACTTTGCGCAGTTACAGCAACGCCGCAGTTGGAATCCTGTTTATATTAGCTCCTGTTGTCCGACATTTTTTAGACTTTAATAGTGACTTGCATGGTTTTCAAAATGTTTTTTCTTATTTTAAAGAAGGTTTTGTTTTTTTAAGCATCCTGGAAAATAACAGAACAATTATGCTGTCCTCTGTATTTAATTTGATGTCTTGATTCATGTCATTTAAAAGCATGCCTTTGCATCGTCACAATATGCCCCTCCTCCCCCTGTCAGAATTTGCTACCGGTAGCAAAATCTGACCGCTATAGATGTCACAATTTGCCTCCCCATCAGAAATTGCTACGCTTGTTGTTTTGTTTGTTTTTCACAATGTGGGGAAATGGGTGGTAATAAATTCTGACAGGTCCGTATTGTGGCGCCAGAAACTGCTACCCTTGTTTATGCAATGAAAAAAGATGGTGATAAATTTAGATATTTTCTTTGAAGTTAAATTATCTTCGGAGGTAGCTTTGCCCATGTTGGGTTGGGGAGGAAAAATGGTCAACAGTAGTTGTAGTTGTATCCATTTATACTTGCTTAAATAAATTAATACGGTTGAAGTCGGGAGCTTTTTCTGACAATGTAACTGGAAGAAGAGAAGTGAAACAGTGGTTACCATACGCAGTACAAAAAGCAAACAAAAAAAACATTTTAAATTCATTATAAGGTTGACTTAGCCTATATTTCGACTTACTGTCTCGATATTTTGACTTGGTATCTCGTTATTTCAACTTACTAATTCAAAATAACGAAATATTATCTCGAAATAACGAGATAGTATGTCAACCTTGTAATGGAAATTTTAAATGTATTTCTCTTTTTTTTTTTTTTTTGGTGGCGGAAATTTGGTTTCCATAGCTGGGGGACACATTTTCCGAACGCACGACTTCATTTAGACAATGACCCTATTTATTTTATTTTAATAAGAACTCAAACGCCCGGTAAACCGACACCCAGGATTTCTATTTAAGAAGTTTAGCAGGGAGACTACTGTACTCTCATTACCTTAAGTACCCCGAAGATCAGCTTTAATGTCAATGGGGTGTTTTATTGTCAGGAAGCCCTGGATCAAGTTTGGGAGTTTGTTCGTTGCCTAGTGTCCCATCAACCTGACAGCGAACACAATGTGTTGGATGAACTGAAGATCTCCGGTTGTTTTGAGCACTGATCTTTAGGGGAAATTGCACACTGGCTTGAAAAAGCAGTGGGATTCAATAAGTCTTTTACAGCTGCTGAGTTTATGCGTTGTATGTAGGAGGTCTGCCCCTCAGGGGAGGAAGCTGTGATATGTATGTGTTTTTTATTTATTTCTTTTACATTAAAAAATGCATACCCAATTGTCTTGAAACTGGATATGAATATTATTTAGTGTAAGTTGTTGAGAATTATTATATCCTGGTAATATAAGTAAGGGAGCGTCCTTCTGTATGTCAGACTTCTTGGGAACACAAGATTTTTTTTTCACATACAGTAATTCAGTCATTTTAATATAGCATTCATATGTGTTTACATTTACGGTTCTATGCTGTTCGGAACATGTTTGTACATCTTGGTCATCAACTTTTTAAAATTGACCGCAATATACGATATAAGACATACTTTGTATTAAACAAATGTGTGAGAGGACTACTAAGCAAAGCTGCTGAAAGTGTGCAAAATTATCCATTATAATACTAGTAGTCGCCAATCATTTTATTATTTTCTCCCAATTTGAAACAGACAATTATTTTTCGGCTCAGCTCAACGCTACCACCCCTGCGCTGACTCGGGAGCGGCAAAGACGAACCCACGCTGTCCTCCGAAGCGTGTGCCGTCAGCCGCCCGCTTCTTTACACACTGTAGACTCACCGTGCTGCCGCCTCAGAGCTACAGCGTCGGAGGACAACGCAGCTCTCGGGCAGCTTACAGGCAAGCCCGCAGGCGTCCGGCCAGACCACAGGGGGCGCTGGTGCGTGGTGAGCCGAGGACACCCTGGCCGACCTTCGTTAGCCAGTTTAATTGGGCTTCAAATGAAAGCGAACAATCGCAACAATTATGTCGTCTAAAATATCGATTCCAATTCTTTCGAAGGACTTGGGATTGGGAATTGATTTTAAAAAAGGAATTGGAATTGAGAAAAACAGGAATTGACCTCAAGTCCACAAGACCAAGAGCATATTAACTAAGATAGCCGTGCCAAATCACCATTTAAAAACCGTGCAGTCAAACCAGCTAGCGCTGTTGTCTGAAGATGTGTCTGAACGTCTTTCTGAAGGTGGTGTTACTGAGCGGGTAGATGAATGGATTGAGGGTGGAGTTCAGGTACCCCAGCCAGATTGTGACCATGTGGGTGTGTGCGCTGATGCAAGAGTCGCACAGAGCCGTGATGGTGAAGGAGACAAAATAGGGGGTCCAGCAAACCATGAACACAGCCACGATCATGCCCAGCTGCCTCGCGGCTTTCCAGTCCTTATTCGTCCGAGAGTGGCGTCTGGGAAAGCTTCTCCGCCTCCAAGGCTCCTGCCGGACAGACTTCCCTTCCCCTTTCTCGGGGAACATTTTTCGGATTTTCAAAATGTCGATCCACTCGGGAATTCCAAATCCTTTTCCCACGCAGTTCCTGGTGGGCATTTGAAGACGAATCCGGTTCGGTAAACCTTCCTGCCTGGATGTTTCTCCGCTGTCTTGGTCACCGTGTGTTTTTGGAGCTTGGGAAAGACCATCCTTGTCAGGTTTGGGCTCCATGCCCACCAAGTGGGTATATCCAGATGAGAACCTTGTTCCAGACCCGTTTTCAGAAAAATCAGGGGGCCCGGCCGTATTCTGCTCTGAAATCGGATGCCCAGAATTGTATTTGAAACTCCTCGAATCCGATCTGCCTGTTTCCCCGCACACCTTCGTGCACACCAGATCTTTCCCCCATCCGAAGGCTCCTTTTCTGCTTTCCCATTCTCCCAGAAGTAGAAGACTGTTGCTTTCTGAAAATATCCCACTGCTACCACCAAACGATCCGGCTCTCTGCCTGCAGTGCTTCTGAGCAGCTTTGTATATGCGAGAGTAGTACCAAAGCATGAGTGCGGAAGGCAGGTAGAAATTCAGGAAGGCTGCTAGCAGCTTGAACCAGCTGCTGTGTCTGAATTCAGTGTCACACTGCTGCTGGGTTACTACGGTATCTGTTTCCACGGCGCCGGGAGACTGTGGCCAACCCAGTATGGGGACCAGCCAACTTGCGGACAGCAGCCAGGCCAAAGCAATAAGCCAGCCGGCCCTGGCTTTGGTCCTGAGCTGGATATAAGCCAGGGGCCGGCGTACGGACCTGTAGCGGTCCAGGCAGAGAATGAACAGGCTGAAAATGGAGGCAGAGCCGGCTACGTAGTCGATGGACAGCCAGAATTTGCAAGCGGCTTGGCCCATCTTCCACTCCCGATCCAGGAGGTAGGCAAGGCTCAGAGGCATCACGACAGTCCCGACGAGGAGATCTGCCGAAGCCAGGCTTGTGATGTACATGTTGGCCACGGTGTGCAAGGCGCGCTCGCGTTTCACGGCGTACAGCACCAGGGTGTTCATGAGTACGGTGACGACGCACAGACAGCCCAGCAGCAATCCCATGAGCACCTGGTTCCCGTCGCGGCCGCCCACTCCGGCATGCGCACACGTCTCGTTCGATTGGTTGCTGCTGAGGTTATCGGCCCCCAGCAAGGAGTGGGGCGTGGTTAGCCCAGTATCCATGGCCTTGTTTTATCCGTTTTTAGTCACACTGCGGACGTTGGGTTTCACCTGTCGGGAGCAGAAACAGTTTAATCATTAATCTTAACCATTACGCGTCATTGTCCTCATATGAGCCCAGACTCCTTAATTGTTTTGGAGCGTTTTCGATCTGTGATTTTAATTTTCTCTTTAACTGTATGGTTATGATAACTTATTTTGTTAACCACAAAAGTTCTGTCTAAAAGTAAATGTTGATTCTGCAGATACAGCCCTCCAGATGCTTTTATGATGCCTCACTATAAAATAAGAAACTCAAGCCTAAAAATGATACGTGTCTTGGTGTTTTCCTCCCCACAGTGATGATAAAGTGGCTCCATTTTCTATGTGTTGAGTTTCATAGCCGGCATGACATTTCACTGCTCTGATTACAGACATCCTTGACTGTCCTCCAAAACGGACGCTGGGAATATATGTTGAAACATACCTGTCATTTTTACACTTCCAAAAGATTGAAAACTTATAGAATGATCGCTTATTGATTTTAGAAAGTCTCGGATTACATAAATACAGCTTGTGTTTATTTTTTTTTTCCGACAATTCATTTGGTACTTAATGGCTTTAATATTATTTTCTTTTTTAGGAAAAAAAAAAAAAGTTTCCTAAATTTCCTGCAGCAAGTTCAAGTTATAAAATGTTACAGCTAACTTGAAATATGCAACTGTTAAGAGCTGAAAATAATTAAAAAGGTTTAATTAAGCAAACGATCAATTCGGTTAAGGGTTTTGTTAATTAATTGAGAGAGCAGTTGGAATGAAAGCCAGCAGACTACAGTGATGGAGCAAATCTGCAAATGACTGTTTCTATTGATCCCTATACAGTCTAAAATAAATCTGTGCATGTTTTTCTCCTTTCTTTTAACAGGTCATTGGACCCAGATTTATATTACTGTAATGTGACATTATAGTTCTGTTTTATAGCGAATTCAAAATGACAGAATATTGAAATAATCCTTTAACTTAAAAAAAAAAAAAAAAAAAAAAATTTAACATAAATAAAACAGATCCCAGCACAATAAAACTGTGACTTAAAACCAGGCGTCAATTTAAAAAAAAAAATACAAATCTGTATGAAATTGCTTACCTTTTTAAAAGCAGCACTTGGCTGAATCGGTCCTGTATTCTCCCCCCAAAGCACAGTTCTGAAGTTCTGCAATACATGTGTTTTTTGTTTGTTTTTTTGCATAACAGATAATCTAGAAAGTCAAGCCTCTCCCATTTAGTCAGTGCAATCACCGGTGATGCTGTGCTTGCTAAATGAGTTCTGAATACCAGCAGTAACTCAACTACATCCTTTCCTAATTTATATCCTTTCATTTGGCAGTGTTCTGTTTCTTTATTAGTGCATCCTCTATGAATCACCCTGTATATTAAAATGCAGTAGCTGATTGATCGCCAAAAAAAGAATTGTCAAGTCTTGAAGGATTCCAGTGATTTCATCATCAGCAACATGACTAGGTAACCCATTCCATCCCCTCACCACTCTCTGTGTGAAGAAGAGTCTCCTTCAGCAACATGACTAGGTAACCCATTCCATCCTCTTACCACTCTCTGTGTGAAGAAGAGTCTCCTTCAGCAACATGACTAGGTAACCCATTCCATCCCCTCACCACTCTCTGTGTGAAGAAGAGTCTCCTTCAACAACATGACTAGGTAACCCATTCCATCCCCTCACCACTCTCTGTGTAAAGAAGAGTCTCCTTCAACAACATGACTAGGTAACCCATTCCATCCCCTCACCACTCTCTGTGTGAAGAAGAGTCTCCTTCAACAACATGACTAGGTAACCCATTCCATCCCCTAATCACTCTCTGTGTGAAGAAGTGTCTCCTTCAGCAACATGACCAGGTAACCCATTCCATCCCCTCACCACTCTCTGTGTGAAGAAGAGTCTCCTTCAACAACATGACTAGGTAACCCATTCCATCCCCTCACCACTCTCTGTGTGAAGAAGAGTCTCCTTCAACAACATGACTAGGTAACCCATTCCATCCCCTCACCACTCTCTGTGTGAAGAAGAGTCTCCTTCAGCAACATGACTAGGTAACCCATTCCATCCCCTCACCACTCTCTGTGTAAAGAAGAGTCTCCTTCAACAACATGACTAGGTAACCCATTCCATCCCCTCACCACTCTCTGTGTGAAGAAGAGTCTCCTTCAACAACATGACTAGGTAACCCATTCCATCCCCTCACCACTCTCTGTGTGAAGAAGAGTCTCCTTCAGCAACATGACTAGGTAACCCATTCCATCCCCTCACCACTCTCTGTGTGAAGAAGTGTCTCCTTCCCTCTCTCCTAAATCCACATGACTTATTATAATATATGTGAACTGCATCAGCACTGATGAGCATTTATAGAGACACTAATTTCGTTACTGCAGTGCTAATGTAGGTGTCTGACTATTCTCTTCCTAATGTTTTAGAAAAGTGATTGTCGCACACACAATAATACCATATCAATCTTACCTGTTCTGCAATTCAGTTAGATACATGGATCACCAACAAATGTTACCGCATATACGTTCATTTTAACCATAGCTGGTACTGCATTAAAGAAAGTTCTCAGTTTGCACTCCTTATTCTCGGGTTATCTGTTTGCGTTTCCTGGGTCATTTCACCTCAGCGGTGTCATGTTACTGGCTGAAAGAATGTCAGTCAATAGGCGAAGCACCTGATTGGTTATTGACAGGAAAGAAGCTGGCGAAGGGGCGGGGGCAATTTCACCTTCCGGGTGACCCAAGAAACTGCAGCGCTATTTGAAAACAGGGCTCGCAAACAGAGATTGATTTTAACCAAGTGTAGTACCACATGATCATGTTTTAAAATAAAAATACATTTTTATTCCAGTATGCGTTTTGGTTTTTTTGTTTTTTTTTCAAAGACTGCAACTTTGAGACGTGCGTAAGTACACCTGGAATTACTATGTAAATACACAGTTTAGACACTTAATGGAAAGTATTACTGATATTTTAACAAGCTAAGTAATGTATTAACCTTTTCATGCATGGTGACCTCATATGAGGATGGCAGCCTCCCTGTGTGGTCTTCTCAATAAATACATTAATGCCTCTACTATAATGACATCTAACCACTCTGCAGACAAAACCCAGACAGGCATCTGGTGGTTTTTAATGCACATTATTATGATTCATGGTATTGTGTTGGTGCTGATGAATTGAAGCCCAATGGCTGGGATTAGCACAAGCAGGCAGTTGGGTCAATGAATCCTGATTAGCTGTTCCGACAAGTCGGTTTCATCCGTACAAACAGCCTGCTAAACAAATCGCTCAAAGCTGTTTTGCTACAGCCTCATAAACAAGTGGTTTTAGATCACAGAATAATTCTACAAAATCTACCACCACGTGCAGTTTTGAATCGAACACGTTACACAAAAGCAAAATTAGCTTTGAACAAAAATTATATCTACAATCACAGCAAGTGAAAGAAAATTAACCAACCAGCTGCTTCCCCTAATGACTGACAAGCTTTTTTTCAGCCAGTGACATTCTTTAAAAAGACTGAAACAGTAACACACGACCTGAAAATAAGGCATGCAAACGGAGAACTGGTACCAGTTATCCTTTTAGAAAATGCAAAATTAAAGAATTACAGTCAATTATATTTAAGAGCAAGTTTGACTAAGAGCAGTTATAACTTCTAGTAAATATTTGCTTATATGAGTAAAGTCCAGTAAGAACACATAGTAAGCATGATAAATGGATGAGAACGATTTCAAATAAGACCAAATACAAAAACATGAGCATGGATACCTATAAGAGTAAAATCAAGCACAAGATACAGAAAGTAGTTATAATTGAGAGCAGTAGTTGAACACAGCGAGGTGTGGAGCAGTTCAGTGCAGATACAAGCTGATGCAAGTACTGGTACAATGGGGTGCCATATAGTCCAGTATAGTGGAGAGTTGTGAGGTTTACAGACGCTGTCTGAACAGGTGTGTCTTGAGGAGGCACCGGAAGGTGGTCAGGGACTGAGCAGTCCTGATATCCATGGGTAGGTCGTTCCACCACTGAGGGGTGAGGGTGGAGAAGGAGCGGGCTCTGGAGGTGGGGGAGGGGAGGGAGAATAATAGTCTGGAAATAGAAGGGAGCAGAAAGGTCGAGACAGCGATAGGCGAGTAAAAGAGTTTTGAATTGGATGCGAGCAGCGATAGGAAGCGATAGTGGAAGCAGGGAGGCCGGCCAGGAGGGAGTTGCAGTCGTCAAGGCGGGACAGCACCAGGACCTGAACTAAGAGCTGAGTGGAGTAATCAGTGAGGAAGGGGCGAATTCTGCGTATGTTGCTGAGGAAGAAGCGACAGGAGCGTGCCAGAGTAGAGATGTGGTGAGAGTAGGTGAGGGAGGGGTTGAGGGTGACCCTGAGGTTCTTGGTGGATTCAAGAGGAATAGAGAGAGAGATGAGGGGGGGGGGAAGAAAAGGAGATCAGATTTTGAGAGATTGAGTTTGAGATGATGCAAGTGTATCCAGGAGGATACGGCCGAGAGGCAGGTAGAGATACGGGAGGAAATGTCGGAGTCAGAGGTCGGAAAGGAAGATCTGGGCATCATCAGCATTAGAAGTGATACGAGAAGCCATGGGAGGAGATGTGGGGACCCAGGGAGCGGGTGTAGAGAGAAAACAGGAGGGGTCCCAGGACTGAGCCTTGGAGGACACCTGTCGAAAGAGAGCAAGAGACAGAGGGTGAGCCACGCCAGGACATCCGGTACGTGCGCTCGGAGAGGTAGGAGGAGAACCAGACAAGAGCAGTGCTGGAGAGTCCCAGGTCAGCGAGGGAGGACAGAAGAGTGGTCGACTGTCAAAGGCTGCAGAGAGGTCAAGGAGAATTAGGACAGAGGTGAGGGAGGCAGCTAAGGGCAGAGAGTAGAGAGTTTGTGACGGAGAGAAGTTTCAGTGGAGTGTGCAGGGCGAAAACCAGATTGGAGAAGGTCAAGCAGAGAATGTGTTGACGGGAAAACAGAGAGCTTGCGATTGTACCGTTCGCTCGAGAGCTTTAGAGAGAAAAGGGAGAAGGGAGACAGGGCAGTAGTTCTGGAGGGATGAGAGATTTAAAAAAAACACTGTATAATTTTTTTTTTATTATCTTTTATTTAACATAATGTAATCAAAGAAACTACAAAAAATGATTTGACAAAAGTCTGCTGGAAGCCATAATAGCAGTACAGTATTTCATGTTAGATTTCGAAATGTCACGTTTTTTTTTTAATGTCATTTTTTCGTTAAGTAAATCCAAAACTACAAATCGATTTTTAATTCAATATGTTAAAAAGGTAACATTATTCAGCATGTTTCACTCGACTTTATGAAGCAAAATTAGTTAATTCTATAGGGTGGATGCAAAAAGTTTGGCCACAGCTGCTTGCTCGCAGTTTAACGCAGATCTTCCTTAATACCTAAGAAAGGAAAAAAAAAGAAAAAAGTTCTATAAGCTTCATAAATAAACCATTTATTGTAGTGCCATGAAAGACAGCCACTGGATAAAGGCACAATTGTAGCAAACAAAATAATTCTGTAAATCCTACCTTTATTAGCTAGGCTCACATATGGTAAGTTTCAAGAGAAACACATGTTATAGCAAGCATGTATTTTCATTGATATCTGGTACTACTTAAAGGGTACATAAGGACCTTTTTATTGTGTTTCATGTTCCCATGTGTTGCTACACCTGTTTACTTCACGTGTGTGTATTGTGTTAATTTTTTTTTTTTTCATTTTGACCACTTTTTTTAAATTGCATTCCCTGCCTCAAGATGGCTTCCCATGTACCTGCATGGACCTCTCAGAACTACATTTCCCATCATCCTCCCGCTCACTGGTAAATCCATCTGTTACGTATGTGAGCAGGAGGATGATGGGAGATGTAGTTCTGTGAGGTCCATGCAAGGTACTTTACCTAGATTGCTCCAGTAAAAACCCAACTGTATAAATGGGTAATTGTATGTAAAAATAATGTGATATCTTGTAACAATTGTAAGTCGCCCTGGATAAGGGTGTCTGCTAAGAAATAAATAATAGTAACGTTGCTGGTGTATGTTGTATTAGTGACTATATATATTAGTTGCATTTTCAAGATTCACCTCTTCAGAAAGCACCTGTAGAACTCCTCTGTTCTTCCCCTGGGACACTTATCACCCTTCCTTAAATGCGCTTTACTTGCTCTTATCTGCCCCCTATTTTACTGCATTTAATCCTGTACTTCAGAGTACTGTAATCTGCCAAGTGTTTAATCTGTAGTATTTTGTATTTAATTATATCCTGATGTAGCTATCACTGACACTGTTATCTGCTCTGTTATTGAATCGTATTTTGTCATATACTTGTACTTGCTAGAACCGAAGTCGTTGTATTTTATCTTGCTCTAAATTGTATTATTACTTGCACTGTGATTCCTGAAATGTATTTGTTTATGACTGTAAGTTGCCCTGGATAAGGGCGTCTGCTAAGAAATAAATAATAGCTGGACCACCAAGCCTAGAAATTTCGCACAGGAGCTAAACCATGACATTGCTGAGCTAGCTGATGCAAGCTGTACCTTTAAGTGAGTCCTGAGATAGGTGTGTAGCCACATCATTCACATTGATATCCTTCAGGATATCTACAGCAACTCCCACAGCGTTGTTATTAAAGCACTGGACCATGAGCTTCGCTGTGTCCAGGACATCAGCCGTCTCCAGCTTACCCCAGCCAATCTCTTGGTGACTTTCGTTCAGTCTGAACTTAAATTTCTTGAAGTTTGTTGCATCTAAATTGGCCAAATGCTTTTCTAGCAGAGACCAAGTATTAGCCATGCTGACTGAAAAGGAAACACATAGAGGTGTAGAAATGTCATTTAAAAACTAAACCTAGCAACCAAGTTGCAGCTACAGCTCTGACCAAAAGTTTTGCATCACCTACAATTTTAGGATTGAGACTTTAATAAAAATGTAAACTAAAACTATATGAACATAATTTAGATATTTTACTTATCATGTAATCAAAGAAACTACGAAATGGTATCGCAAAAGTCTACCGGAAGCCATATAGAATTAACTAACGAAGAATTAACAGGGCAGCAGTGTGGAGTAGTGGTTAGGGCTCTGGACTCTTGACCGGAGGGTCGTGGGTTCAATCCCAGGTGGGGGACACTGCTGCTGTACCCTTGAGCAAGGTACTTTACCTAGATTGCTCCAGTAAAAAACCCAAATGTATAAATGGGGAATTGTATGTAAAAATAATGTGATATCTTGTAACAATTGTAAGTCGCCCTGGATAAGGGCGTCAGCTAAGAAATAAATAATAATAATAACTAAGGAAGCCATATAGAATTAACTAAGGAAGCCATATAGAATTAACTAACTAACTAAGTCAAATGAAACTTGCTGAATAATGTTATGTTAACATATTGAATTACACACTGCTTTGTAGTTTTCCATATACTTAAAGCAAAACTGGCAAACAACTGAAAAATGTGACATTTCAAAATCTAACATGAAATACTACTGTACTACTATGATGGCTTCCGGTAGACTCTTTGCGATATTATTTTGCAGTTTCTTTGATTACATAATGTTGAATAAAATATCTAAATTATGTTAATATAGTTTTATTTTACATTTTTGTTAAGTCTTAATCCTAAAATTCTAAGTAATGCAAAATTTTGGCCACAGCTGTCTGCTTACATTACAATGCATACCTGACAAGTTTAGTTGCATTTTAAAAAGTCAACCAACTACTTTAATCTTTTATTTGTATGGTTAATTTATTTTACTGCTTTTAATATAGAAACCGCTAACAAAACATCCATTTCCTCTTTCTTTCGCAGCACCAACGAACTCTGCAGAATGATTTAACCAGGATAAAACGGATTCCTCCTCCCTCACCCCCTAAGAAAGGGGCTCCCTCCAGTCCAGGGCAGGCTTGAGGCGTGGAGACTGAACTGCTCCCTCCCTCGCTCACCCCCTAAGAGAAAGGGGGCTCCCTCCAGTCCAGGGCAGGCTTGAGGCGTGGAGACTGAACTGCTCCCTCCCTCCCTCACCCCCCTAAGAGAAAGGGTGCTCCCTCCAGTCCAGGGCAGGCTTGAGGCGTGGAGACTGAACTGCTTCCTCCCTCCCTCACCCCCTAAGAGAAAGTGGGCTCCCTCCAGTCCAAGGCAGGCTTGAGGCGTGGAGACTGAACTGCTCCCAGCTTGAGGTTGGCTGAGTATGTTGAGTTGCCTTTTTTCAAAATCGAAAGAACAAAAATACAGTAAAAAAAACAACCACATACCTTTCATTCTTAAGGTGACTGTACCTGTTTGGACAAGTTAGTTACATTTTAAAATGTCAACTAACTTTATTTCATTGTTTTGCAAGCTTAATATAGAACTCGCTAAACAGAGCCTCAAAGTCTCCACTTTTTTTTGCAGCCAGCTCCAACTAACTCTGCAGAATGATTGGCCAGGATAAAATCAGCTGAAATAAAACACAGGAGCCCCCCCATTCCCTTCTGTAAATAATAATTAGTGCAGGCAGTGCGTCATAAAACTGGCCCCTGATATTTATTGGGATGGTCGTGCAATTTCTTTGTAAGCCACCAGACGTCGCTAAAGAACCATTCTCTTTATTGATGTTGCAAGACAGCCAGCCTCACCTTTTTTAATGTCTAACACAACATCCATTTCCTCTTTCTTTCGCAGCACCAACGAACTCTGCAGAATGATTAACCAGGATAAAACTTTTAAAATAAAGCACTGGAGAAATACAATACAAAAGTGTTACAATAATTTTTCAAATAACATTTGAAAAATCACCTTGAAGTACGTTCCTTGAACTGCCAATACAGAGCTGTCTTTTTTTTTGGCAGGGAATGGTACTGATTGCTCTTGGCGTTGTGTTTTAGGGTTGGATATGCGAACAATTAAATGTCACTTGTTGGTGAGTTCACTTCTTTATTCCTGCATGAAACCGAAAAGACACACCGAGCTCAGTCCCAGCTATACCCCTATGCTCCGTGGTTGACGGGCCTGAGCGAAACCAGAACTAAACTCCTACGCAATAATGTAAACAACAAAAAATAAATATATACATTGCCATTACAGAGTAACTTTATATATACAGTACTGTGCAAAAGTTTTAGGCAGGTGTGAAAAAATGCTGTAAAGTAAGAATGCTTTCAAAAATAGACATGTTAATAGATTATATTTATCAATTAACTAAATGCAAAGTGAGTGAACAGAAGAAAAATCTAAATCAAATCCATATTTGCACACAGTTTTTGAAGGAACTCGGCAGGTAGGTTGGCCCAAACATCTTGGAGAACTAACCACAGTTCTTCTGTGGATTTAGGCAGCCTCAGTTGCTTCTCTCTCTTCATGTAATCCCAGACAGACTCGATGATGTTAAGATCAGGGCTCTGTGGGGGCCATACCATCACTTCCAGGACTCCTTGTTCTTCTTTACGCTGAAGATAGTTCTTAATGACTTTCGCTGTATGTTTGGGGTCGTTGTCATGCTGCAGAATAAATTTGGGGCCAATCAGATGCCTCCTGATGGTATTGCATGATGGATAAGTATCTGCCTGTACTTCTCAGCATTGAGGAGACCATTAATTCTGACCAAATCCCCAACTCCATTTGCAGAAATGCAGCCCCAAACTTACAAGGAACCTCCACGATGCTTCACTGTTGCCTGCAGACACTCATTCGTGTACCGCTCTCCAGCCCTTCGGCAAACAAACTGCCTTCTGCTACAGCCAAATATTTCAAATTTTGACTCATCAGTCCAGAGCACCTGCTGTCATTTTTCTGCAGCCCAGTTCCTGTGTTTTCGTGCATAGTTGAGTCGCTTGGCCTTGTTTCCACGTCAGAGGTATGGCTTTTGGCATAAAGTTTTCCATGAAGGCCACTTCTGACCAGACTTCTCCGGACAGTAGATGGGTGTACCAGGGTCCCACTGTTTTCTGCCAATTCTGAGCTGATGGCACTGCTGGACATCTTCCGATTGCGAAGGAAGTAAGCATGATGTGTCTTTCATCTGCTGCAGTAAGTTTCCTTGGCCGACCACTGCGTCTGCGGTCCTCAACATTGCCTGTTTCTTTGTGCTTCTTCAAAGAGCTTGGACAGCACATCTGGAAACCCCTGTCTGCCTTGAAATTTCTGCCTGGGAGAGACCTTGCTGATGCAGTATAACTACCTTGTGTCTTGTTGCTGTGCTCAGTCTTGCCATGGTGTATGACTTTTGACAGTAAACTGTCTTCAGCAACCTCACCTTGTTAGCTGAGTTTGGCTGTTCCTCACCCAGTTTTATTCCTCCTACACAACTGTTTCTGTTTCCGTTAATGATTGTGTTTCAACCTACATATTGAATTGATGATCATTAGCACCTGTTTGGTATAATTGTTTAATCATACACCTGACTATATGCCTACAAAATCCCTGACTTTGTGCAAGTGTACCTAGAAGAATTGATGCTGTTTTGAAGGCAAGGGTTGTCACACCAAATATGGATTTGATTTAGATTTTTCTTCTGTTCACTCACTTTGCATTTAGTTAATTGATAAATATAATCTATTAACATGTCTATTTTGAAAGCATTCTTACTTTACAGCATTTTTTCACACCTGCCTAAAACTTTTGCACAGTACTGTATATATATATATATATATATATATATATATATATATATATATATATATATATATATATATATATATATATATATATATAATAAATAAATCAAGACTAAATCATAAACATACATGCACGTAGATTAATCATAATACAAATACCTGCATAAACCAGAAAGGCCCAGCTATACACCTTTCTGTTTCGTGGGTTGACCAAAGACTGATTTAAAATGGCGTGCTTAATTTGCTACTTTGGACGATACCATGTAGTGTAACTGTACAGGTGGGGCAATGATGTAGAGGAAATGAATTCACACCAGTCCGTTGTCTTTATCGTAAGGAAAAGCTTTAATCACGAGCTCGGGAGGTTACACAGGTGATTAAGACACACAGTAAGCTCCCCGATCCACAGGTTACAACAACTTTTATACCTCATTAGTTACAAATTCAGACCCGACCCCCTTCCCGTTCTTGGATAAGTTTTACCGCATAGTTGTGCAGATCCAGTTGTCATCTGTTGATTGGTAGTAGGGCTGGTCTTCACTGGTCGCAGGTCCGAGCTGTTCTAGAAGATTCTTCTATCTCTGAAGTTAACTTGATGTCTCTCTTGATATTCATAACAATATTAACATTTAGTGATTTACCATTCTGACACCAGGATGAAGCGTGTGTAGCACAGGGGAACTACACTCATGACGTTAATGTGAATCTAGCGAAATCATAAATAACCCTGCCGGCCTACTTACCTCCACCCCCTGTAAGAAAATGGGTGCTCCCTCCAGTCCAGGGCAGGCTTGAGGCATGGAGACTGAACTGCTCCCTCCCTCCGTCCCTCCCTCACCCCCCCTAAGAGAAAGGGTGCTCCCTCCAGTCCAGGGCAGGCTTGAGGCATGGAGACTGAACTGCTCCCTCCCTCCGTCCCTCACCCCCTAAGAGAAAGTGGGCTCCCTCCAGTCCAGGGCAGGCTTGAGGCGTGGAGACTGAACTGCTCCCAGCTTGAGGTTGGCTGAGTATGTAGAGTTGCCTTTTTTTCAAAATCGAAAGAACAAAATACAGTAAAAAAAAAAACAACCACATTCCTTTCATTCTTAAGGTGACTGTACCTGTTTGGACAAGTTAGTTACATTTTAAAATGTCAACTAACTTTATTTTATTGTTTTGCAAGCTTAATATAGAACTCGCTAAACAGAGCCTCAAAGTCTCCACTTTTTTTTGCAGCCAGCTCCAACTAACTCTGCAGAATGATTGGCCAGGATAAAATCAGCTGAAATAAAACACAGGAGCCCCCCCATTCCCTTCTGTAAATAATAATTAGTGCAGGCAGTGCGTCATAAAACTGGCCCCTGATATTTATTGGGATGGTCGTGCAATTTCTTTGTAAGCCACCAGACGTCGCTAAAGAACCATTCTCTTTATTGATGTTACAAGACAGCCAGCCTCACCTTTTTTAAGGTGTAAAACGCACAATGGAAAGAAATTAAACTGCCAAAAAAAACCAAAAAAAAAACAGAAATAACCTTGTATTATTATTTCTATCTTTAGGTACGTTGTTCTTAAGTTCTGCCAAGTCGCCTAAACGAACATTTGACTAGCCAGCTTTAAATTGTAATACTATCATAAATAATAATAATAATCATAATAATAATAATAATAATAATAATAATAGGAGAGATTTAATTTGGAAAATAGGAATAGCTTTATTTTTGTAAAATTAAAAAAAAATTGTGCTCCTTTTGCCGTGCGAGGATTTCTCCTGCCGTGACCCGGATTCGAACCGGGGTTGTTGCGGCCACAACGCAAAGTACTAACCACTATACGATCACGGCGAGCTACTGGGGAGCACGACGCTTGCTGAACTATCCTGCATCCCATTCCTGAAACAGACAGGCGCTGCTTTTTTTAATTTTTACAAACCTTAAATTCTGCTTACATTAAACGGTGCTTGTTTTCAGGCTAGATATATATCAGGTAGCCAGTGCAGCTGGGCAAGGGGTGTGGGGGCAGCGGCGTTGTGGACTAGCTGCAGTCGGTAATATAGGCGCTATAGCGCTAGCTGCAGTCGGTAATATAGGCGCTATAGCGCAAAGACGAGTTGGAAAAGCGTCGGTAAGTCGGTTTAACTTTTAAACTACTTTGATAAGGCTATAGTCATGGTCTAAAGTGAGTCCAATTTAGCTGTAGCAGTCAACTAAGGGGCGAGAGAGACTTCTCGGTCTGTCGCTGATGTTATATTGTAGGTTCCCATATGGTCTAGCGGTTAGGATTCCTGGTTTTCACCCAGGCGGCCCGGGTTCGACTCCCGGTATGGGAATGACAATTTTTTTTTAAATTATTATTTAAATAAAGAAAGAAAGAAAGAAAGAAAGAAAGAACCTAAAATTTAAAACAGTAGTTTAAATCTTCTGCGTAATTGCCCAGCGAAGAATGGCGGAGACGCTGTCTGTTCTAGCTTGCAGTACCTTGAAAAGCCACGAGAGGCCACTCTAACAACACCCGACATAGACTTTCAATTCGAAAACATGTGTTGCCATTGTTAGAATGATGTCACCCCCAAATGTGAACTCCTATTGAATCTGTATGTGCGTTCTTACATTTGCATATACATACAGTATGTACTGAACCCTGATTTTCCAAATGTAATACAGCTTTGCATTCTGAACGGTTAACAGGCGTCCATAATGGGGTGCTGTTATTCGGAGAGAGGCGGACATCTGTATATTATATTATAAAATAGCACACTGTGAAATATCACATTACATATAAGAGCAGCTGTAAAGTACAATACAATCCGTGGCAAATAAGATCCCATTCAAATAAGAGCAAAATAAAGAACACAGTAAATAATCAGATTTAAGAGCGGGTTTGACTAAGAGTCGATCACGCATTACATATTTGCTTATAGGTGTAAGTCCAGTTAGAACACGTAGTAAGCATGATAAATGGATGAGAATGATTTCAAATAAGACCAATTACAAAAAAACGTGAATACGGATACCAACAAGAGTTAAATCAAACAGAAGACACGGGAAGTAGTTAAAATTGAGAGCAGCAGTTGAATAAAGCGAGGTGTGGAGAGGTTTAGTGCACCTACAAATTGCTAGTAAAATACATACTGTACAAAAAAATATGAATATGCAAGGGGCGGAGCGTCTTTCCATATAAGCGAGCAGGGATTTAACAGGCAGCGAGATCAGCCAATCCAGCACCGTCTCTGCTCCACGCCGAGCCAATCAGCTGCCGAGACTGCGAGTGCGGCACCCGGAAGTCTCTTTGGCCCCGTTGTTTACTGCTGAAGTGAATCTGCGGCTGGGGTGAAAATTAAGAGGACGTAATTTTAATAAAGGGTGCAAAACGAAGGTTTGTGTACAACGCTTTTTAACGTTGACCTCTTACACAGTATTTTTATTAAAAAAAAAAATGAAAAAAGGAGATGGAGACGAGGCTGTTTTTAGCTATTTGTTATTTGTCACAAAAAAACCAACAATAAATTTAAAAAAAAAGGCATGACGTGCGTTGCTTCGTTATTTTATTGCACGGGTGTTGTTTTAACAATGACTGATACAGACTTGGTCTGTGTTTTTTTATTTCATTCATCGACGTGCGTTGTTTGCAACGAAATGGTGCCGCTACGTCTTTATAAACGTATTTTACACAAACGGGATTCATTTAACCTCCTTTTGTTATTTGGGGGGCGTAAGGCACACTGGCTGTTTTATTCCCCCCCTTGTGTTTGTGTTTTGTTTTTTTAAAAAAATAACCTTTTTTTTTGTTGTTGTTTTTTTTAAAATCCCTTCTCCGTATAACCTGAACCGCTAGGCCAGTCTTCCTCCCATTCCCAGCCCCTCGTCTCTAACCCGTTTGCCCAGTCTCCGTCCCCTTGCTTTGCCATGCCATATCTCGCTTGCCTGCCTGCTTTTTTATTTATTTATTTTTTTTCTCGTACCGTTAGCTCAAAACAGTGTGACCCGGTCTAGTGGTTAGAGCTGAGGGACAGGGAGGATGAATTTAGTTGTGACCTAATTGTTTTTTAGATGGGTAACTTGGAGACAGTCATCCCTCGTAGCTTATTTGTTAATGCTGAGGGACTGGGAGGGAAGCAGTGTGGTCAAGTCGTTCAAGCTGAGAGACTGGGAGGGAGGGGAGCAGTGTGGTCCAGTGGTTAGAGCTGAGGGACTGGGAGGGAGGGAAGCAGTGTGGTCTAGTCTAGTGGTTAGAGCTGAGGGACTGGGAGGGAGGGAAGCAGTGTGGTCTAGTCTGGTGGTTAGAGCTGAGGGACTGGGAGGGAGGGAAGCAGTTTAGCTCAGTAGTTGGAGCTGAGGGAATCAGATAATAGAAAAAGCGAGCCATTGTAAACAGCAAGACTGAAGGTCACACAGTTTCTAATCATCTGAACCCTGGGGTGTTTTCGGTGCTGTTGTCACAACAGAAACCCCATCTGCCATTGAAGTCGTTCATGTGAAGCCCTACAAGAAAGGTCTAACAAGCCAGCAGTATACTGAGAACTGCTCAGCCTAGTGTGCTGAAACTTGGTAAGGACATTCCTAAGCACAATTTCTTGACAGTGTCAGAAGGTCAGGGTGACTGACCAAATTGCATGCGCTTTTTCGAAACTCGCATCGACTCAGAGACTTACAAAGTACAGCCAACTGGTTCAAAATATAGCTAGGGGGCTGTAGCACAGACTTCATAGACACACAGTAATCCTACAGGAAGGAGAAGCATTTTGATCCTCAGGGAAACCTTCAAGCATATCTCTGTAACCTTTTTAAATTTGTGTTTTATTCCTCTCCTCACCCCAGATGTGGAGGTGAAGCCCTGATCTTGCGGGGTGAATAGCGACTTTGCACAGCTGCTCTTGGGCGATCGATTTAGGCACCAGCTCCCTGCCCCACACCATGGCTTCCCCGCCCTCCAGCTACCAGGGAGGCCCCGCCCTGCTCGAACCTGCAGAGAAACCGCAGACACCCCTCCTGGAGCAGGCTGGCACTGCACCCCAGGACACGGTAAGGTCAAGGGTCTGCAAAGCCTATGAAAAACCAGGCAAACGCTAAGGTATTGAATTCGTCTTTTGGCATGGTTTGCTTAATGTCTTGTTGTTGTGAAGTGTTGGGAACACCTAGAGGGGTGTCTGTGTGGGGCTCAAATGGTAAATCCCTTTTGATTCTAGTTTTCCTTAAATTATTCAGTTAACGCACACAGGCAGAAGTGTGGAGTAGTGGTTAGGGCTCTGGACTCTTGACCGGAGGGTCGTGGGTTCAATCCAAGGTGGGGGGACACTGCTGCTGTACCCTTCAGCAAGGTACTTTATCTAGATTGCTCCAGTAAAAACCCAACTGTATAAATGGGTAATTGTATGTAAAAATAATGTTGTAACAATTGTAAGTCGCCCTGGATAAGGGAGTCTGCTAAGAAAATAATAATAATAATAATAATGGTTAAGTACTGAGGTTATACATAGATTGCGATTTAGTAAATTAGTTCCATGTGAATTCACGACATTTTTTTCTAATTTATAATAAACATATTCACACATGACTTATTTGCATAAATGTCATACTGTTATATCGTCTAAATAATATGATTCAAAAGTATTTACAATTGGGGGTCCCACTCAGGTTTGTGTCCTGGCTGTGAGAATTCACCGGTCTTCACATTGGCTCTGGCGCTGAGGCAGGGAGGCAAAACCGACAGGGACTGTTTCTCCTCATCGCGCTACAGCGAACCCTGCTGGCCAGGCACCCAGCGAGCTCAGAGCGGAGACCTGCAGGGCTTGTCCTCTAGAGGGCAGTAGCTCACTGACAACCGCTCTCGAGTTCCTGGGTTTGGAAGAGGAAGCTGGCTCAATCGTGGGATCGGAGGACACTCGCTGAACCTTCAGTTCTCCTGAGCAGCTAACACTCTAAATTGGAGAGAAAATGGGGGACAGATTTACAGTTGAATGTCTCCTTGTATTTAAATAAGAAAACCTCAGTTAAGGCTACTCGTGTTCCACAGCCTAACCACATTGCTTCTGAAGTGGAGCCAGGGTGTGGGTGTGGCCTTGCTGGTTACTGACCAGACCTTGTTTTGTTCTGGCAGGACGGAGGAGGAGAGGTGGTTGATGGGAAGGCAGAGGAGCAGCATGACAGAGAGGAGCAGGGCGGAGCCCGGGAGGGGAGGAGGAGGAGGAGGAGGAGGAGGAGGAGGAGGAGGAGGAGGAGGAAGTAGATCCGGTCCGTGTCCTTACGCTGCCCCTGCAGGCGCATCACGCCATGGAGAAAATGGAGGAGTTCGTTTTCAAGGTCAAACCCCTTTTAATGAGGAACACTTCTGGGGGCTTGTCCGGGTTATTCAAGGCATAACTAGAGTACTCTACTGGGATGTAAACTAAACTCCTATTGCATAGCAGTTTCACCCGTTCCAGGTTTTACTATGAGCTTGATCAGCCACAGTGTATAACAAGCTCAGGTGTCTTATTAAACTCGCAGTAAAACCAGGAATGGATCAAACTGATATGTAACGGGAGTCTTATTTCCATTCCTGACTCTGTGAACAATCCTGGTATATCCTCTGTATAATTTATGCAGGAAGTTTAAAAACCTTAAAACACAATGCCAAATTCAGTTTACCTCTAGTGCATGTGTTTACCTGGTTCTAATCAAACTTGTGTTTGCATTCAGTGCTCATAGCCATTGGTAGTAAAGCACTAGACAATGTATATCTTTCATCTATCCATATGTGATATCTATCAATCGTTTTCATTCGTTGGCTGTCGTTTGACACAAAAAGCCTTTTGCATTTCCTGGCCTTGACATGTGACATCACAGCCCCATTATGACATCATGAACCACGCAACCGCAGAAGACTCTCAGGAACAAAAACTGTATGAAGTAGGCGAACATTTCGGCTAATGTCAGTATCGCAGCCATGTTCGCGTAGAAAGTGGTAGAAAAATATAGCCGTGTTTTTTTAGTTTTGTTCATATTTATTTGTTGTTGTTATTACTGTTAACTGTTAGAATAAGGACACTGCTCTGGCTAGTTTGAAGAACAAAATCCAAGATAACTGCGTGCAGTAGGGGAAAGCACTCCACCTGCTGGCCATACTGGGAAATTACAGCATTGGGTGGTCACTGCGCATGATGTTTACTGTGGCGCCACCTTGTGGGCAGCTAATGGAAATTACACCCGCTTTCATCCTTTTATAAGCCCTGAACTTAATGGAGATGAGGAGATTTGAGGACCCAAAACCAAAGGGGCACAAACACAGGCTAAACAGCAAGTCCGAATTAGGGCAACCCAGTTGCGCCTCTGTCCCGCGCATAGAAAGGGGCTCTGATATCAAGGAGAGCAGAAGAAGGCTAAATAACAAGGTGGAGATGGAGGAGTCGCGCGACGAGCGTAGGAAAGGACAGGAGAGAGCAGAGGCTGGAGAATCACAGTCATCCAGCAAGACAAAGTCTCAGCTTGAGGCTTCTGTGAGTAGAATTTAAAGGCGTGCTGACCAAGGCTGTGCGTTCTTATGTATTTCTTATATAATTAATAGGTTGTGCAAAGAGTGTCTCACGTCGGTCTTCTCGTGCGTAAGCAAAGGCTGCTTGCACAAAATTATTTTCTGCTGTAATAAGGAGAGACACCCCTCCCTAAACACAACGTATTAACTTATTAGAAATCGCAAGGATGAAAAAATGGAACTGCTATTGAAAATGTAGTTTTGTTTTTTTGTTTTTTTTTACTTCAGAACTGTGCAGTATGGTCAATGCACGGACGACATCTGTGCACAGGGTAAGATGTGCTGGAATGTTGTCCTTAACAGCGATTGGTTGATTTCCCATAAGCGATTTTATAATTTGCTTTATTAACGGGTTTTGGAGTTCTACAGTTCTGCAAAGAATTGACAGAATAATTCTCTATTGAACACACCCATAACTTCAAAAACGCTCAATCAAAATGCTAAGGTTAAGACTAAGCGAAGTCAAGTAGTAGTTTTGGCTGGTGCCTTCATCAGTGCACTGTATAAGAAACTGAGTCAAGCAGACAAGCTAGACTCAGTTTCAGCTAGTTTTCAGCTAGTGCCTCATGGTTCTTGCAGCTCTGTATAGAACACAGACCCCCCCCGCCTCGTCTGTCTTTGTGATCCTCTCCCTGCGTGTTTCGTCTGCAGGTGTGGGAGGGCGATGGCGGTCATCCCACGACGTGCTCCCTGATTGGCTGAAGGACAATGACTTCCTGCTGCACGGGCACCGCCCCCCCATGCCCTCTTTCAGAGCCTGCTTCCAAAGCATCTTCAGAATGCACACCGAGACGGGCAACATTTGGACACATCTGATTGGTGAGGCAAAACGCCGCGGCCAGGGGGATGAGTCTCAGGGTTCATACACGTCCCCACACTGTGTTTACTGCAGATCAGACTTTACCTGCTCGCTCACTCACTCACTCGCTCGCTCTTTAAATCAAAGAAAAGCCAGCGTTCTCGATCCTTCAGAATCAGACCATTTATATCCAAGAGCTGTCAGTATTATGAAATCCTGTGCTAGTACTGTGTCTGGTGAAATGAAATACAAATCAGTCACGTGTTTGCCTTTTTTGTTCGCATAAGGACCAGATTTGTGAAGGTATTCACACCAAATTTGTTTTCTGTGAAACAAAAATACATGTATTAATGTATGTTTTCTAAGTGTTCGGTGGCCTCATCAAGCTGAGATTCTATTTCTCTCACTCTCTTTGCTGTTTTGGGTCTGTCATAGAAAAAAAAACAGGTGAAAAGCTGCCATAAATGTATGCAGTCTGTTTAGAGAGAACCTGTTGTGGTTTAAACACGCCAAATGCATTGACGTTCATTAGATTTCCGTACATTGTACATTTCCTGCAATTGGCACTAGCCTGGGACTGTATTCCCTAATGTAACATTTACATCGTCCAAAATCAGGGTCTGTGAAACTCGCCACAAGACTCAACACCTATAACGCCTCTTGCCTGCACATCCCCTTCAATCGCTGCACATATAACCGTACCATGTTCAGTTTCCTATCTCTGCATCTGTTTTTAAAATGCGTAATATTATTTTTTTTTCTATGGCAGGGCAACTTCTAGAAAAAACTGTTTTTTTTAAGTTTCAAAAAAATCTAGGGGATGCATTTTCTTTTTCTGCTCTGCTTGCGTTCCCAGGTTTCTTCTTCTTCCTAATCCTGGGGATCGCCTACATGTTCAGCCCCAACATTAACTTCGTGTCGCCAGTGCAGGAGAAGGTGGTGCTCGGCATGTTCTTCCTGGGGGCCGTGCTATGCCTCTGCTTTTCCTGGCTCTTCCACACCGTCTACTGCCACTCAGAGAAGGTCTCCCGCACCTTCTCCAAGTAAGCACCTGAGCCCACAGGCTGAGAAAGCAGCCGAGAAATGAGGTTGAGAAACTAGGACGTTCGTTTGCCAACGTCGGTTTGTTATGAATTAGTCATTCAGCAGACGCTTTTATCCAAAGCGACTTACAGAGACTAGGTGGGTGAACTCTGCATCAACAGCTGCTGCAGAGTCGCTTACAGTCTCACCCGAAGGACGGAGCACAAGGAGGTGAAGTGACTTGCTCAGGGTCACACAATGAGTTAGTGGCTGAGGTGGGATTTGAACCGGGGATCTCCTGGTATCAAACCCTTTTCTTTAACCACTGGACCACCAAGCCAAGCTTATCTCTTGTCAGACTAAATAAACCATCGGTTTACGCTGGGTGTTTCTGTGTGATTTTATTAAGCAATTACAAGAGTGCATGGACGTGCTGCAATCCTAACTTGTTGCATCCTAGTTCATATTGTATTCTAGCAGTACGATTATTTGGACTAACTGTAAACTAAATATAAATCTTGCAGTGTGGAGTAGTGGTTAGGGCTCTGGACTCTTGACCGGAGGGTCGTGGGTTCAATCCCAGGTGGGGGGGACACTGCTGCTGTACCCTTGAGCAAGGTATTCTACCTAGATTGCTCCAGTAAAAACCCAATTGTATAAATGGATAATTGTATGTAAAAATAATGTGATATCTTGTAACAATTGTAAGTCGCCTTGGATAAAGGCATCTGCCAAATTTTAAATAAATAATAATTACAGAAGTAGCAGAACTGTAGGCACGCTTGTGACATCCTTGTCCGTATGGATAAACTCTCTTTCTCTGTCTCTCTCTCTGTCGCTCCCAGACTAGATTACTCTGGCATTGCTCTTCTGATAATGGGCAGCTTTGTACCCTGGCTGTATTACTCTTTCTACTGCTCCCCTCAGCCCCGCCTCATCTACCTGGTGATCATCTGTGTGCTGGGGATCACAGCCATCGTGGTGTCTCAGTGGGACCGCTTCGCTACCCCCCAGTACAGAGCCGTGCGCGCAGGTAAACAGCCCTGCACAACCACCCACAGTCTGTACCAAAACTATAAGAAGTAGACAGACGTGTCTGTGAGTGTACAGCCCTGGGACAAAACGTTTTGCGTCATCCCTCTATAGAATGAACTCATTTTGCTTCATATAAAGTCGAACGAAACCTGCCGAATAATGTTACGTCAACAAACTGAATTGCTTACCGCGCGAAAAAACTGACAAAAATTGAAAAATGTGACGTTTTGAAATCTAAGATGAAATGCTGTACGACTAATATGGCTTCCGGTGTACTTTTGCAGTGCCATGATGTTAAATAAAAGATCTAAATTATGTTTATATAGTTAAAAAAAAAAAAATGATGTCTCAATTTTGAAATTCTTGAAATTCTTTCGTCCACAGCTGTACACTGGATAAGAAAATGAGGGTTGTGACGATTCGAATGATCGATCACGATGGCGTCACGATCATCTTTTTAACAAACTCTTTATCAATTGCAACTTGCTCGCGAGTTGCTCTCACACGTTCTGCTTTAGGGGGGTGGGGGGCTGAATTCAATTATTTGTACCCAGTTAAATATAAAAATGAATATAATCTCAATTCTGCCTGGTTTAATTACACAGCTCTTAAATCGCGCGGTATGAAATCACGTTTCTCTCTCGTGGCAGGGGTATTCCTGGGGCTCGGGCTCAGCGGCTTGGTGCCCACCCTTCACTTCATGTTCTCCGAGGGCTTAATCCACGCCATCACGGTGGGGCAGATCGGCTGGCTGTTCCTCATGGCGATGTGCTACATCCTGGGGGTGGCCCTGTACGCGGCCCGCATCCCAGAGAGATTCTTCCCTGGCAGGTGTGACATCTGGGTAGGTCTGAGCTCCTGGTCAACACCGTTCAAATGCATGATGTGTAATATACAGCACTAGACCCTGATATTGATGCGATCCAGCTCTCTGAAATGTCTTTATAATATACAGCACTAGACCCTGATATTGATGCGATCCAGCCCTCTGAAATGTCTTTTTTATATATAGCACTAGACCCTGATAGTGATGCGATCCAGCCCTCTGAAATGTCTTTATAATATACAGCACTAGACCCTGATATTGATGCGATCCAGCCCTCTGAAATGTCTTTATAATATATAGCACTAGACCCTGATAGTGATGCGATCCAGCCCTCTGAAATGTCTTTATAATATACAGCGCTAGACCCTGATATTGATGCGATCCAGCCCTCTGAAATGTCTGTATAATATATAGCACTAGACCCTGATATTGATGCGATCCAGCCCTCTGAAATGTCTGTATAATATACAGCACTAGACCCTGATATTGATGCGATCCAGCCCTCTGAAATGTCTGTATAATATATAGCACTAGACCCTGAAATTGATGCGATCCAGCCCTCTGAAATGTCTTTATAATATATAGCACTAGACCCTGATATTGATGCGATCCAGCCCTCTGAAATGTCTTTATAATATATAGCACTAGACCCTGATATTGATGCGATCCAGCCCTCTGAAATGTCTTTATAATATACAGCACTAGACCCTGATATTGATGTGATCCAGCCCTCTGAAATGTCTTTATAATATACAGCACTAGACCCTGATATTGATGCGATCCAGCCCTCTGAAATGTCTTTATAATATACAGCACTAGACCCTGATATTGATGCGATCCAGCCCTCTGAAATGTCTTTATAATATACAGCACTAGACCCTGATATTGATGTGATCCAGCCCTCTGAAATGTCTTTATAATATACAGCACTAGACCCTGATATTGATGCGATCCAGCCCTCTGAAATGTCTTTATAATATACAGCACTAGACCCTGATATTGATGCGATCCAGCCCTCTGAAATGTCTTTATAATATATCAGCACTAGACCCTGATATTGATGCGATCCAGCCCTCTGAAATGTCTTTATAATATACAGCACTAGACCCTGATATTGATGCGATCCAGCCCTCTGAAATGTCTTTATAATATACAGCACTAGACCCTGATATTGATGCGATCCAGCCCTCTGAAATGTCTTTATAATATATAGCACTAGACCCTGATATTGATGCGATCCAGCCCTCTGAAATGTCTTTATAATATACAGCACTAGACCCTGATATTGATGCGATCCAGCCCTCTGAAATGTCTTTATAATATACAGCACTAGACCCTGATATTGATGTGATCCAGCCCTCTGAAATGTCTTTATAATATATAGCACTAGACCCTGATATTGATGCGATCCAGCCCTCTGAAATGTCTTTATAATATACAGCACTAGACCCTGATATTGATGCGATCCAGCCCTCTGAAATGTCTTTATAATATACAGCACTAGACCCTGATATTGATGCGATCCAGCCCTCTGAAATGTCTTTATAATATACAGCACTAGACCCTGATATTGATGCAATCCAGCCCTCTGAAATGTCTTTATAATATACAGCACTAGACCCTGATATTGATGCGATCCAGCCCTCTGAAATGTCTTTATAATATACAGCACTAGATCCTGATATTGATGCGACCCAGCCCTCTGAAATGTCTTTATAATATATAGCACTAGATCCTGATATTGATGCGATCCAGCCCTCTGAAATGTCTTTATAATATACAGCACTAGACCCTGATATTGATGTGATACAGCCCTCTGAAATGTCTTTATAATATATAGCACTAGACCCTGATATTGATGCGATCCAGCCCTCTGAAATGTCTTTATACTATACAGCACTAGAGCATAGAACCGATATAATAATATCATGGGTCAGAATATATTACAAACACAAAAATACGTCTCTCGTTGGTTTTAAAGTTGTAATGCTGTGGTGGCAGTTGACCTCAAACTCGCGGGACACTGACCTGTGTCTTGTGTCTGCGCAGTTCCACTCCCATCAGATCTTCCACGTGCTGGTCGTGGCTGGGGCCGTGGTTCACCTGCACGGGGTGTCTCAGCTTCAGGCTTTCCGCTCCTCGCTGGGAGGGGGGTGTGCTGCGGACACCATGCTGTGAGGACCAGCTAGCCAAGGCAGCATCTCAGACACAGCAACAGACTCTCTCTCTCTCTCTCTCTCTGTGTCATTTAAAAGAACCGTGAGAGAATCCGAGATGGGCAAGTCTGCTCCAAGGTAACCCGATTTGAGAAAGTCCTGGGCGGGTAATGTTTTGAACTACCCTGGGGTGGGGTGGTGGTGGGGGGGGGATGACTTACATACCATCTCCTCTGTGCAATAAAAATATTACAACGCTCAACTCCTCTCTGAAAAGAGTCCCCCCCCCCCCCAATATAATTACGATAGGAAATTTGCACAGAGATTTTGCAGTTTTTCCATCGTTCACCGTGCTCTGCCAGGAATGGAAGTAAGAATCCTATTGCATAGCAGTTTTCAACCTTTTCCGGGTTTTAATACATGCTTGATTAGCCCCAGTGTATAGGTCACAAGCTCAGGAGTGTCTTATTATTAAACTCATAGTAAAACCAGGAATGGATCTAACTGCTATGCAATGGGAGCCTTATTTCCATCCATGTGTGCCATGGTTTTTAATATGCTTTACCATATCTCTCTGGGCTTTACCGTGCTTACCTGTGCTTTCCTATGCTCTTTTACACTTTACTCAGTATTAAGATCTGGTACTGTTTAGATAATTGAATCGATTTTACTTGTATGTTTTTGGGTTCAAGTTTGATACAATCCTTGTCTCTGGCCCAGCCTATTGTTGTCCCTCACAAAGTGACGAATTGTTTTACTGGCTGAAAAGACGCTGTGATTTTTATTACGAGAACTGTGATTGGTTGATTCTGTAAAGTTTCTTGGTAACCCACCAATCACAAGGCTTTTTTTTTTACATGTGTAGCAGGTAATACACATACAGATGGTTTCACAGCCCTTGAAGTAGCACTAATGTGGAACTTCCTTATCTAAGATGGTTTCAGGTGGTCCAAGAAAGTAATCATGTTTGTGTAAAATTGGGATGTAGTTATGTAAGAAAAGGGAGCAAAAAAATAGTACAACATTAAAAAAAAAAAAATGTTTTTACACCTCTCCATAAGCTGATGTATTCTAACACATGAGCTGTAGTCAGTGAAAATGCTATTTGTGTAACAAAAACAAAGCACAAGGGGGGGGACAATGGCCTTTTAAAATGTGAGTTATAACCTCCAATTGCTGCAAGTAGTAACATAAGGAGCTTATGTCCCTGCAGATAAAAAAAAAAAAAAAAAATTAGGGTAATATAAACGTACTGGACTATCAACTAGATCTGTTAAAGCAACGGAACAGTAAAACTACAGCTGTGGCCAAAAATTTTAGGATTGAGACACAATAAAAAAAATAAACGATGTGAACATAATTTAGATATTTTATTTAAAATCATGTTATCAAAGAGAAACTACAAAATCCATACTAGTAGTACTGTGTTTCAGGTCACATTTTTCAACAGTTTTTCGTTGAATATATGGAAAACTCCAAAGCGGTGTGTGATTCAATATGTTAACAAGGGAACATTATTCAGCAGGTTTCATACGACTTTATGAAGCAAAACTAGTTCATTCTATAAGGTGATGCAAAACTTTTGGCCAGAGCTGTATATTTTTATTGTGTTGTTGTTATAACGATTTTTTAAACAGTGATACTTGGAAAAACTAACGACTATCACCATACTTTTACGAACTATAAGGATATTTCTGTCAAAATGGAACGATAGGACATGAAAACACTGTAATTTGTATATAGTTGAAAAAAAAAAAAATAACAAAACAAGATTCATATCTTTAGTATATCGGAAGCGTGTTTTTTTTTTTAATGTGTATTAACATCCATGAAAATGAATTTATTTATTTATTTATTTATTTATTTATTTAATAATTTATTGGTTCGTTTTATATATTTTTCCTCGTCACCAACTTTGAATGTGGCGTTTCCATTGTGTAGTTTTGTTTGCAATACTTTCCTGGACGTTTCACCTGTATAGCTTTGGCCAAAAGTTTTGCACAAAAAAAAAAAAAGTAAGATCTTTTATTTAACATCATGTAATGATATCGCAAAAGTAGCGTTTCATGTTAGATTTCAAAATGCACATTTTGTCAGTTTTTCGTTAAGTATCTGGAAAACTACACAGCAGTATGCAATTCAGTATGTTGACCATAGCATTATTCAGCAGGTTTCATTCGGCTTTATGAAACAAAATTAGTTAATTCTGTAGGATGATGCTAAACTTTTGGCCAGAGCTGTGGAGTGAAATAGCCCCACAACTTCAATACCTTCCTTCTTTCCTTCCTTAACCAATGAGCTGCTTCCCCTTCTGACGGACATTCTTTGCAGCCAGTAAAAATTCTTTGACCTTGAACAAAACTCTGAAGTGACCCAGGAAGAGTGGCTGATATTTTTGAAGGCAAAGCAAGGACACCAATAACTTTATTTGACCAGTTTTCTAGTACCAGATGTTTTCAAACGAATGCACATGTTTATCGGTTAGATTTCTAGTCCGTTCACCTCACACAGTGTCTTCAGAGTCACGTTACTGTCTGAAGCCATGTCAATCAATAAGGGAAACAGCTGGCTGGTTAACAACAGTAGATAAGCCATTGAAGGGGTGGGGACAATTTCACGCTCCAGGCAAATCTAAGAAGTGCAAGACTACCTGAAAGTAAAGGACACAAACTGAGAAATTTCTTCAACCGTGTATCAAAATTTAAATACATTTTAGTTTCTGTAACGTTATAAAAACTGTACAGGTGAGGCCTATGTAGAGAGCAGGAAAGGTTCATGGAATTAGATTTCTGAAATATTATCATGATCTGTGTTATGAAGATATCTTGCACAATGGACAAGTCATCAACTGTGCACTGAGAATATACAATTACTGTACATAATGTCTGCCAAGACAGAGACAGCCGTTGATCAATTGCAAGACCAAGACCAACTGAACCGGAGCCAGCAGTTGTGTCAAAATATTTGATACGGTTTCATCTGTCAAAGGTTGAATCTGTCCTTTGGGATATTTTTGGATAGTGTTGACTTGATTTTTACACATGCTGTACTGGCAAATGCAGTCTTACTGTGTTGGAGTGGCTGTGTCTCTCTGTTGTGCGGTTGATGCTTTGTTGAAAGTAATCCCTGCAAAACTCTGTGTCATCTTGAGTTGTCTTGTAAGCAAGTAGCTTAAACACAAGTTATCCAGCCGATTTTAAAATGTGCACAACACTTTTTTTTTCATGTCCTCATTACCAGTGTTTTTTATAATGCCTTTGATATAGGAAAATGCATTTTAATATGAGATTGTTATGCAACCGGCCACTGCTTTTAATTGAGTTCAGTTATGAGCTCCGTTCGGAGACTGATGCATTCCATGGCAAGCGGTGCTGTGCTGTGCTGTACTGTGAAGTGGGGCCTTTGTGACGTTATTTCTTTCAAATGTTTTTTTTCCCAAACTGTAAATGTTGTTGCAGGTTAACAGGATTCAAAATCCCAATGAAACTGAACAGCAGAGAGATTCTGCTTGGCATATAACAGTCACTACTCAGACTAGGTACATTTTGATGAAAAGCTAGTAGATTTTATTTAATTTATAGTGTGGTGGGTGGGGAATGTTTTGTTTTTTTAATGACATACTTGTCCTAATTGGACTTGACAGGTTTAAGCCACTACTTAAAAGACTGACTCAAGACTGATGTCTTCTGTATTCATACAACACCAGAAGCCACATTACAGAATACAACCCTAACTGTTTCCAAGAAAAAAAAGATTAAGGGACAAGATGCAGGCTCTGTGACCTAATCAGAACCACACAATACCCAGAACCTTTCAGCCAGCACTGTGCTAGCTTTTTCAGTTCTCATTAGTGTCTTCACCTGTTTTAAAAACAGAAGAGCCAATTCTAATATGGCCCGCGTTTTTTAAAAACATTAGTTTTGAGTTCGCCAAGCAATTCCAAATGAATCTTAAGCACTTTTGAACAGCTGATGTCTGTATTTGATTGCACTGCCACAGCGTGGTTTTACTGTTGAATATATATATATATATATATATATATATATATATATATATATATATATATATAAAGAAAAAAAGAGAAAAGGATATTTCAGGTAGGTAAAAAGTTACCGTTTTAAATTCATTGCATGAGTGGCCTATAAAGTCATCGATTTAAATTAGACAATCACTAATCAGCCTTTTTTATTTACCATTTTCCAAGATTTTCAGTTCCAGTGATTTGATTTCATACGCGCAACAAATCACAACCACAGAAGCCATGGGGTGTTCTCATACATTTGCACACTGCTGTGACATTATTATATGCATTGCCCTTTTATGCAAGTGCTAAGGCGTAATTTCAGAACAAACGTCATTTTAATCTCTTTTTAACATTTCCATTACTATAGGTGTTGGCAGTGATGAAAAAACCAAAATAATGGCATTTGAAGCTGCTACTGCTGCAAAAAAAACAAAAAAAACGATCAATAAACTACTGGCATGCAAAGTTGAATTATTGCACTTCGCTTGTTTCTACCATTAAAATGATGGGAGTCATTAAAGAACTGGCAGTTAGGAGCATTTCAGTATTGTGGCCTCTGGTCCCCATTGTAGCCTGTTGCTAGGTAACCACGACAAGTAGTAGCAAAGGGAAAAGCTCAGCCCTGTAGTTTTGTGTGTATCCTCCTCAAGGTTTGGGGCTGTCCCATTGCACCCAGGCAGGCGTTCAGAGCATTCATCTGTTGTTTTAACCATGCAGGAGCAACACAGCTGTTTACTCTCACAAAACTAGAACCACTTCATGCTGCGTTTCCGTCGGTCTCTGGGACTGGCTTGAAAGCGGTTTCAAATCGGGCTTGTTTGTTTCCATCAGCAGCAGATCCGAGATCAGTTTCAATCGGGACTGTCAGACACTGCTAGGATAACGGGCTCTCCAAACCTGAACAGTAAAACAATATGGAGGCAGAACATGAGTGCTGTGACTATCATACTGTCAGGGGAATGTTGGAGGGGATGGTGAATTCATTTGTAAATAGCAATTATACAAAACAAGTGATACATACTGTACAGGTGATCTTTGACACTAGACTGGTTGCAGATTGAACGACTGGTTTCGTGTTGCTGATGGAAACGTGGCATAAGTAATACAACTGAAGGTCTTGCAATTCCATAACTCTTCCAGTCTTTATATAGGTCTGAAGCGTACAGAGAGCTAACCTCAAGTAGCAGCAGATATGGCGTTTTAAAATGAAATTACATGGGAGCTGTAACATGTGTTTCTTTCGAAACTGCACATTTTGAGACTGGTTTAGGTCATGGGAGTTTTGTGAAATTTACGTTGTTCGCTACACTTCCTTTTAATAAACAGATGTGTATCCCAGTATAAGCTGGTACATTTATAACGCGGGTTGCAAATTGTTATGTACCCACATACATTGTGTGTTTCTGATTTGGTTAATTGATTCATTCAATTGAAAGTAAATGCTTTAGAAAGTATGCCTAACATTGACCCAATATTTTTTTTGTAGGATTCTGTTACACCTGTGTTTCTGTTTGTTTATTATAAAAAAATTAAAAAAAAACGTTTGTTTTTTTAACTCCCCAAAGAAGACTGTTAATGTTATTTCCAAGTTTAGATGGTTTTTTGCTGAAGATTAATATGTCTGTAAATATATAAATATTAAAACAAGTAGCACCATAGAATTTAAAAATAAATTCAAGGAGTGAGTCTTTTTTCCATTTTTGGAGGAAGTGGTTAATAATTATATTTAATGTACAACATTTCATGGTACCTGATATTTTTTATTTGTCAATAAAATGACCATGCATTGTAAATATATATGTAGCTCTATACATTTTCAAATGTACCGTTTTGCTTTTTGTAATATAAAAATGTCAAATATATGAATTTCCATATGCGAAAAACTTACATCATATATAGACCTACAGCTATGGCCAAAAGTTTTGCATCTCCTACAGTTAAGATTGAGACCAAAAAAAACCCCACTATGAACATATTTTTGATCTTTTATTTAACATCGTCATCAAAGAAACTACAAATATATGGCAAAAGTCTACTGGCAGCCATAATAGTAGCACACTATTTCGTTTTTGAAATATCACATTTTCCAATTTGTCCATTTTTCGTTAAGTATACAAAGCGGTGTGCAATTCAATATGTCAAGGTGACGTTATTCAGCGGGCTTCATTCAACTTTATGAAGCTAAATTTGTTAATTCTATAGGGCGAGGCAAAACTTGTAGCCATAGCTGTACAGTAAAAAGTAAATTATGATACAACGATGAATGCTTACATAGAACTTAATTGTCTGATGTGTAGAAATTACACTTGGTATTTTTGATTTTGAAAGTAGAGAGAGCAAGTCATTCTCCTCTCCTTACCCTCCAAACCAATTCATAGTATAAAGTTTCTGAGGGTCCAGCTTAGACCCGTGGGAGCACCCGACCTCTAGGGGTCGCTAAAGTGCAATGAGCTAAACAAACCCCAGATCATTTTCCTCCCTAACCCTGCAGGAGTGCAAAAGACAATGCGGTTTCCCCCAAAGGGTCCCCAGTAAGGCTGGGGCGATGCCTAATTTTTCACCATCGATATGTCGTTCTCCAAAAAAACCTGATGCATCGATTTAATCGACGTTATGAAAGGGTAAAAAATAAATACAAACACAGTAATACACGCGGAGCTGTGGATTACTGTGTAATATTGCTAGTAATGCTTTAAAAACTGGCTTGCATTTGAATTGTGTTAAGGAACATGATAGTGTCCGCATTTTGTTTTAATTTAAGCGATGACCGGCGTTGCTTACAATCTGTCCAGCATTACTGAATACCTGCTCGCTATGGACTGACGTTGCCGGGATGCTTCATACTTCTGACCAAAGATACAACTTTTGGAACGATCTTGTTTTTCTTCATTTTTACTAGTAGTTCAGATGAATAAATGCGGATTTTGTTTGAAGTTTTGTAGGGTCCCATCTCATTAAACGTTTTGAAAATGATTGCCAAACGTCGGAAGGCATTGTAGCTCGGTCGATGCACTATTTGTAATTCTAGCACAGCTCTCAACTTTCTCTGCACAGGTCCAGTGCTATCAGTAAACACTCACATGTAGATTCAGCGAATCAGACATGATGGGAGCAGAGAAGCTCTGCGTTTTAATGCCGATTCCAAATGTAATAAAAAATAAAAGCTTTCCTTTGCTTCAACCCTTTACACAAAAACGATGCACAGGCTTGACTGTCGATGGTTGTTGAACGATACGATGCATTGCCTCAGCCTTAGTCCCCAGCCGCCAACTTGGCGCAACCAGGATTCGAACCAGCAAGCTCCTACCTGCATGACCCCCTGCACTGCACATATTATTAGAACATATTATTCATATTAAAAAAATGCACAAATTTTAGAGTGCAAGGATACTTGAAAAAAATCACATTTTCAGAAATACACACCATTATAATTGCAGTTTTTATAAGACTGACTTAAGCAATTGGCTGATCATGCACATTACAATACAAGCAAGCAATTCGGCATTTTCACATTACTAATATGTGGGTAGTTCTGGCTGATTGTAACTTCAACTGCTAATATTTTGCATGCCGTTTGAAATGCAGACTTCATATACTCACAGTGTTATAGAAACTCCTAGGTTGTAACCTACAGCCCCCCCCTTCACATATAACGCTTTGAGATTCTGGCTTCATACTCGGTACACAGCTGCATTCTGTGATTGTCCAAGTCAAATTTGATCAGTAATATTACAATGCTGCCACCACCACTGTCAAAGCCTCATGTCTTCCTTGGAGGTATTGACTTCATCATATTTGCTGGGTTTTCAGGAACACTGGTATGCTCTGGTCACTTTACATGGCTGTCATACTGAGGTCAGGTTTGGGGATTTAGAGACTGTACGCTTTGAGCTATTGTCTTTTATATTTGGTACACAGCTGTATTCTATGATCGGTCTCCGTTAGGGACCAAATGATCCGTTGTCACTTTGTTTTCTGTTCTAACGATAGAAGATTCAACACAAACAAACTTGCATACAGTTAGAGAGGTCATGACAGCCATCATAAAATCCCTGATCCTTTGTTTTCAACTTTGTTAAAGTAGAAATAGAACCAACAGTCCAATTTGGATACAAGTTTGAGTGGGTACCCAGTTGCAGTATGTGTTAAGAGGTTCAAAATGAAGGAACCCATGCTGTTTGTGGAAGGAACCGTACAGACGCTACAATTATGTTGTCAGTTTAAGTAGTATCTGCAGATACTGGAATACGAGCTCAAAACATTGTTCCTGTCCGGGTCATTTCAGCTCCAGTTGACTAAGAGATTAGATGGTTTCCTTAGGTCTTGGCTCAATTCATTGTTGGTAAGCTGCTGAAACAAGTTTTTAAATGTGTTTTGCGTGTACACACACCACCTACCCAGAACCGTTTTCTCCATCGCACGCGTTTCATCTACAGCTTTGGCCAAAAGCTTTGCATCTCATCGAATTTTAGGATTGAGACGTAGTTTTTAAAAAAAAAAAAAAAAAAAAAACTATGCGAACATAATTTAGATGATGTAATCAAAGAAACTACAAAATGATCTGGCCAAAGTCTCCCGGAAGCCATCATGGTAGAACAGTATTTCATGTCACAATGTCACATTTTTCAATTTGTGTCCGTTTTTCTTTAAAACGCAAAGCGGTGTGTAATTCAATATGTTAACAAGGGAACATTATTCAGCAGCTTTCATTGGACTTTATGAAGCAAAATGAGTTCATTCTAGAGAGTGATGCAAAACTTTTGGCCAGAGCTGTACAGTATGATCCTTAACCACAAATGGAGGAAATATCTCTCCAGAATTTGGTTCACTCGAGCTGGAAAAATAAAAGATCTTTGCTTCGCTTTCACAAACTATATCCGTTCACCTAAACCATCTGCCCCTTCCTGCAGTACCAGCTTGCCTCTTGGATGGCGCTGTAGAGCAGAGCCCCTGCTGGCACTTTCACATAGCTCTCCTGGGACATATTCTCCACCTGCAGCTGCCTGCCCGGTCCCTGCAGCGCCACCTTGTGGAGGTGCGAAAACAGCAATGGCAGATCTTGCATGAGACGATACTGGGAAGCCAGCCTCAGGATGCCTGGTATCTCATCCTCCGTCGAATACTCAAAGAAAATGGTGATGTATTTCGACAGGTCCTCCCCCCTGGACTTTGCACGGCCCATTTCCTCTCCGATGTGGGCGACAGCTGCCTGTGAAATACCCCTCTGCCCAGCTTCCCTCTCTCCCTGGTGGGGGACCCGCAGCCCTTTGGTGCAGACCACCAGCACAAAATCGCTCTCCTCAATTTGATGACACATCCAGCCCATTGGTCCTTCCTCTGCTATCCTCAGAGTCTCCCACAAGTCCAGAGACACCTAGTGGAGAAATAAATGTTACATATAAAAAGGTCTTGTTGCTGTACTCGCGTTTTAATGGCGTGGCAACCTGTTGTATCGAATGGAGAGGCGAGGACCGGACTCAAACCGCTAACCTACCTCTGCAAATCGCCAGGTAAGTCTAATGCAGAATTCAGTGTTACTAATTCAATCTGCCTACTAGAAGTAGATATATTACACTGCCAACATAGTGGTTTACACCAGTCTTGGCCGTTTGTACATGAATGGTTTGGCTACACAACAAACGATCACCCTGGGTAATGGTTGTTATTTACGCCTTGCGCTGTCCGATTTCAGAATCAAGTCACGTGGTTTCGCAGGTCACTCCAGACAGCGTGAAGGAAAAAAAAAGCGAATTAAAATGACAAGTACGGGGATCTGCGTGGAGTGCAGGATGCCCCTATAGCCTGGAGGTCGCCGGTTCGAGTCCAGGGGCGGCACACATTGGCGAGCACCGCCCGGAGGGACGGAGGTGGGTGGGTTAGGTCGGCCAGGGTGTCCTCGGCTCACCAGCGACCCCTGTAGTCTGGCCGGGCGCCTGCGGGCTTGCCTGTAAGTTGCCCAAATTTTGGAACATGATTTCATGGCTCTCTTTTTCCAGCTCCTACAGAATGCTTGCTATAATATAATACAAGTATATGTGTATATATGAGAGATGTTTTTAATATGTAACACCAGCTCTATTTGATTATATTAAGCTGAGTTAAAAAATATATGTCCCTTCTAGCCACATATTATGTTACCTTTTCAGTGTGTTGTCAATGGGCCAGTTTAACTTCATATACAAATGTGTGTGAAGTATTTGACAAAGACTGCCTTTGAATAAGCATACAGTGGTCAGTTCAATTTCAATGTAAGCTATAATAAACATCTTAAGTATAACAGCATTATTTAACTGTGCCATTCTCTGACTATGCCTGACCTCTCACTCTGTTTCTAAAAGTCGCCTGCTCAAGCAGGATTCAGACACCCTGTTTTATTGCCAAGACTATTGTTTTGATTAATATGAAACACCATTGTAAGCACTTCTCCAAATTCATCGCATGAAATCAGTTTTCTCCCAACGAAAGTCGCTACTTATTTGATAAAAGCTGTGACGGGACACAACTCCCCTAATTCGTGGAATGCTCCCTTCTACTATGAGGTTTTCTTATCATAGAAAGACCTTGGATTCAAAACTGCAGACTACAAGTAAATCTCACTTTGACTGCCAAAAAGAACCTTCCATATCTAGCACTGCTCTGCTTGCAAGCGGATAAGGGCAAGGCTATTTTTCAGTAGGTTTTTTGTGTACTAAAATTATTGAATACAGTTTACACTTTGACTAATATTCCAACCGTTCCTGTTTTTTATTCCAGTAAAACCTTTATATAAACTAAACATTTATATTCTTTAATTTAATGGATGTTGTAATGTCTAAAAGATTTTTTGTTTAGTTGGAGAAACTGAACTCATTCTTAAATTGATTAAATTAAATTCTCGCTCCTGCTTTTACAGTCTACAGGGCAGCAGTGTGGAGTAGTGGTTAGGGGCTCTGGACTCTTGACCGGAGGGTCGTGGGTTCAATCCCAGGTGGGGGGGGACACTGCTGCTGTACCCTTGAGCAAGGTACTTTACCTAGATTGCTCCAGTAAAAAAACCCAACTGTATAAATGGGTAACTGTATGTAAAAATAATGCGATATCTTGTAACAATTGTAAGTCGCCCTGGATAAGGGCGTCTGCTAAGAAATAAATAATAATATTTGTATTACAGTAGAGCCTTAACCAAACCCTTATCTCTCTTCAGAGAGTTTTGTCACTCTTATTAGATCAGAATACTTTTTTAAAAACCTCTATGCTTAGTAACAACACAATCAAATAAAATCAAAGAGATCTTTTTAGTTTCAAATACCGTTCTGTCTAAAAAGGGTTACCTTTTTCTTTTTGCTAATTTGCAATACCTAGACTCTGTGTTTAATTCCCCCAGATGCCTTTCTTTCAAGGTTACAGACTTCCAAGCGTCTATGTGCACCAAAAACAAAAGCTTTTTTTCTAACATTAACACTTGTTCAGTGTTCTTAGTTCAAATCATCATAACCGGTTTATAATTTGCTGCAATATTATTTATGCTGGTTTTATATTCTTTAAAACAATTATTACAATATTTGACAGGTGTCAGTTAGTACTGAACTTCTTTAGTTTTTAACTGTAATATGTCCGTTCAACAATGATGCTGTTATTTGTATAACAGTAACTTTAAATGATTTTATAACATGTATTTCTAATTCAGTATAACAGATGCTAACATTATTTTACTGAATTAAGTCTGACCCCTTTTTTTGTTCATACAAAATCTAGTTGAAACAGGTTTTAAGACAACCTAGCCTTTTGCCAATTTTTTGGTGTTGATTAATGAGAGACATGAAGCTACTTTTTCTCTTAAAACTGGAATGCGCCAACACAGCCTTATGATGAGAGTCTGCGGAGTTTGATTGCTTCCAGCAGGTGCTTTCATAGACTGCACGCAACAACTATCCATCGTTTTCTTCTGAGTATGCAGATCTTTTTGAAACGAACATATGCAGTATTATTATAATTATTGACAAAGAGTATATCATATTATTTCAATCAATACAGGTTAGTTTAAATCATTCAATAACTCAGAACGTTCCCAACAGGATCTGCGCCAGGCTCAGCTCGGAGTGGTTCTGTGCACACCACGACAGGCCTGTGCACATCTGCTAAAAATATTTTCTAAAACACATCACAGTCATTAAAATATTTGTTGCAGTTTGGCAAATGTTCAATTTGTTTCCCCAAAGATCAGCCTGCTTTCTGCTGTGTCAGTCTTGGGTCAGTTTCTGCTCACAGGTGTGGATGATCTTTTAAAAGTCTGATACCTGCAAAAACTTGTTAGCTGGGCTCCCATCTCTGCATTCCCATCGTCAGAGGGCAAACACCTTTGAACTGAATCTGGGTCCATCAAAGAACCGCATACCCTTGCAACCATGGAAACAGATCTGATGACTTGCATCACAAAAGGGACGTGCCAGAACCATCTGTGACAATCTACTGAAGGTAATGGAAGATGTTGGTTTTTTTATACATATAATATATGGGCTTGGTCATGTTAATAGTCATAAATAATAGGAAAAACATCCAGAGTTGAAAGAAATCTGCTAGAAGTTCACCCCAATATATTTACACGGCCATTTAGATTTTTGTCAACAACTTTGTCAGGTCTTAAAGGATCACAGTGATTCTGCAACAACATCATGACTAGGTAACCCATTCCATCCCCTCACCACTCTCTGTGAGAAGAAGAGTCTCCTTCAGCAACATGACTAGGTAACCCATTCCATCCCCTCACCACTCTCTGTGAGAAGAAGAGTCTCCTTCAGCAACATGACTAGGTAACCCATTCCATCCCCTCACCACTCTCTGTGTGAAGAAGAGTCTCCTTCAGCAAAATGACTAGGTAACCCATTCCATCCCCTCACCACTCTCTGTGTGAAGAGTCTCCTTCAACAACATGACTAGGTAACCCATTCCATCCCCTCACCACTCTCTGTGTGAAGAAGAGTCTCCTTCAACAACATGACTAGGTAACCCATTCCATCCCCTCACCACTCTCTGTGTGAAGAGTCACCTTCAGCAACATGACTAGGTAACCCATTTCATCCCCTCCCCACTCTCTGTGTGAAGAAGAGTCTCCTTCAGCAACATGACTAGGTAACCCATTCCATCCCCTCACCACTCTCTGTGTGAAGAATTGTCTCCTTCCCTCTGTCCTAAGTCTATCTCCACTTCATTTCCAACAGTGTCCTCTGGTCCTGGTTTCCGTACTACACTTACAGTACACGATTCATAAGCTCTTAGTTGGTCTCACGTGCTGGCTCTCACCCGGGCTGAGGCGTGCTGCTGCAGGAAGGCGGCGAATCTCATTACCACGGCAACGTGTGCGGGCCCGTCTGCGCTGGAGTAACAGATGAACACGTGGGGGGGCGAGACCGGAGAACCCAAACTAGGGACTAGGAAGAGATCCTCTTTCAAGTCACCTCCCGACCGCACGCCTGAAAACGGAGGCCAACAGAGAACCAGCTGAATAGCAGTCCATCTCTGAGCTCAATAGCTGTAATGCTTAACAGCTTTACACTTTACATCAATTGACTGTTTGTCTTAGATTAACCTCTATAACACTGTTGAGAGCATTACCAAAAGAGATTTCTGCTGGCGTGTGACCTCAGTAAGCGGCATGAAGCCAATAGCTGATTTAAAGGAAGGGACGTCAACTTGACTTACAGTCAGTGTAAGCAGATGCATCCACCCCACCCCCTGCATAAAACCACAGCTGGATTTCTGTCAAGCATTTTACAGCTCCAGGGAACCTACCATGATTGCATTAATACCATTTCCAGGATAACTAGGCAGGTGGTTTTCCCCACAGCGCTGTAAAAATGCTCTTTTTAAAATCCAGCTGTGTTTTCTCCTGGCAGGGTCGGGTTTAGAATGAAAGAGTAAGCAAGTTTTCTTATTTCATATTCGACTGTTTCGTTGCTTTTTTTTTACGAAGTTTGCAATGATTCCAAGTGGTTGTAATTATGCAAATCTTGTGTTTTCTTTTTTTTTTCTTTTTTACTTTTATATACGGGAGTGTTAAAGCGAAGGATTGCAAACGTCCTAAACGATTCCTGCTTTCTCTCGATGTTTCTTTGAGTTTTGCTGTAGACTCACCCCTGTACGGACTCTTCCTCGTTCTCCTGTGGGGTAGCAGCAGCAGGACTGCGGTGACGGTTAAGACGAGGAGCGCCAGAGACAGCAGAACAGCCAGGGGAACAGAGTTGGGGCGCTGCGGTTCCGCATTCACTGGGGAAAATCACAAAGCAGGGTCACAGAACACCCAGTAGCATTTACACGAAATGCATTATCTTTGCCGTGTTGGAGCAGGGGTCGCCGGCCCCAGAGAGCTACTGGGTCTGCTGGTTTTCATTTCAACCGAGCTCTCAATTACTTAATTGCACCCATTATTGGCTTAATTAGTTAAGATTAACAGGTGTTCCAGATCTTTAGCCATTTAAAAAAAACACATTTATATTTATTTATATCTATATATAATGTGTGTGTGTGCGCGCGCGCCTGTGTTGATGTGGTTATATAATTAAATAGCATTACACTCACCATTTCAATGAAAGTTCAGACGCTGTGGAGCTTTTTTAACACTGAAACATCTTTCTGCAGTTGCAACTGTAACAGGTAGCATGGCCAAAAAGCAACAATAGGTGGAATACATGAGGATACAGAAGCCCCAAGTCGTGTTCTTTACAGATCTTCGTGACTTCTGGCGAAGACATTGCACTGTCCGATTCGCGAGCGTTAAAAATGGGCTCAGTGTGGTGTGCAAATAAATCGTGTTGCATTGCATTGAAATTCTTGATTCGGCTTCACAAGTGCTTTCCCTTTAGTATGTGAACAGTTTTCAGTTTAGCATAAAATAGCAGAGTTTTAAAAAAAAAAAGTCCTTTTTTCCCTGCAGGTGGACTCAAACATTCAAGGGACACGCGCGCCAGTCCTTAACTGCACGTTTCAGGAAATCCGTTCGATTTGTGAGTGTCAGTGACAGAAAGGGGCAAACGCAATACATTGATAAGCAGAAATCGATATTTTGGAGATGATAATTGGAGGGGCCAGTGCCCCTGCTTAAGCTGTGCTCCAGAGTTGTTCATTTCTGCACAAGAAAGAGGATGCCAGATGAAGGTCCACGAAAGTAGCATGCTACACAGCAGGTGGAGTTGCAATAATTCATGATTATTCCTGTAAGTTCCTGCAAGCCCGCTTTTAATTGACAGTTGGTCGTGTTTGCTCTCTGACGTCATATGCAGTTACCCGGCATTTCTCTTGCATGTTCAAACACCTGCCCTGGATCCATTCCAGCAATGCTTTTATCACAAACCGAAACATTTTTTTTCTGTGTTAATTACCTTTTCCTACCTGAAACCTGATGTGTGTTTTTAGAGGGTCCACTATGTCGGCTGATATCTAGACAGCACAGAGAAAGACATCAAAATAAACATTCATACCCAGTTATTAAAGGGTTCATGAGGACCTTTTTATTTTATTGTGTTTATGTAAGGTGTGTGTATTGTTTTATTTTTTAACTACATTTCCCATCATCCTCCGGCTCACATATGTAACTGAGATGGATTTACCAGTGAGCAGGAGGATGATGGGAAATGTAGTTCTGAGAGGTCCATGCGGGTACATGGGAAGCCATCTGAGGCAGGGAATTTAAAAGTTTAAAAAAGTGGTCAAAATGTTTTAAAAAATAAATAAAACAATACACACACCTTACGTCAACAGTTGTAGCAACACATGAGAACATGAAACACAAGACCTCTCTGTGCTTTACAATGCTTCCCTATGCTTTACCAGACCTCTCTGTGCTTTACAATGCTTCCCTATGCTTTACCAGACCTCTCTGTGCTTTACAATGCTTCCCTATGCTTTACCAGACCTCTCTGTGCTTTACAATGCTTCCCTGTGCTTTACAGCACCTCTCTGTGCTTTACAATGCTTCCCTGTGCTTTACCAGACCTCTCTGTGCTTTACAATGCTTCCCTATGCTTTACCAGACCTCTCTGTGCTTTACAATGCTTCCCTATGCTTTACCAGACCTCTCTGTGCTTTACAATGCTTCCCTATGCTTTACCAGACCTCTCTGTGCTTTACAATGCTTCCCTATGCTTTACCATCCCTCTCTGTGCTTTACAATGCTTCCCTATGCTTTACCACACCTCTCTGTGCTTTACAATGCTTCCCTATGCTTTACCATCCCTCTCTGTGCTTTACAATGCTTCCCTGTGCTTTACCAGACCTCTCTGTGCTTTACAATGCTTCCCTATGCTTTACCAGACCTCTCTGTGCTTTACAATGCTTCCCTATGCTTTACCAGACCTCTCTGTGCTTTACAATGCTTCCCTATGCTTTACCAGACCTCTCTGTGCTTTACAATGCTTCCCTATGCTTTACCAGACCTCTCTGTGCTTTACAATGCTTCCCTATGCTTTACCATCCCTCTCTGTGCTTTACAATGCTTCCCTATGCTTTACCATCCCTCTCTGTGCTTTACAATGCTTCCCTATGCTTTACCACCCCTCTCTGTGCTTTACAATGCTTCCCTATGCTTTACCAGACCTCTCTGTGCTTTACAATGCTTCCCTATGCTTTACCAGACCTCTCTGTGCTTTACAATGCTTCCCTATGCTTTACCAGACCTCTCTGTGCTTTACAATGCTTCCCTGTGCTTTACAGCACCTCTCTGTGCTTTACAATGCTTCCCTGTGCTTTACAGCACCTCTCTGTGCTTTACAATGCTTCCCTGTGCTTTACCAGACCTCTCTGTGCTTTACAATGCTTCCCTATGCTTTACCAGACCTCTCTGTGCTTTACAATGCTTCCCTATGCTTTACCAGACCTCTCTGTGCTTTACAATGCTTCCCTATGCTTTACCAGACCTCTCTGTGCTTGACAATGCTTCCTGATGCTTTTTTTCTGGTAAACATTTGTCAGACATTTTATTTAAACAAAAAAGTTACCTCACAGGAGTAGTTGACACCAGGTTTGAGTCGGGACAGTATGAAGCTATGACGAGTCACATTCTCCTTGTCATTCTGAGAAAAGAGAAGTCAGTTTATTTTTGTGTGTGTGTGTGTTTAAGAGGATATGAGCTACTGGCCTCTGGAGGACAATCCCTGCAGGTGTCCGTAGGGGGCGCTATTTAACCCCTATTTATAAACCGCATTTTATTCTAGGAGATGGAAAGTATATGTGACTAAAATTCTCGTTTGACCCTCTTAGTAGATATCACATAATTATATTGCTGATTTTTTGCTTTTTAGTGGTCACCAATTATTTTTATTATTTTCTCCCAATTAAAAACAAATTTAAAGCTCGGCTCACCGCTACCACCCTGCGCTGACTCGGGAGGGGCAAAGCGAACACTGCGCTGTCCTCCGAAGCGTGTGTCGTCAGCCGCCCGCTTCTTTACACTCTGCAGACTCACCGTGCAGCCGCCTCAGAGCTACAGCGTCGGAGGACAACGCAGCCCTCGGGCAGCTTACAGCAAGCCTGCAGGCACCCGGCTAGACCACAGGGGGCGCTGGTGCACGGTGAGCGGACCTTAGATTTTGAAATGTCACATTTTTCAATTATTTTCGTTGAGTATATGGAAAACTACAAAGTGGTTTGCAAAATGTTTAAAATATACACTAAAACACACACTTGTACTGGCCCTAGCGGTTAACTCACCACTGTTATCTTGGTTATATTTTTCAACCCCCTGCCCTCACAGAAGGTGAAATAATCATGGATGTTCAGACTGGGGGGGGCCAGGTCAAAGGTCACAGTGACATCCGTCCCAATCTGTTGCACCTTGACAGTTTTGGGGTTGGGCTGCCAGTCTGTGAAGAAAAAAAAGGACCTTTTAAAGATGCTTCTTGTAAAATTAGGATGGGGTCCTCATTAAAAATCTTTTTTTTTTTTTTACACCCAAATTTTCTCCCCAATTTAGAATCTCCATTTACGTTCCCTCACCACAGCAACTCCCCACAACAGCTCAGGAGAACTGAAGGTCAATTGCTGTCCTCCGATCTCCAAGCCAATCATCTCTTTATACCCAGGAGCTCCACAGCGGATGTGAGCTACCGCCCCCTGGAGGACAAGCCCTTCAAGGGTCTGCTTTGTAATAATAATAATAATAATAACATTTTTTTCTTACCAGATCTGCATTTCTGTAAGCCCATCCTTTCTAAGCAAGCTGTGAAAACAGTAACAAACTCCGTTGACAAGTGGTGTATCATATGAAAAACGAAATGTTGCAAATTTAATTATAGCACAAAGCTTCTAATGAGCTTATTATTTTCCAGTATGCCTGAGATTGGATTGCAGATGGAACCTGCTGCAGCCCCAGTTTGAGATTCAGTGTTGCAGATGGAAATGGGGCATGAGTGAATGTACTACAGCTTGCTCTGTGAAGTTGCTTGAACGTTTTGCGTGCTTTAGCTGTGTTGCATGAGGATGTTTTTAGTTGGGATTCGGATATTCCACAAGTGAGGCACAATCACCGGACTGTTTTTCATCAGGATTTTTAATATTCTGTTTCCATTTCTCTCTCTTCGTATGGCATTTGAAAAGCAATGGACCGAGTTTATAGCTGGATGTTTGAACCTCCCGCAGGAGTGTCTGTTGGGCAGTGTGACGTGATGGCTTGCGGTGACGGCAAACACACCGTACTGTACGTGAATGCGCTGTTGCGTGGTTTATTATGAATAAAAACTCGTAGCAATTGTCATTTTTGGTTTGTGCTTCACCTCCTGACTCTCGTTCGACCTGTGAACACAACCCTGTATCACCCGTGATCACCCTATTTATACACCTGTGGAGCCTTCATTAATCGTGTCATCACTTATTCAATTCAGGACTCCAGCCCCATTCCCACGTGTTTTTGTAGGGAAGATTCTATTTCCTTCCTGTCACCCATTGTTACACACACACACACACACACCCTCAATGGACTATCCTTGCACTTTTACTATCTCGTTGTAGACTTGTTGCAGTCTTAATGCATTCTAGTACATATTGTATTTCAGTAGTATTATTTGCACTTACTGTAAACTGTGGAGGCTTTGTGGTCCAGTGGTTAAAGAAAAGGGCTTGTAACCAGGAGGTCCCCGGTTCAAATCCCACCTCAGCCACTGACTCACTGTGTGACCCTGAGCAAGTCACTTAACCTCCTTGTGCTCCGTCTTTCGGGTGAGACGTAATTGTAAGTGACTCTGCAGCTGATGCATAGTTCACACACCCTAGTCTCTGTAAGTCGCCTTGGATAAAGACGTCTGCTAAATAAACAAATAATAATAATAATAATAAACTACACTGTTAGCTTAAATCGTAACTCTGTACTGCCCTGTAACACCTGTAAGTCGCCTTGGATAAAGGCGTCTGCCTGACAAATAAATACATCATAATAATGGAGAGACTCACAGCGAGTGTTGAACTTGTGGCTGTGGTGAAGACTCTCCCATGCCTCTGGTACTGGGAGAGGCATCACTGTGATGACGTACTGGGATTCCAGTTCCAAACTGGGAAACGGATCCGAGTGGTATACCTGAAACAAAGTGAACGTTAAAGGAATCTGTCCTCCAGACCATCTAAGACTCCTGTTGCACAGCAGTTTAATAAGACACACCTGAGCTTGTTACCCGTACACACTGCGGCTAGCAAAACATGAAATGGTGAAACTGCTGTGCAACAGGAGTCTTTGTGCACTGGGTTCGTTGTAAATTGAATTAGGTTCTTGGAAACATTTCTCAGTGTTACAACCACTACCACAAATACATTTTATTTTTCTTACCAGATCTGCATTATGAGTTTAATAATAAGACACACCTGAGCTTGATACCTAGACACACTGGGGCTCATAGTACAAAAAATGTCCATTTCCATCCCTGCTTCTAAAAAGTTCTCCCATGTAAGCATTATGGATGTTCATATTTTAGACATTTCCCCTGAGTATTTAGAATTGTTTCTGCCTGGCTTTTGCCTGGTTTTAGAGAGGCAAGCTGACAGACTTTTGCTTTTTTCCTCGGCAGAGAGGTTTCTAGTTGTGTGTCTTACTGTACTGTACCCGCTGTGTATCAGTAGCCCCCAGTGACAGGTTGGCATTGAACAGGAGCAGCTGGCAGTCTACTAGCAACCCCCCCAGCTTCTGCAATGACACCTGGTATCCACGCAAGAACTCTATACCTACGAGAGGGAGAGAGAGGAGAGCGGGTAAGAGATCGCACACAACACACATTCCACGTGACAGAAGCCTTCAAATTCAGCTGAATACTACACTAGCAACAACCAAAAACCGCAAATAACATACCAAACGCAAAGCATTCAGACTGACAATATAAGAGAGCACAGTATACCCTATACTCTTATATCGTCAAATGCAGAAAAAAACAGGTCAGGTCTTTTAACAAAACATTGACTTGAATTTCTTCTTCGTTTTGTAATTGGATGACCAGCAAAGCTCATGATGTCCTAGATAAATGGGTGTTGCAAAATAAGTCACGGCGATCAATAATCAATTATTATTGCATCTCAGCTTCTATCATAAACCATAAAAACTCTACATTGTTGAACTTAATTGTTCAGTACTAAAATGTTTTGCAAAACCCTAAATGCTCAAACTCCAGACACCAGGCTCCTGAATGCAGTAGAATATTGCTTGAACAGACCCTTTTCTGATATAAGCCTGACCAATCGTTTATTCTTAAATTGGCCCATTCCGCGTTGCGTTTGCTACAGCCACGTTAAGGACTCTGGAACTCAGTCTGGTTTGTGAATTTTCAATGGGCTAGAGAACCATGTTGATTTACAAAGCTGACACTGGCACAAAGCGATTGGTATTTACCATATTCATTCGGTTTCCACATGACCACCACCGTGTCCTTGTCCAAGTCAGACGTGTTGAGGAACATGAGCTGGACACTTTCGGGAGCCTTCACAAAGTGATGGCAGGCCGGGGAGTCGGATCCGAGCAGAGAGAAGCAAGGCTTGGGGACACAGCCTGGAGAGGAGAGACAGACCCACACACACACATCTTTATAGAACAGTCACTGGAATACTACCGGCTGATGAGTTGGGTTCCTGGCATTTCTCTTTGAACCGTGTGGTTTGCAGATCACGTCCAACCTTTGTCTTCCCATCTGATTTCAATGGGCTGAGATGACAATTTATTACAATACAATAGCACTGGTACTGATATGGAAGCATTATGTACTAGTTAATGCTATTGGGGTCCCATTGCTGTGTCATAATATGTTTCCACTGGGGTCCCATTCTATCAATGGCAGTCTCATCCCATCGTCGCTGGCCGTGTGCTACCGTTGCTAGTAAAGACCCATTGCATTGCCATTGAAGATCATTTGGGAAGGGCGTAGTTAGTGTGGTCCCATTCAACCTCATCACAGCTGACCTATACATGCGATACCCTTGCTAGTACAGAGCTCTGCAGCCCTTTAGTGTGGAGTTCTCTTTCCTATACTACTAGAGCGCTCTGCAGATTTGAGTGGAGTTCTCTTTCCTATACTACTAGAGCGCTCTGCAGATTTGAGTTGTAGTCATTTGTAAGTAAACTCTTGAAATTTTGGAAGTGCTTCTTTTGCAACATGAATAAAAGTCCCTTTCAATGTTGTCAGTGCATAAAACCCAATGTGGTTGGACAAGGAGCTTTTAATTAGACAGTGCACAAGACGCGGTGAGTGTGGGCTGATAGATCTAATCTCTTCAGTTAAAAAAGAAATGAAGTACAACCAGGGACATGGAACATGTCTTAACGGCTGCATCCGACTGACTAGAGTGTACATGAGAACGAGAACTTGGGTAGCAATTATGAACTAATGTAGTTCCGCGGTCACAGGGACCAAGCGGAGCTGACTGCATGCCTGACTTTTTAACTAGTTTCCAATTAGTTTACCCCACTTTTCTCCCCAAATATGTTCCTTCATCGCATCAAGCCTCACAACAGTGGGCTTCCTCTGATCCCCAAGCCAATAGTGACAAAAATTGTAACTGTGATGCAGGTTTGAAAAGATTGTCTTTGGTTTTCTCTCTCCTACACACCCCCTCAACAAACAAGCGTCTTTGTTATCCATTTATACCCCCCTCCCTCAGTAAATTCCAGCTGTTGGCGTGCCAGGTTAGATATTAAATGAGTTCCATCTGATGAAGAATTCAATTCAATCTGGTCCTGCTTTGGGTTTTCTGATGTCAGAATGGGAAACAGACTTGGTGTTTGCTTTCCAGCGTTGCTCACTTTCTTTTGATGTGGTCTTGTGCTTGACATATGTTGGCCTCTTGTTTTTTATTTAATTATATCCAGAGGGAGATTTGACACCATCCCAAGTGTTTATTGGTGCCGATAATGACCACAGAAGAACAAGAAACTTCTGGGAAACTGGGTTTTATCATACACTTGAGAAATAATGCACAGGGCACACTATGGGGGCTAAATAATGGGACACATGCCAACCATAGCTTTGTTCTCCAGCATATTCTTACTGTTCAACTCTCTTTCACTTTGTCAGACTGTAATTAAGAAGGCTTTTCATCCACTATGATACGCTCAACAGCGCAGAACTAACAAACTCAATGACGAACGTCCAAACTAGAAGTCTTTTTCCCCATAGCTTCATTAAAGACTATCAGTTGAAAAATCTGTCATTAGATTTTGGTTTTACAGTTTCTTTTGTGAAGCTTTTAGCTTTGAAATTCACAATTGAAGACTAAAAAACAAAAGAAATGCCAGCACTTACTACCAAACAGGCTTTGCGTACTGATTCCCAGAGTTGTTTCAATATCCTTGCTTGTGATGAAGCAAAACTCGCACCCTGATCTCCCCTGTAAACACAGAAACAAAGGATTTAGAAGCAAATACATGTGTTCTCATCCTGCAATTTTGTATTCAGTATTTTCTCACAGCCCACCTATATCATTAGGCCCCCTGACAGGATACTGTTTTTCCCCTAGTAAAAGCACAGCAAAATGTAATGACAAACAAAGAAAACATGGTAAAACAGCATAGGGAAGCATTGTAAAGCACAGAGAGGTGTGGTAAAGCATAGGGAAGCATTGTAAAGCACAGAGAGGTCTGGTAAAGCATAGGGAAGCATTGTAAAGCACAGAGAGGTCTGGTAAAGCATAGGGAAGCATTGTAAAGCACAGAGAGGTCTGGTAAAGCATAGGGAAGCATTGTAAAGCACAGAGAGGTCTGGTAAAGCATAGGGAAGCATTGTAAAAGCACAGAGAGGTCTGGTAAAGCATAGGGAAGCATTGTAAAGCACAGAGAGGTCTGGTAAAGCATAGGGAAGCATTGTAAAGCACAGAGAGGTCTGGTAAAGCATAGGGAAGCATTGTAAAGCACAGAGAGGTGTGGTAAAGCATAGGAAGCATTGTAAAGCACAGAGAGGTCTGGTAAAGCATAGGGAAGCATTGTAAAGCACAGAGATCTGGTAAAGCATAGGGAAGCATTGTAAAAGCACAGAGAGGTCTGGTAAAGCATAGGAAGCATTGTAAAGCACAGAGAGGTCTGGTAAAGCATAGGGAAGCATTGTAAAGCACAGAGAGGTCTGGTAAAAGCATAGGGAAGCATTGTAAAGCACAGAGAGGTCTGGTAAAGCATAGGGAAGCATTGTAAAGCACAGAGAGGTCTGGTAAAGCATAGGAAGCATTGTAAAGCACAGAGAGGTCTGGTAAAGCATAGGGAAGCATTGTAAAGCACAGAGAGTCTGGTAAAGCATAGGGAAGCATTGTAAAGCACAGAGAGGTCTGGTAAAGCATAGGGAAGCATTGTAAAGCACAGAGGGTCTGGTAAAGCATAGGGAAGCATTGTAAAGCACAGAGAGGTCTGGTAAAGCATAGGGAAGCATTGTAAAGCACAGAGAGGTCTGGTAAAGCATAGGGAAGCATTGTAAAGCACAGAGAGGTCTGGTAAAGCATAGGGAAGCATTGTAAAGCACAGAGAGATCTGGTAAAGCATAGGGAAGCATTGTAAAGCACAGAGAGGTCTGGTAAAGCATAGGGAAGCATTGTAAAGCACAGAGAGGTCTGGTAAAGCATAGGGAAGCATTGTAAAGCACAGAGAGGTCTGGTAAAGCATAGGGAAACATTGTAAAGCACAGAGAGGTCTGGTAAAGCATAGGGAAGCATTGTAAAGCACAGAGAGGTCTGGTAAAGCATAGGGAAGCATTGTAAAGCACAGAGAGGTCTGGTAAAGCATAGGGAAGCATTGTAAAGCACAGAGAGGTCTGGTAAAGCATAGGGAAGCATTGTAAAGCACAGAGAGGTCTGGTAAAGCATATTATAAAAAAAAAATCATGGCAAACCAAATGGCCAGTAAAACCATGGTAAAACTTGCTGTGGAAATGTACCTTGGTAAACTTTTATAGGGAGTGTTTGGCTTGGTAACAGAATCCTAACCTTTTGTAGAAACATGTTTTTGTTTTTTGTTTTTTTCCCCAGGGCTAATTTTCAAATTCCATGGAAGTGGTTTTAAGTTTGACTGACACAAATGTCTGTGATGGTAGAACAGGAATAATCAGGCTATAAAAGTGCTGAAAGGTGCTTAGATTCACGCCCAGGAACTGTTCTGTAATTAGAGCTTGTCTGCTTTCACACAGTAAACATATTTGTTTTTGTCTCCTTGAGAGAATTACCCAGTTTGTATGTGGGGGTGGGGGAAAGAACTCTATATACAGAAAATGTACGAAAAAGAACAAAACACTTTCCTTGGCGAGGCAAAAGTGGGCATGCAGCTACCAGCACCAACAACACAAGCAGCTGTAAGTCAAGGGCAGTGTATTAGATCTAGAAACGAAAATGCTGTCCCTGTTCCTTAGTGATAAGATGCAGTACCGTTTTTGTTTCTTTGTTGCATTAAAACATGTTCATTTTTTTGCCTTATCGACAAAATTGTTACCATCTAAATAAACACAATATCGCTTCCAGTAATGTCTTCAGTGTACGACACTGGGTTAGTTTAGTTTTAATTTACATAATAAGACTGACAATTCATCGAGGGCTTCAGGTAAACCCAGAGAGCGAAGGTTCCTCCCAGTTTACTGTATTTTGTCTTCACTCTCTCCCTGGTAAAATTGAACATTTTAAGTTGTGGAAGAACTACTCAATTCTTATTTAGTTTAGCAGAAAACAGCCCTTGTTGATAGTCCAGTTTTAGTAGATTCCCTGATTTTTGTGCTGGTCCGGTTCCAAGTAGCTAACTGATCTCAAAACTTTGTCAAGTTGGGTCTCAGAGGATCCTGTTGATTCAGCCTCAACAACATGACTAGGTAACCCATTCCATCCCCTCACCACTCTCTGTGTGAAGAAGTGTCTCCCTCAGCAACATGACTAGGTAACCCATTCCATCCCCTCACCACTCTCTGTGTGAAGAAGAGTCTCCTTCAACAACATGACTAGGTAACCCATTCCATCCCCTTACCACTCTCTGTGTGAAGAAGTGTCTCCTTCAACAACATGACTAGGTAACCCATTCCATCCCCTCACCACTCTCTGTGTGAAGAAGTGTCTCCTTCAACAACATGACTAGGTAACCCATTCCATTCCCTCACCACTCTCTGTGTGAAGATGTGTCTCCTTCAATAGCATGACTAGGTAACCCATTCCATCACCTCCCCACTCTCTGTGTGAAGAAGAGTCTCCTTCCCTTTGTCCTAAGTCCTCTCTATTTTCAGCTGTGGTTTCTGTTCAGAGATAGAAAATAGTTCATTCTGTTTAAATTTTAACTTCTGTCTTTTTCAGACAGAAGTTAAAATTCAATCTTCATAATAAGTCCTTGGATTAGTTTGGTGGCTCTTTGCTGGATTTCAAAGCTGTCCTTTTTTGTATGTGTGGACCAGAATTGATCAAAGTATTCCAGGTCCATTCTCTCCTGTCCATTATACAACCCCATCATAGCATTCCATCAGCCTTTTTAAAGTGCCTGCAACCATTTAACAAAATGCACCATCTGTAAGAATAAATCCTTGCTAAGAGCGGCATTGATATCGACCTACCTTTAAGACACAGTCTAATGTGCAGTTCTGCGGAGAGGTGACCCGATCCATTTTCTGCTCAGAAAATCCACAGCATAGAAAAATAACAATGAAAGTGTGTAGACATGCTACAGCCATGTCAGTCAAAGAAATAAACAGAGAAATTACAAAACCGTCTTGATTTCCAGGACGAGACATAGGAACTGGTTGATCTAGTCCACTTGTTTGCAACCCTGCTATGTGTGTGATTCTTTAGATTGAAGCGCTGTGTGTATCTGAGGGAGAGGGAGAGGGAGAGGGAGAGGGAGAGGGAGAGGGAGTGAGAGAGGCAAACAGGGAGTGGTGACAAGAGGGTGCTTACTTATAGAGTGTGCATTGAGTGATTCATTGCAGAGATTCTCAAAACCGCGCAGAACGGCTAAGTCATTATGTCGAAGGATAAATTATCTCCTAGTAAATTCTCAGTTGATTTTTTCGGTCTACAGCTTTGTGCCCGAAACCTGGCTTTCATTGTTAAAAAAAAAAAAAAAAGATGTCCCCTATAATTACACTATTTCTTCATTTTTTGTTTTTACCGTCCCCTGAAAATTTCAGGATGTTTGCAACCATTCCGAATGTTTTTTAGTACAGTTTAATAGATGAATGTAACACAGGCTAGATCGGCCATCGAGTGCATTTTATAGAGCGATCTGCCACTTTGGATAATGTTTCTTTTTGCATTGCTGGTAATACATTACTGTGCTGGTGCGGATACAAATATCAATGCATTTTAGCAGAACAAGCATTCATTTTTTATTAAAATGACAGTAAACTAGAAACCCGCTGGTTTTGTGAACTACAGACTTCATTTAACGAAACTAAACAAAACCTCAGTAAAAATAGAACTAAATGTTATTAATAGGGCCTTGCGTTGGAGGACAAAGTGCTGACTGGTGAATTTTATTTTGCTGCGTTTCAGACGTATTCATAAAGCATGTTTATCTCTATATGTGACTAAGGGTGAATTTGCTTGGCATATTTGCAATTTTCCTATGCTTTCCCCATGGATACACTAAGCATTTACCATAGTTTACAATGGTTGTCAATGTTTTTCAGTATGCTTTACCATACCTCTCTGTGCTTTACAATGCTTTACCAGACCTCTCTGTGCTTTACAATGCTTCCCTATGCTTTACCACACCTCTCTGTGCTTTACAATGCTTCCCTATGCTTTAACAGACCTCTCTGTGCTTTACAATGCTTCCCTATGCTTTACCAGACCTCTCTGTGCTTTACAAGGCTTCCCTATGCTTTACCAGACCTCTCTGTGCTTTACAATGCTTCCCTATGCTTTACCAGACCTCTGCTTTTACTATGGGAGACTTTTTAAGGAAAACAACGATTTTAGTCGTACTTTTTTTTTTTTTACATATTCAAAAATGTACTTTATATAAAAAAAATGGGGGGACTTTAAAATCCATGACTCGGGAAAAGTTCAGTCAGGTTTTCAAGCGTAGAAGAAACTCACTCAAGCAGAGAGACATTTCGGATAAAGGCATCTACAGGATCATACACTGAAGATGGCAGTAGCTGAGTTTCGTTTTAAGTTTTTAACCTGATTTAAGATTGATAACAAATACACCCTGCCCCTCAGCAACACAACCTGCCAGGTCGGTCGGATTTAACCCCGACGTCAGTAGGCAGTGCTAATATGAGGTAAGAAACTGGATTTTAACACCTTGGTTATTTGTGGCGGCGAAATACGTTTTCTTTTCCTTTGTAAATTTAAAACACATTAGACAGGAAAATGAAACGAAACACAGACATCAAATCAAACACGCTTTATTTAATTTCTTTTTTTTTTTATCTATACAAAAACTTCACATTGATTTAAAAGAAAAAGCTTCTCAGGACACCAACCTGTGTTAAACAAAAAAAAGAATAATTATGTTTAGTAAAATAGACAGGTGCCATTGTGTAGGTTATGGCTTCATCCAGGGGACGAATCGATAACCTGCTGGCATTGTAGCTACCATTGCCCCCTGAGTATCGGACCCTGGATTGTGGTTCCACTGTCTGTCCATCTCTGCATCGCTATTGAAGATCACTGAGGAAGGACCCTCTTTTGCTATGTCTCTACTCGACTCCACTCGAAAGGAGGGTCTCTGGGTCCTTTAGGTTTCCCAACCCGACAGTTAAAACCTGCAGGAAAAAAAAAAACAAGAGGTATTTGAAGGACTGTTAGCCTTCCAACAGCAGCATTTTCACACAACGGTTCAGTATTGCAAATGAGGCTATCACCTGTATTAATCAGAGACTTCAATCATAGCAATGTAAGAACCTTTACAAACAAGAGGAGGTCGTATTCAGATCACCCTTATAAAAGCTGCCTGTAGTAAAAGCATGGTAAAGTGTGAAAATATTACAAAGCATAGAGACGCTACAGCGATGGTGCTGACGATCTGGAGGTATTGGGAGCTTCTCTGTCTGTGTCGCCTCTATGCCTGCTATTTATACTCTAGAAGCTCAATACAGCTTGCTTCTTTTATCTTACTAGTTACAATAGAAATGAGTTATTCAGCTGTTAAGTGCAACCAACCGCTAACTACCCTCCTTTACAAGGTTACCATGGTTACAGTGTTTGGCATATTCCCATACCTTCCTGCACATGCTTTATCACGTCAGGCATTTTACCTTCACAACTCTGTTCCAGCAAACGGGTTTTAACATTCTCAACACATATTCTTTCATATGATGGCCAACATGTTTTACATTACAACAAGATTTTTCTTGATTTATTAGAGGAGCCCTTACATACCTAATCCACTGGTCGTGCAGTCGCTCGGAATTCCTTGGGGCGAGCCTGTTAGATACTCGTAATTGTCGTCAGTCGATTGAGAGATACCGGCTGGGAACAGAAGGAGTCAAATCAATTTTAACACAAAGTTGTGTGATTGACGACTCATTCAATAGACAACAGCGTGCATTTCGGCGGCATTCATCCCCAGATTCAACTGTACAGCCAGAGGCGTCATTTACATGGGGAAATGTCCCCCTCACGTTGCAGATTGTGGTACTAAAACATTCATCTCAAAATCATTTATTTGTATAATCACTAGTCAGTATAGAGTCCCTAACAGGACCCAGCAGAAACTACAATCAACTGAGGCAGTGCTGGTGCGCAGTGCATTGTGGGCGATCTCAAGCAGAGAGGAGAAAGCAGAGCCCGGGAGTAAACCAAAACAAAAACAAACTGTTTCTGTAAGTTTTGTTTTTTCATTGTGAAATTTCTCAATCGCGATACCATTGCCAACATCCGTGGTCTCAATACTATCCAAATATTTTCTTATTGTCATAGCTATTGTGCAGCAGTGTGGAGTAGTGGTTAGAGGCTCTGGACTCTTGACCGGAGGGTCGTGGGTTCAATCCCAGGTGGGGGGGACACTGCTGCTGTACCCTTGAGCAAGGTACTTTATCTAGACTGCTCCGGTAAAAAAAAACCCACTGTATAACTGGGTAATTGTATGTAAAAATAATGTGATATCTTGTAACAATTGTCAGTCGCCCTGGATAAGGGCATCTGTTAAGAAATAAATAATAATAATAATATTGTCATATCTGTCCTCCAAAGAGGGAGTTTAACGATGACTGACTGAATGATTTGCGCAGAAGAAGGTCCTTTAGTTCTGTGAGAGAGACTTCTAGTGGAAACGCTTGTCATTGAATTCATTAAGTTTCTTTTTGTGTTTCTGATGTCATTTAAAAAGTGAGTAAGTAGATTTAAGAAAACGCACAAAGTCCTTGTCTTCAGTAAACGTATTGCAGGAAATCAGGTTCCAGGTACAGATTCAATGAACAAAAGGCACATCACATTTTTATAGCAAAGCCCAGATTGGGCTTCCCCCTCCCCAGTCCTGGCTGTGGGCCAATCACTCGAGACTACACCTGGCTGATTTATGGCTGTTTCAGGGTCCATGTAACGTGTGTGTGCATGTAGCTTGTAGTGTGACTAACTCTAAACTCGCATTTGACCTTTCTGGCTTTTTGCTAATTTAGGCCAGATATGTTCTCCAGTTGTCTGTGACTCTGGCCCTCATCAATTGTCAGCAGTACATGCATTTGGGAACTAGCAGTCTGCTATCTCCAGTGTCAGTTGCTTTTCAGAAAATAACACGTGTAGCTTTGCTAGTCCACATGCACAGCAAACTGCTACGCAATTCTTGTTCCATGTTTTCTAACAGTTTTTGTTGAAGACGCTGAGAAAGACTTCTAGTGGAAACGTTTGCCATTGAATTTATGAAGTTTCTTTTATTGAAGACGCTGAGAAAGACTTCTAGTGGAAACGTCTGTCATTGAATTTATGAAGTTTTTTTCAGTGTTTCTATTGAAGACGCTGAGAAAGACTTCTAGTGGAAACGTTTGTCATTGAATTGATGAAGTTTCTTTTAGTGTTTCTATTGAAGATGCTAAGAAAGACTTCCAGTGGAAACACCTGTCATTGAATTTATGAAGTTTCTTTTAGTGTTTCTATTGAAGACACTCAGAAAGACTTAGCAAGTTCTGTGATTTTTGCACAAGCGGTTCTGAAGATCTATGCAAAACTTAAACGATAAAGTAGGGATGATTTTCTGGTTGTGGTGCATAGGGCTTATTCTGTCACCTCTGTTTCTAACCCAGCCAGAGGGCCTCCACTATTAAAACGGGTGCATTATCATAAGTAGACTACATCACCATCAGAGATTGTTGGCTGGATGAGTAATGATGCTTATACAGGACATTAGCAATACATTCATAAAGTAAATACATATAAAAACTTACAGTTCTTCCTTAAAGATGACAAGCTGTCACTCTGAAAACAAAAGGGATGAAACAATATCAATAATGACACTTTCATGTATTTTTAATTTAATACCAAAAAATTTTTTAAATCGTTTGGTATAGCGTTAAGATAAAAATGTGCATGAATGAACCCTTCTCACAATCCCCTGGTGGGTAATATAAGTATAATGCCTATACTTCACAGAAAACTGACAAGAAAATTAAAAATTTCGAAATCTAACATGAAATGCTACTGTACTGCAATTGTGGCTTCCGGTAGACTCTTTTGCCGATATCATTTTGTAGTTTCTTTTGAATACATGACGTTAAATAAAATATCTAAATTATGTTCAGAATGTTTTATTTATTTATTTATTTTTAATGATGTCTCAATCCTAAAGTTCTAGGTGATGCTAAACTTTTGGCCACAGCTGTAGGTGCATTTTGAAGTCAGTGTGAATGGTAGAGATAGAACATTACCTTCTGGGTCCTGTTGCTGTAAGAAGGACTGTCAAGAGAGCTGCTATTCCTGCCTGCAGATAACAGATGAGAAACACACAGGAGCCACCAGAGCTATGCTCAATTACAATTACAATTACAATTACAAATACAATTACAAATACAGTTACAATTACAGCAGCCTTGTTTGCAGAGATTGCAATTCAAATGCGGTTTTATTCAATTACAGTTAGTTCCAATTATGCTGCAGTAATTACAATTCTAATTACCATTATGAATTACACAATTACAATTGTAATTGACTCCAGAGGTGGAAATTTGCAGTTTTCCTGGGATTATGCCATTGCATTTACTACAGTTTATTATTATTATTATTATTATTATTATTATTATTATTATTATTATTATTATTATTATTTGTTTATTTAGCAGACGCCTTTATCCAAGGCGACTTACAGAGACTAGGGTGTGTGAACTATGCATCAGCTGCAGAGTCACTTACAACTACGTCTCACCCGAAAGACGGAGCACAAGGAGGTGAAGTGACTTGCTCAGGGTCACACAGTGAGTCAGTGGCTGAGGTGGGATTTGAACCGGGGACCTCCTGGTTACAAGCCCTTTTTCAATTGGTATTTCATGCATATAATCACAGATTTACGTTAACAACCAAATCAGCTGTTGCAGCTAATTGTAAATCTAATCCACCAATAAAATTCATCAGCAATGTGCCCAGCTTTCCTTCTAACAAGCCAGTGCAGCCGAATTCATGAGCTCTTGTTTTGTTAATATGTCGAATGTTTGGGCTGCTCAGGTTTGCCGTCTTTGGTTTATTGATATTGCAGTTTTGGTCTTAAGTGATTTGTACATATAAATACACAGCATATGATTGTGTCTTATACCGTTTATCATTAAAAACTCATTGCTGGGGGTGGGGTGATGTAGCACCAGAAGCCTTTCTGGTGTGAAACTTTCAGAACAGTTTAGCACCAGTTTTCAAAACGGTCAGTTTCACATGTAGTGTATAATCTTGTGAAAAGTGTTTGGCACCTCATACAAAGACACAGATCTGAGCGGCTGTGGCCTGATGCTGTGCAGGAGGCCAGCTGGTTTGTGGTGCTGAAGTGAGGGGGCTTTTGGGGCCCCGTTTAGTGTTACTAGACATTTTAGAACACAGAGAACTGTCCCAGTTTTCAGCCTTCGTTTTAAAGTAAAAGAAAACCAAGCATAAATACTGGAGAAAGACGAGTGGAGTAGTCAGAGCTTAATCTCTCTATTGTAGCCAGTCATGATACTCAGTGTGGCTTTAGATTAGTCAAATATGCCTGCAAGATTTTTACTGATATGTTATTCACTTTAGCTTAGTTCTTGAGTAACTTGCGTCGAAGGGTTGGGCAGGTTTACATTATGTTAAGAGAAAATGCAACACATGTTTGATCACTTACACACTATAGTTCTCATAGTTATTCCTCTAAGATGAAGCACAAAAAACAGGTCTAGAGATTAATAGAGACAGACTTAGACAAGGAGACTCTTCTTCACACAGAGAGTGGTGAGGGGATGGAATGGGTTACCTAGTCATGTTTGCTGAAGGAGACTCTTCTTCACACAGAGAGTGGGGAGGGGATGGAATGGGATACCTAGTCATGTTGTTGAAGGAGACACTTCTTCACACAGAGAGTGGTGAGGGGATGGAATGGGTTACCTAGTCATGTTGTTGAAGGAGACACTTCTTCACACAGAGAGTGGGGAGGGGATGGAATGGGTTACCTAGTCATGTTGTTGAAGGAGACTCTTCTTCACACAGAGACTGGTGAGGGCATGGAATGGGTTACCTAGTCATGTTTGCTGAAGGAGACTCTTCTTCACACAGAGAGTGGGGAGGGGATGGAATGGGTTACCTAGTCATGTTGCTGAAGGAGACTCTTCTTCACACAGAGAGTGGTGAGGGGATGGAATGGGTTCAATTCTGAATAATGTGCCCAGTTGTGGTCACCACGGCACCAAAGAGACAGTGTGCCCCTGGAGAGAGTCCAGCAAAGACTGATCCCAGGGATTAAAAGAATGAGATAAGAAAACAGGTTGAGAGAACTGAATCCACTTAGCCTGGAACACACAGAAGACACTTACTGTTTGCGGTGTCATAGGTCCCTCTCTCTTGAAGGCTGGCGTTGACTCCTGTCCGGGGAGGGGGGGAGGCTGTGCTGTAGATGGGGACTGAAGGGAAGGCTGGGGGAGCGGCCTGCTTGTTTGGGCTTGAAGGAAACTGGGCCTTGGGCTTGGCCATACTGTACAGAGCGTCCAAGCCTGGGGGCTGTCGGTTTGAAGAGACCGCCTCTGCATTGTCATACTCGTGGCTGGTCTTCGGGGGGACGGTGCTGGTGGTGGCAGCGGTGGGATTGTCCGGCGGCAGACGCGGTTTAGTCTTGTTGACCACTGCGTAGGTGTCGCTCATATTTTTGTGCGGAGGAGGGAGCGAGGGTCTTGGTGAGAGGGGGGGCTCGCTAGAAAACAGCAAGGCAGAAGCATTATTTATTGTGGATCGATTGTGAATGAGTGCACACAATACCAGTTGATGTGTCAGTAAGTTTCCTTGATTGATTAAGCTTAAACATTATTCCGAGCATCTGTATAGGAATAGGAAACACACCTGTTCTATTCATGTGCAGGTGGTTTGTAATTGTGCACAATTTAGCACTGCACCCCTGACAAACTTTAATAAAAACAGTATACATTTGGCTTATAGACTACTCATGATCATATGAATTAGCGGTATTATCTATGTGTTCATTGACTTGGCTACTAAGTTGGCCAGGTTAATAATAAATAATTAAAAAACGCTAAAATGAGTTGGCTTCAATTTAAAATAATCTTTTATTTGCATTGTACACCTATGTGTACAATGCAGCAGCATGATTTATTTTGTGTTATTGGTAGCCTACAGGCTAAAATAAAATGAAAGTGTGCTAGGTATTCACATTAGTGTTATTTGCACTGTAAATGCATATGTGTGTGTGATTTTATTGTATTTTTTTAAACTCGACTCCTCCTAACGTCAGACAACCATATCCGGTTTAGCGAGGGGCTGCTGTAGGGTTGTGAAAAGCTTTTCGATAGAAACACATGTTTTACTTGGGGGTGATGGTGGGGTCATTGAAACTACAGTGAGTAGCCTTCTCAGTCTTGACCTGTTTCTCTGACTGACACAAAGCTTGACTCGCACAGTTATTTAAACGAAGGTTGTTCTGTTTTTTGGTTCATCTTTTAAAGTTAGGTTTCCGTGTTCATTGCACAGAATTAAAGAGACAATAACTCTGACAAAGCATGTACTCCAGACTTAAATTAATTCCAAGTTTTTTAATACAGAATGACACGTTAATATTGCAAAACGTGCTTAATTGCATTCCGTTCATAACCTGTTCAGACAGCGTCTGTAAACCTCACAACTCTCCACTATACTGGACTATATGGCACCCCATTGTACCAGTACTTGCATCAGCTTGTATCTGCACTGAACTGCTCCACACCTCGCTGTGTTCAACTACTGCTCTCAATTATAACTACTTTCTGTATCTTGTGCTTGATTTTACTCTTATAGGTATCCATGCTCATGTTTTTGTATTTGGTCTTATTTGAAATCGTTCTCATCCATTTATCATGCTTACTATGTGTTCTTACTGGACTTTACTCGTATAAGCAAATATTTATTAGAAGTTATAACTGCTCTTAGTTGAACTCGCTCTTATAATTGACTGTAATTCTTTATTTTGCTCTTACTCGAATTTGATCTTCTTGTACGTTCATATCTGCTCTTATCTGTATTAAGATATTCTGTAATGTGATAGTTTGTAATGTGATATTTTATAATGCGATACTTTGTACTGTGTCTGCTAATAAATAATAATAATAATAATAATAATAATAATAATAATAATAATAATAATAATAATAATATGGCACTAGTGCTACATTTCGAAAGGCTAGAAGCCACATTCAATAGCAAACGTTTGTCATTGAACATAAAGTACTTGCAGTTAACCAGCAATAGTTCCATGCATTTTCCATTCACTATCAACAGCTGTGGCTAAAAGTTTTGCATCATCACCCTATAGAATAAACTAATTCTGCTTCATAGAGTCCAATGAAAGCTGCTGAATAATGTTACCTCAACATATTGAATTCCACACCACTTTGAAGTCTTCCCATATACAAAAATTGAAAAATGTGACATTTCGAAATCTAACATGAAATACTGCACTGCATTATGGCTCCCGGTAGACTTTTGGCGATACATTTGGTAGATTCTTTGATTACATGATGCTGAATAAAAGATCAAAATTATGTTCATATAGTTTTTTTTTCTTTACATCTCAGTCCTAAAATTCTAGGTGATGCAAAACTTTTAGCCACAGCTGAAGATGTAAAGTTATGTGCGGTCGACCTTACAATGAAAATAAATGTCCTACTTTTTGGGCAGCTCCTCTGTCTTCGTCTTCGTGGGGAGAAGAGGTTTTTGAATTTGGTTCAGATACTGCACATCGTCGTAAAGGCACGCGTGATCCTGTGGGCAAGCGAGGATTGGGTTTGTGGGAGACAGAAGCTGTCTGGTGTTGGCTCTTGTTAGGAACAGACAGACTCCGCTCTGTGCAAAGTGCGAAAGCTCCAGAGTTGCCAAAAGGAAGTGGGCGCATTGAAATATTTTCTTATTGGTTTTTATAGCCTTGGCTGCAATAGATCCTTTTCAAAACCACACAGGGGGAGGAATTGCACAAATCGAGGTGCAAAACAATCTTTTCAGACCGTCACAACTACAGCTTCCTGTTGTTTCATTTTGCTTTACCTATTTAATAAAACTTTGCGTGTTTAACATCAATATGCTGCATTTTTACTCTACAAACTAGAGGAGGCTATTAAGCCCATCTGAGCTTGTCTGGTTCCTAGTAGTTGATTGATCTCAGGTTGGCTAAGGATCCAAATGTTTCTGCCTCAACAACTTTACTAGGTACCCCATTCACTCTCTGTGTAAAGCAGTGTCTCCTTCCCTCTGTCCTAAGTCTATCTCCACTTAATTTCCAACTGTGTTTACCATACCATACCTCTCTGTGCTTTACAATGCTTCCCTATGCTTCACCATACCTCTCTGTGCTTTACAATGCTTCCCTATGGTTTACCAGACCTCTCTGTGCTTTACAATGCTTCTCTATGCTTTACCAGACCTCGCTGTGCTTTACAATGCTTCCCTATGCTTTATCAGACCTCTCTGTGCTTTACAATGCTTCCCTATGCTTTACCAGACCTCTCTGTGCTTTACAATGCTTCCCTATGCTTTACCAGACCTCTCTGTGCTTTACAATGCTTCCCTGTGCTTTACCAGACCTCTCTGTGCTTTACAATGCTTCCCTATGCTTTACCACACCTCTCTGTGCTTTACAATGCTTCCCTATGCTTTACCATACCTCTCTGTGCTTTACAATGCTTCCCTATGCTTTACCAGACCTCTCTGTGCTTTACAATGCTTCCCTATGCTTTACCACACCTCTCTGTGCTTCACAATGCTTCCCTATGCTTTACCAGACCTCTCTGTGCTTTACAATGCTTCCCTATGCTTTACCAGACCTCTCTGTGCTTTACAATGCTTCCCTATGCTTTACCACACCTCTCTGTGCTTTACAATGCTTCCCTATGCTTTACCATGCCTCTCTGGGCTTTACAATGCTTCCCTATGCTTTACCAGACCTCTCTGTGCTTTACAATGCTTCCCTATGCTTTACCAGACCTCTCTGTGCTTTACAATGCTTCCCTATGCTTTACCAGACCTCTCTGTGCTTTACAATGCTTCCCTGTGCTTTACCAGACCTCTCTGTGCTTTACAATGCTTCCCTATGCTTTACCAGACCTCTCTGTGCTTTACAATGCTTCCCTATGCTTTACCAGACCTCTCTGTGCTTTACAATGCTTCCCTATGCTTTACCAGACCTCTCTGTGCTTTACAATGCTTCCCTATGCTTTACCAGACCTCTCTGTGCTTTACAATGCTTCCCTATGCTTTACCAGACCTCTCTGTGCTTTACACAGCTTCAGCAAACACCAACTCTGTGCAAAAGAAAAATGACCCGTATATTCATTTTGTCTCCACTAGGTGCCAGTAAAGCTTAGCGAAAGACAAACTGCTTTGTTTGTGTTTCACTGAAATCCTTTTCCAAGCACATACTCTTGAGTACAGGTCATTAAGAAATGTAACTGATTCTGCCCTGCATGAAGTTAAATACAATCAAAGTATTGTTAAACTTTGATTTTTTTTATTCTAATTTGTGTCTGAAAGTGATCGTTCGCTCCAGTTAGGAGCACTCTGGTCATGAAAAACTTGTTGAACAGCAAACGAAAGCCTCGGCGCGATGTCGCTTAGTTTTCATTTTCCTGCAGGGTGTAGCTGTCAGTGTTTCCCCTGTGTTGTTTGCACCCTGCAGTAACGGTGGTTCGGATTGGCAGTCTCTTACCTCACTGAGGTTCTCATAGTCGTTGTCATGGCATTTTAGGGCCTTCTGGAACATCTGAGCCACAGTATAGTAAAGAAACTCATACTGCTCCTGAGGAGAGATATGGGGAGGAAGAGGGAGGGGGGGGGCTGTATTATTATTAATAATAATAATAACAATAATAATAATAGTAGAAGGACAATGCACACCTAACTGGATGTAATGAGGCTGTAATTCCATCAAGGCGTTTGAATTATCGGAAACATTAAATGGAAAATTCTGTTCTATGTGTATATATATATATATATATGAGCATCAACAATTTCCTCAAAGCCTCCACTAGTGTTTTCTACTATTATAACAACCTTGAGAGGTACTGTGAAAATTGAGAGATGCGAGCTATTTCACTCAAATGTTTTTCCTTCTTTATGGAAGTCAAGGTTGTTAATAATAGTAGAAAACACTAGTGGAGGCTTTGAGGAAATTGTTGATGCTCATAATGCATCAGAGTAGAAAAATGCAACATGTCTAAGACTTTTGCACAGCAATAGTGGGCTTTGCGTAAACAGGTCTGAGGTCCCCTGTTCTAACACACAGTCTTCATGACTTTTTTAAAACTCTCTCAAGGAGCTGCTTTGATGGATGAGGGGTAGTCAGGTTACCTTGGTCTGCACAGCTGACGGTCTCTGCTTCCTGATTTCCAGCACAATATCCAGGATGCTAAATTTACTTGTGATTTGCTACGGAGGCACAAAAAAATTTGCAACTTTTCAACAAAAAACTAATAAAACAGCAGCATCTGGCAAATGACTGTGACCTTACAGTATGCAGATATCAAAGGATGACAGTGCCCTTATTCAAGTTAGTAAAAGCAGTGTACAGCATTGTGTCCAAAATCTATTCGAGCACAGTGAAAGCATGGTAGAGCATAGGGAAGCACAGAGAGGTATGGTAAAGTATAGGGAAGCATTGTAAAGCACAGAGAGGTCTGGTAAAGCATAGGGAAGCATTGTAAAGTACAGAGAGGTCTGGTAAAGTATAGGGAAGCATTGTAAAGTACAGAGAGGTCTGGTAAAGCATAGGGAAGCATTGTAAAGCACAGAGAGGTCTGGTAAAGCATAGGGAAGCATTGTAAAGCACAGAGAGGTCTGGTAAAGCATAGGGAAGCATTGTAAAGCACAGAGAGGTCTGGTAAAGCATAGGGAAGCATTGTAAAGCACAGAGAGGTCTGGTAAAGCATAGGGAGTTATTGTAAAGCACATAGAGGTCTGGTAAAGCATAGGGAAGCATTGTAAAGCACAGAGAGGTGTGGTGAAGCATAGGGAAGCATTGTAAAGCACAGAGAGGTCTGGTAAAGCATAGGGAAGCATTGTAAAGCACAGAGAGGTCTGGTAAAGCATAGGGAAGCATTGTAAAGCACAGAGAGGTCTGGTAAAGCATAGGGAAGCATTGTAAAGCACAGAGAGGTCTGGTAAAGCATAGGGAAGCATTGTAAAGCACAGAGAGGTCTGGTAAAGCACAGGGAAGCATTGTAAAGCACAGAGAGGTCTGGTAAAGCATAGGGAAGCATTGTAAAGCACAGAGAGGTCTGGTAAAGCATAGGGAAGCATTGTAAAGCACAGAGAGGAAATGCTGTTAGAAGCATACTTCTAGCAACTGTACCTCTGTTAGAAGGAGATCACGGACGTAATCCACGGCACAGATCACTCCCGTTCTGCCACAGCCAGCACTGTCAGAGAAAGACACACACCAATGATATCTGCTACCACACTAGGTTGAAGGAAGCTAGTTGCCTTGCCACTTTTCTAGCTGATGTGTAGTTGAAGGTTTGAGGTGTAAAGATTCACTGCGTATCGATGAATCGTGATACTTTCTTCACAGGATATGTCGTATCGTAACAGAGGCGTGCATCGCTGGTATTGTGATACAAGACCAGAAGCACAGCATCGCTCATTGTAGTTCACCAAGCGGTTTTTGAATGAAGAATAGGTGATAATAATTATTGCGATTTGTTCAACTGCTTTCATTTGAAGCCCAATTGAATTGACTAACAAACTGCGACTGCAATTGAAGTTCATTTGAACAGAAGAATGGTGCTAATTGCAATTTTGATCAATTGAGTGTTAGAATTGATCAAAAGACCATGGGAATTGGGAATTGATTTTCAAAAAGGAATTTGAAATGGAATTGGAATGGAAAAACAGGAATTGACCTCAACCCTGCCTATCATTTAATTTTTTTTTTTTTTTTTTTTTTTTTTTTTTATAACAAAGCAGTCGTTAAATTAGCATTTTATATATGATGCATCACACAAGTAGCCAAACTGGATCCCTAATACGTATCATATCTGGATGTTAGTATTTCGCTACACCCCAAGTCAGCAGGTTCATTTTTAATTATTGATGAAGTCATTTAGCACTGTTTTATCCAAAGCGACTTACAGAGACTAGGGGGTGAACTATGCATCATCAACAACTGCTGCTGCAGAGTCACTTCCAATAGGACCTTGTTTGTTTTACGTCTCATCCGAAGGACGGAGCACAAGGAGGCTCAGTGACTTGCTCAGGGTCACTCACAGGGAGTCAGTGGCTGAGCCAGGATTTGAACCTCCTGGTATCAAGCCTCTTTCTTTAAACACTGGAGCACCAAGCCTACTATTGGGGTACCTGCAGTGGACGAGGATGGGAGCCGTGTTGCCCCCCTGTCTGGAGTGGACGTCCTCCATCATGTCCAGAATCCTGTCGCAGTCGCTGGGAATCCCATGGTCTGGCCAGGCGGTGTACTGGAAGTGGGAAAGTGTCCGAATTTCCTGTAGGGAAAGCGCAGGTTAGCATGGATCTGTTTTCTATACTGTATAGTCTCACCGTTTTCAACCCAGTTCAGTTTTGCAGCACAGCAAAATGGTTGTATTGTTAGCTTCACCCAGTGTAATCGTTTTACACAGGAACCACCAGGGTACCTTTTTAACTCTCTCTGCATTTTGACAGTACCTTGCTTTTCATATGCGTTTGCCATGTTTTTTAATATGCTTTTCTCTCTGTGCTTTACAATGCTTGCCTATGCTTTGCCATGCTATCACTGTGCTGTATTACACTTTGCTGTGCTTTTACTATGGGAAACTTTTATAAGGGTTAGTTTATCATGGCTTGTTTTTCAACATGCCTTACCATATCTCTCTGTGTTTTACAATGCTTCCCTATGCTTTACCAGACCTCTCTGTGCTTTACAATGCTTCCTTATGCTTTACCAGACCTCTCTGTGCTTTACAATGCTTCTCTGTGCTTTACAATGCTTCCCTATGCTTTACCAGACCTCTCTGTGCTTTACAATGCTTACCCATGCTTTCACTGTGCTTTACACTTTGCAATGCTTTAATAGGGGGAATTTTGCTAATGGTTAGTTTTTACAGTAGTGTAATTGCAATGGTCTGTGGTTTAGCTGCACTTACCCCCCGACACTGCACAGACAGCGTTCGAATAATGACATCTGCATTAGGACTGGACTCGTCAATCTGGAAGAAAATACAGGGGCAGCTTCACAATACATTACTGTGGTGAGAGCACAGAATACTGCGTTCTAACCAAGATTCATCACAATTAAACATTATTTAGATACGCTGAAACCTCTCCAAGGGAGACGAGCAAAGAACAAGCCGAAATGTGGCCTTACTAATTAGAGGCACGTACGATTTCTGGATATAAATGCAGTATTATCATATGATTATGATTTAGAAGGTTCTTAGTTTAGTCGATTTTATTTAACTGGCTAACACCATCGCATAGTATTGAACACTGTGATTGTTCTAGATGTCATGCCTTTGAGTTTTTCTTTCATTCAAACTAATTTACTGTGTTTGGTTTCTTCTTTTCATTTAGATCCAGTGCACAGAATGAAGTTGCTAAGCTGAGGAAGGATTGCAAGCTACACACATTACATCATCCAATTCTAGCCTATCAGAGATAACTTGCCTTTCTGCTGCCTCCAAATCCTTTGTCAGCCAATGAAATTATAAAAACGGTGGCAATCGTTTTGACTAGAGGTCTTGCAGACAGGCACCAAGGCATTGAGAGAGGCTTTTAGTCGAGACATTTAATTTACTGTGTTTAACTATTTTTTTATCAAAGCGCAGCAAAATGTAAGCAAGGAAGAGTATTAAGATTATTTATTTCTTAGCAGACGCCCTTATCCAGGGCGACTTACAATTGTTACAAGATATCACATTATTTTTACATACAATTACCCATTTATACAGTTGAGTTTTTACTGGAGCAATCTAGGTAAAGTACCTTGCTCAAGAGTACAGCAGCAGTATCCCCCACCTGGGATTGAACCCACGACCCTCCGGTCAAGAGTCCAGAGCCCTAACCACTACTCCACACTGCTGCCCCTAGACACATGACATCATCCAAGAGTCAAGAGAAGAGCAACCAAACTAATCTAATGAGGTAGGAGGACTGGGAGCATATTTAGCCTGGAAAACAGAAGGTAGATTTGAGTTATTTTAATACAGCACTGCACCTTTTGCTTTGGTCTGCTATGTAATTTTGTCATCCGTATCTATTAAATGTTTAATTGTGCTCAATTAAGAAAGACTTAAAGAGATGTAACAGCTTCAATGATAAACGTTTCGACTCTACGTTTTTCTCTAGAAGCTGTAGACTCACGTTGGTGATCACAAAATCCCCGAAGACTGACGTCTCGCTGTGGCCTGCCCAGTACCGTTCACACTTTTTCTACAACAAAATAATATTGTATGAGTGTGGTTCATTTACAAAAAAAGATGTTGTCGGTTTGAGGAGCTCAGTGGTTAGAGAAAGAAAGCGCTGGGCTGCAGTGTGGAAGGCAGCGGGTTTGAGGAGCTCAGTGGTTAGATAAAGAAAGCGCTGGGCTGCAGTGTGGAAGGCAGCGGGTTTGAGGAGCTCAGTGGTTAGATAAAGAAAGCGCTGGGCTGCAGTGTGGAAGGCAGCGGGTTTGAGGAGCTCAGTGGTTTGATAAAGAAAGCACTGGGCTGCAGTGTGGAAGGCAGTGGGTTTGAGGAGCTCAGTGGTTAGATAAAGAAAGCGCTGGGCTGCAGTGTGGAAGGCAGCGGGTTTGAGGAGCTCAGTGGTTAGATAAAGAAAGCGCTGGGCTGCAGTGTGGAAGGCAGCGGGTTTGAGGAGCTCAGTGGTTAGGGTGCTGGGCTGCAGTGTGGAAGGCAGCAGGTTTGAGGAGCTCAGTGGTTAGATAAAGAAAGTGCTGGGCTGCAGTGTGGAAGCAGTGAGTTTGAGGAGCTCAGTGGTTAGATAAAGAAAGCGCTGGGCTGCAGTGTGGAAAGCAGTGGGTTTGAGGAGCTCAGTGGTTAGGGTGCTGGGCTGCAGTGTGGAAGGCAGCAGGTTTGAGGAGCTCAGTGGTTAGATGAAGAAAGCGCTGGGCTGCAGTGTGGAAGGCAGCGGGTTTGAGGAGCTCATGTTTGAATAATGCAATTGATGTATTTACCTTTCCATGCTCGATCTCTCTGCAAGCCATTATGCAAACCTGAAACAGACAAAAAGTGAATTTTTATTTTAGTAGTACTGTCTGCATTGCCACTGAAGATCATTAGTTAGCTTACTGCGGTCCCATTCTACCAATTACAACCCATTCTAGCTGCCTTTGTGCTACCAATACAGAACCACTTTAGTGCCACTGTCTGGCTGCATTAGTTTTGAAGGTCATTTGATAAGGGCATAGTTGGCATGCTGTGGTCCCATTCTACCAACGGCAGCCTCATCTAATTGTATATACAGTATATACATCTAATTGTATATACAGCACACATACCTATACAGTATGTGTGCTGCCAGTGCCACTGTCTGTCTGCATTGCTATTGCTGATTTAGGAAAGGCATATTCGTCGTGCTTCATCCCTTTCTAGCTACTGTGGAACTACTGCATCAACATTCTAGAACCCCAACTGCATTCCACTGAAGATCGCTTGGTAATGGCTAGTGTAGGGTGTTGCTCTACCATAAGATACCTTGACTTTATACTGCCAGATCATCCTCCATATATCCACCACAGTGTGACTCAGGGGCCCTTGGGTGGCGATGTAGCAGCGATTCTCTGTTGCTCCCTGAAAAAAAAAAAAAAGAGAGAATTTTGTATGTATATTTCTGATAGAATGAAGTTTGTGAATTTTTGTTATCATGTAAAAGTGAGGTCAAATAGCTTTTGGCTTTCGTGATTGTGCATTCTGTGTCAGTTTATAAAAGTACTGTTCAAATGTGGAAGTCTGAGTCGTGATTTCTGCGGTTCAGACTCTAGAATGGGATTACTGTACCTTGATAAAGCTGGCGTTGATGTAGTCTGAGCTGCCTTGGTCTGACAGCAGTGTGACACGCGTCTGGTCATCTTGAAACAGAGAAGAGGGAACTTAGAATTTCACAGTGGCATTTGGAATCGGAATGAAAGAAGGTCCAAAGCGAGTTCCATCACAATGGGACAAGAGGTTCTCTAGATGCATGCAATGCGAGCAAGCCCAGTTTACATCACCAGTGGGGGATCATTCATATTAATCACCTTTTTATGATGTCGGTAATGATTCTGAGTGGTCATTTATTGCAATGACTCAATTCATGTTTTTGAAGATTCAAGTCTGTGCGAAGGTGCTTTGACTAGGATTCAGGAGATGCCACCGAAGTGTGTAATGTAGGCTAGATCAGCCAAAGTTATATTAGTGAGCACCAGCGCCATCTAGTGCACAGCTTGTGTATTACCAGCAAAGCAAAAGGATTGATCCAACATACTACATAACTTTTTTTTTGCAAACAAACGGGGTCACTGGTTGAAAATAAAAGAATAACGATCGCATGACTGATAGAAGTGGAAAACGGATAAGATGAACTGGGATGATTTTGTTAGCTAAAAACCAGTGAACCAGCTCTGGTTTGCAAGAAGCCGGGAAGCAGTTTTCAGGGTTAGTGCTGGAGGCAGGTGGTATGTTAAGTCAGTACTCACAAGGTAGGATATCTTTGTAACGGTTCTTCTTGATGTTTTCCTTCACCCCTCCTGCCTCTGTGGTCAGATCCTTGTTTTGTTTGTTCATCACCGACTGGGAGCGGATTCTCTGGGGGGAGGGAGGGACAGCAAAGGTCCAGGGTGAGCTTGCTTTCTCCTGCTGATCCCCAGACTCTTATTGCCTTTGAGAAATGTGTCACTAAAAAATCCATTCCCTAATGCTCTGATTTCAAAAGAAGAAAAGCAGTCCTTCCCTCACCTTTGCAATTGAGTACCAATCAATGGCGGTGTTTTAAAAGCTGATCGGAGGTGAGTTTTCCTCTCGTCTGGGGAGCTGGCGTTTTTGCTGCTGTACACACTGACAATGAACCTGCCTGTAAATACTTCTGAAAGGCAATTATGAGTTGGAGTATCAGCACACGCCTCCTTTCTCCTACTTCATTTTCCTGCACTCGAACCAAATCCTGGGAGAATCTGGCTAAGTCATCAATATCAGACTGCCAGGCTGTTAAAACTTGGGTGTTAGATCCTGGGCTTGCCATTAGTCTAATATCAATTACTTCTCACTGTCATGTCCATCTCTTGTCATTGCTAATGAAAATCAAATGAGGAGAGTGGCACTTAAAGGGTTAAGGCCGCCTTCTGCAGTCCCAAATGTATCAAGCCACTGTTCAACCACCTCCCTAATGAGACCAGCATGCTGTGAAACTACCAAACCCATCCGAGAACATTAATGCAAATGCAGACACAGATGGCACAATAGCATACAAAGCTGAAATGTGCACAGCTTTATCAAGTGGGTCTTTCAACATCGTCCCTGTTAGAAATGTCCTCTGCCTAATCAATGCTGTAGGTCAGTTTTGACAGGAAGTGATTGGGTACCATTCCTAGCTCTTACATTTGTCCCTTTTCCAGTAGTTCTTTCAACATCGACCCTGTTTGAAACGTCCTGTGCGTGCACAACGCACACAGTATCGTGGGTTAAAGTTACAAAAGATGTATATCTGCTGGTACTGAATCATGCAATTGTTCAGTTCAGGGTCAATTCCTGTTTTTCAATTCCAATTCCTTTTTTAAAATCAATTTCCAGGTCCTTTCGAAGGAATTGGAATTGTTATTTTAGAGACGTAATTATAATTGCTGTGGTTGTTCAACTGCTTGAAGCCAATTCAATTGACTAGCAAACAGCGACTTCAACTGAAGTCATTTGTTGCCACTGTGAGAAGCTCATTTTACCAGAATACTGCGACAATTTTGATCAACGATGTGTTGGAATTGGGAATTGATTTTAAAAAGGAATTGGAGTGACCCCTAACCCTGGTCCTAACAAACTAATTCCAGTAAATCTTGCCTATTGCATATTGCAATCAATATATCTCGGCTGTTCCTCCGTGATCAACACACATTATGGCAAAGACGCATTCGATTTCTCAATGGTAATTTATTTGAAGCTGTTAGTGTAGATACAGCTAGCGGCAAATCTCATAAAACGGGCCAGTGAAATAAACATGAAACGAAATGTAAACAGCAACACAGGCACACAGTGTCTTTGTGAGTGAGTCTCGGTGCCCTTTGTGGAGACAGAAGTCAGTTGCAACACTTCACAGTAAAGCACGTTGGTGGTGAAAACTGTGTGAAGTTAGACAGCGGGTTCTTTTTGTGAATTTCGCAACAGCAAAGGTGTAAAAAATATATATATATGTGTTTGAAAATGCACAGTAGCTAACAACATTATTCCATGAAGTTCACAAATCAGGTCTCAAATGTTTAGCAGACATTATTCATTTGAACTCATGATAGATATTACTATTAAGCTCCAGTAACATATGCAAGTAAGCCGGGGTACTGGTTAACACGTACTGGTGTTTCAGGCACCTTGTACGAAGAGAGAGCCAGCTAAACTTTGTAAAGGCTGCTATGGTGAGTTCTGTTGGGCCACCAGTGAAAAATCTTACAGCTGAGTTGTATGCACTCATATATGCTGCTGTCATTAATACAAAGAAGGGTTTCTTAAAATGGCTTTCTTGATTGGTTACAATCATCCCCAGCTTGATCAGGTTTAAACATGTTAACGTTTAGGAAATTTAATGAAATCGAACCTGGTGGATTTTGTTTTTTTTTTGCTGGAATAGTTAGTAAGCTTGGCAGAAACTGCACTCGAGAACCACACAAAGCACACCCAGTACGATATTAAAATGCATTGAGAGCAGGATTTGAAAGTCACACTGGCCCTGCACCCAGTGCAATGAAGTGTATGTTATGAATACATTGTACTTTTATATAGCTGCGTGAACAGCTGCTATTAATAAACCCACAAACTCACAGAACAGCACAACCGCCTCCACTGTATCCCTTCACAGGAGCATGGGATAAAAATACCAGACACTTCTTACAAAGAAAATGGTACAGCAACTGAACTCTCTTATGGTCTTATATAAACAGTATATATATATATATATATATATATATATATATATATATATATATATATATATATATATATATATATATATATCAGGCATCACAAAGCCTCCTTCCTCATTTCCACTGATATGACTTTCCTCCTGGTCTTAGTGCAGTATGTTTGTGCTTAAAAAAAGAAATAATCTGATAACCCAAACTTGGCAACACAGCCTTGAGCTACAGTAAATAAAATACTGTGAAACTTCTCAGTCAGTCAGTGGGCTAAATAGAGAAGTGGTCATATCCCACAGGAAAAGCATAGCAAAGTGTAATAAAGCATTGTGAATGCACGGTAAAGTGTGATGCTAAACATTTGGCCATAGCTGTACATTGCTGACAAGGGCGGCCAGTAGAGACTCTACAGCATTTGTATTGGAGGTTATGATATAATACTTTCAGAATATTTAACTTTTTAAGCATTAAGAGGAGTGAGGATATAAGGGGGTGTCTGTACATCAGTCCACCTATATGTTCAACATTTGTGTTCCGTCTTTCGGGTGAAGACGTAGTTGTAAGTGACTCTGCAGCTGATGCATAGCTCACACACCCTAGTCTCTGTAAGTCGCCTTGGATAAAGGCGTCTGCTAAATAAACAAATAATAATAATAATGCCATGAATTCCCTAATCTGATCTACAGTGCAATAGAAAGTTTCCTGTCTCTTAGTGCAGATAGACAGGTGTCTTGTTTTGGATGAAAACCTTCACTGCTCCTGCTTGTTTAGTCTGGGAGCAGAGCTTTGAACTTCAGATAACGACAGCTCCCCTTCCCGAGTATTATTATTATTATTATTAGTTTATTTAGCAGACGCCTTTATCCAAGGCGACTTACAGAGACTAGGGTGTGTGAGTATTTGAGTTCTTCAATGGAACTCCACCATTAATTACACAGCACGTGTCACCACTTTCAGTTTTGACATCATTTCTGACCGGCTATGGTTTTCCTTAGCTGGGCCATCATTTGGTCAATGATCGCATTGAGGATGTAAATAAACTGGCCTACCAACAAAGCCTGTTTCTGGTTAATGTAGGAAACAGAGTTTGGCAGGGCAGAGGCCCCTTCACAGTTAGAAATCTGGGTTTTTGTGCTCAAAAACTGGCAAACAGTGAAACCACATGGTTTTTAAGCTAAATTGGAAAAGAGTGGAATACGGTCAGGTGTTAACTGACTAATCCATTGTCAATTAACCTGAACAGAGACATCTTTGTCACAGTGCTGTCTGACTTGTATACTGTTTGGTTTGTTTGTTTAAACCTTTTCGTTTTGTTCCGACTCTGGTTTAGCTATTTCTGCCGCAGACTAGCCTTGACTGCAACGCTGCCCTACCACAGAGAGATAAATATAAGAGAAGGAAAAAAACACACATCTTTTTTTTTTAACCTTGTTTGATTTCAAGCTGTTTTTTGTGTTTACACTTCTAGCTGAGCGTGAAACCGATGCACTTCCAGGCAGGCGCCCAAGTGAGTTTTCACAGCACACGAAGCCAGGCATCAGAGATGCCTTCTGAAAAAGTAACTCTATGCACTTGATACAGTATCATATTACATGCAGTCAGTTTGCCCCGAAATGATTCTTATAAGCGGATGCTTGATTCTTACAAGCTGAGTATTTTAGCATGGTTCGTATCGGAATGGTTTGGTCCCCAGTGGTTTTGATCACTATATGCGGTTGATCCTTATATCAGTGATTCTTACAAACGGAGTGTACTGTGTATGAAAGTCTAAGGCTTGGTAACCCATTCCATCCCCTCACCACTGTGTGCTGAAGTGTGTGTGTGGCAGCATCGCCCATTGTAGCTGCCTGTGCACTAACACTGCCAGTCTGTCTCCATGGCCATTGATGACATTTTGCAAAGGGTTACCAAGACAACCAGACAGTGTATATATATATATGTGTGTGTGTGTATGTGTGTGTGTGTGTGTGTGTGTGTGTGTGTGTGTGTGTGTGTGTGTGTGTGTGTGTGTGTGTGTGTGTGTGTGTGTGTGTGTTACAAAGCCGTTCTTGTCTGCGTACAGGAAAGGTGTTGATACCGATAGAAAAACGTGACTTAGACAAACACGAAACCCAGCAGATCAACTGATATGCAACGCTTGAAAATGCCAATTGTGGGACAAGGTGAGTTGTTGAGTTCCTTAAAAAAGGACACTCAAACAAAACTGAGTTTAAAATACGCGCTTATTCCTGGTAAAAGTGATTCGGAAATCAAAGCCTGAAAGGGTAAACGCTGGTTTCATGCAAACCTAAACCACGAACGTTGGCGCTTATATTTGGACTCTACGTCCTTCAAAATGCTATATATGAAGCATTGTACACTGAAGCATATGGACGATGAATATTTGTTTCCCTATTTCACCAACCTTTTTTTTAAGTGTACAGTATTAAAAAAACAGCTTGTCAGTACCGTACAGCCCCCATTGCTAAGGCTGTACATTTAAAACTAGAGCCATCCGTATGACGAAAATAAATGCTGATGACGATATATCAACAGCACGTACATAACGGTGCAGAATAAGAAATGGCAGTGAATACTATCATGTTGTCATTAGTTTAGCAAAAGAGGTGTCGTGGGAAAGTATATTAAAATATACCTGGGCTGTGATCGGGGCAAACCCGTTATTAGGTACAGATCTTAATAAAGTAGGCAGACAGTATGCATACAGTGAGACAGAACAGACAGATTAGGATTCGTTCAACAATTTGTACTTAAGAACAATTTAGGCTCCCTTGAATGTGAGGGTGTTAACTTCCACCACTATTTTTTTTTTTTTACATTTTCATACACTAAACCGGCGCAAAAACCGCCAAACGTGCGTCTAAGCAAATATGTGATCGCATGCCTCTCACAGCAGGAGAACCGCCGGACAGTGCTCAAAATAAAACTGAACTTATTGCGGTTAATAAAAAAAGGAAACGGCTTACTGTATAGAGAGCAACATACTGCTGGGGTAACTGTATTACACTGTGGATTTGAAATCTCTGACTGCCGAAATATGTATGCAGATTATTTTTTTTTTAATTATGATTATAGTATGTGGTTTATATTATGCTGTGAGGGAAACGTGGAATTTTTGCAGATTTAATTGCTCACGGCAGCCCTACACCCCATTGACTGTTATGACAGGTGATTCCAATTTTTTGTTCGTCTGTCTTTTTTTTTTCTTTTCAGTTAGCAAATATCAGGATCTAGACTCCAGAAAGTAAGTATGTGCTCTGAAATAAATTACTCAACTTCTGCAAAATGTGCTCCGCGCACACTGTGTGTGTTTTCAAATGAAAACTGTTCTTGCCGACTCGTACACAATTCTATCCCGGGGTTCGTCTCTTTGAAAGTTAACTGTGATTTACCGTAGAACTGAAAATAAAAACCTGAGCAAAGTACATTTGCGAATTAGTGGAGCACAGCATATAAATACAAAGTTATATAACTTGTACAGTGTAAGATTTTTGTGTAAGATGCTTTACCACACCTCTCTGTGCTTTACAATGCTTCCCTATGCTTTACCAGACCTCTCTGTGCTTTACAATGCTTCCCTATGCTTTACCAGAACTCACTGTGCTTCACAATGCTTCCCTATGCTTTACCAGACCTCTCTGTGCTTTACAATGCTTCCCTATGCTTTACCACACCTCTCTGTGCTTCACAATGCTTCCCTATGCTTTACCACACCTCACTGTGCTTTACAATGCTTCCCTATGCTTTACCAGACCTCTCTGTGCTTTACAATGCTTCCCTATGCTTTACCAGACCTCTCTTTGTGCTTTACAATGCTTCACTATGCTTTACCAGACCTCTCTGTGCTTTACAATGCTTCCCTATGCTTTACCACACCTCTCTGTGCTTCACAATGCTTCCCTATGCTTTACCACACCTCACTGTGCTTTACAATGCTTCCCTATGCTTTACCAGACCTCTCTGTGCTTTACAATGCTTCCCTATGCTTTACCAGACCTCTCTTTGTGCTTTACAATGCTTCACTATGCTTTACCAGACCTCTCTGTGCTTTACAATGCTTCCCTATGCTTTACCAGACCTCTCTGTGCTTTACAATGCTTCCCTATGCTTTACCAGACCTCTCTGTGCTTTACAATGCTTCCCTATGCTTTACCAGACCTCTCTGTGCTTTACAATGCTTCCCTATGCTTTACCAGACCTCTCTGTGCTTTACAATGCTTCCCTATGCTTTACCAGACCTCTCTGTGCTTTACAATGCTTCCCTATGCTTTACCAGACCTCTCTGTGCTTTACAATGCTTCCCTATGCTTTACCAGACCTCTCTGTGCTTTACAATGCTTCCCTATGCTTTACCAGACCTCTCTGTGCTTTACAATGCTTCCCTATGCTTTACCAGACCTCTCTGTGCTTTACAATGCTTCCCTATGCTTTACCAGACCTCTCTGTGCTTTACAATGCTTCCCTATGCTTTACCAGACCTCTCTGTGCTTTACAATGCTTCCCTATGCTTTACCAGACCTCTCTGTGCTTTACAATGCTTCCCTATGCTTTACCAGACCTCTCTGTGCTTCACAATGCTTCCCTATGCTTTACCACACCTCACTGTGCTTTACAATGCTTCCCTATGCTTTACCAGACCTCTCTGTGCTTTACAATGCTTCCCTATGCTTTACCAGACCTCTCTTTGTGCTTTACAATGCTTCCCTATGCTTTACCAGACCTCTCTGTGCTTTACAATGCTTCCCTATGCTTTACCAGACCTCTCTTTGTGCTTTACAATGCTTCACTATGCTTTACCAGACCTCTCTGTGCTTTACAATGCTTCCCTATGCTTTACCACCTCTCTGTGCTTCACAATGCTTCCCTATGCTTTACCAGACCTCACTGTGCTTTACAATGCTTCCCTATGCTTTATCAGACCTCTCTGTGCTTTACAATGCTTCCCTATGCTTTACCAGACCTCTCTGTGCTTTACAATGCTTCACTATGCTTTACCAGACCTCTCTGTGCTTCACAATGCTTCCCTATGCTTTACCAGACCTCTCTGTGCTTTACAATGCTTCCCTATGCTTTACCAGACCTCTCTGTGCTTTACAATGCTTCCCTATGCTTTACCAGACCTCTCTGTGCTTTACAATGCTTCCCTATGCTTTACCAGACCTCTCTGTGCTTTACAATGCTTCCCTGTGCTTTACCACACCTCTCTGTGCTTTACAATGCTTCCCTATGCTTTACCAGACCTCTCTGTGCTTTACAATGCTTCCCTATGCTTTACCAGACTCTCTGTGCTTTACAATGCTTCCCTATGCTTTACCAGACCTCTCTGTGCATTACAATGCTTCCCTATGCTTTACCAGACCTCTCTGTGCTTTACAATGCTTCCCTATGCTTTACCAGACCTCTCTGTGCTTTACAATGCTTCCCTATGCTTTACCAGACCTCTCTGTGCTTTACAATGCTTCCCTATGCTTTACCAGACCTCTCTGTGCTTTACAATGCTTCCCTATGCTTTACCAGACCTCTCTGTGCTTCACAATGCTTCCCTATGCTTTACCACACCTCTCTGTGCTTTACAATGCTTCCCTATGCTTTACCAGACCTCTCTGTGCTTTACAATGCTTCCCTATGCTTTACCAGACCTCTCTGTGCTTTACAATGCTTCACTATGCTTTACCAGACCTCTCTGTGCTTTACAATGCTTCCCTATGCTTTACCACCTCTCTGTGCTTCACAATGCTTCCCTATGCTTTACCAGACCTCGCTGTGCTTTACAATGCTTCCCTATGCTTTATCAGACCTCTCTGTGCTTTACAATGCTTCCCTATGCTTTACCAGACCTCTCTGTGCTTTACAATGCTTCACTATGCTTTACCAGACCTCTCTGTGCTTTACAATGCTTCCCTATGCTTTACCAGACCTCTCTGTGCTTTACAATGCTTCCCTATGCTTTACCAGACCTCTCTGTGCTTTACAATGCTTCACTATGCTTTACCAGACCTCTCTGTGCTTTACAATGCTTCCCTATGCTTTACCAGACCTCTCTGTGCTTTACAATGCTTCCCTATGCTTTACCAGACCTCTCTGTGCTTTACAATGCTTCCCTATGCTTTACCAGACCTCTCTGTGCTTTACAATGCTTCCCTCTGCTTTACCAGACCTCTCTGTGCTTTACAGTGCTTCCCTATGCTTTACCATACCTCTCTGTGCTTTACAATGCTTATTGTGTGCTTATTTAGCAGACGCCTTTATCCAAGGCGATTTGCAGGGTCGATTGCAGTGTACCAGTGACTTTGTTCCTCAACCATAATAAATTTAGACAAAATGCTTCAAAGGGTTCACTTTTCAATTCACTAGTTTTTAGACGTCATTTCAGAGAATAATGGCGCTGTCTTCGTGCTAAATTAGTCTTATGCTTCATATATTATTACCTGTACTGTAACACTTGAAATGTATTTGCTTACGATTGTAAGTCGCCCTGGATAAGGGCGTCTGCTAAGAAATAAATAATAATAATAAAGTACTAAGTTAGTCCACCCAGAGGCGCTGGGACACTTGACGGACCCCACCTGAACAGGATATCTACCGTCCGATTTCGTAAACTGCATTCAGGACCTCGCTTGGTCCGATTTAGAGGATGATCCACCTGATGATTATCTTCTGGTACGCTGCAATCGCGATTAACAACGTGTACTAACTTAAATCTAAGCGAGTGGACTAAACCTGCTTAATCCGCTAGTTAGACGCATCAAGTGGACTAAATTTGGTAAGCTGCAATCGACCCACAGAGACTAGGGCGTGTGAACTATGAATTAGCTGACGGAGCACAAGGAGGTTCAGTGACTTGCTCAGGGTCAAACAGTGAGTCAGTGGCTCAGCCGGAATTTGAACCGGATATTTCCTAGTTACAAGCCCTTTTCTTTAACCGCTGGACCACATAACTTACCTATGCTTTATGCTTTCAATATGCTTATTTACATATTTGAGATACTTTTACTACGGTAAACTTTGATATAAGGTCCATACAACTATACGATACTGTTTAACTGGTGTTGTGTCCCTAATAATAATAATAATAATAATAATAATAATAATAATAATAATAATAATAATAATAATAATAATAAGCGGTTAATTTCAAATAACAAATACAATACTCACCCTATATTCTGTTGCAATACCATTTTCCTTGTCACCGTTTGGTTTTAAGGATTTCACCAGCTCCAGAAATGACCACAAATGTCCCTCCATTCTAACAGCTTCCAATCGCATAAAATATTCACCCCTCAAAAAAGTTGTACAGTCACCATCCGAGCTTGCGAATCTGGTTGGGCTGCTTCTAGATCAGATATCAAATTCTTGTCACGTTTTTACATAGGAGGAAGAAGATATTAAATTCGTGTTTCCTCTGCTTTTTTTTTTTTTTTTTTTTTGTTCCCCAGTCAAAAGCGAGACGAGGAAGTACCCCTTTTAAATCCTAATTAAAAGTATGCACCTTGTCAAGTAAACAGGGTTTTATGGACTAGACTATGGACCTTGTGTGTGATAAGAGTTTGCAAACAGTCACGCCCCTAGAACGCCCTGATTGGCTCTGAACGTGTCTGCCCTTCAATCATTGGTTACAGCTGCTGCATGCAGAAGTTTGCGCTGAAGACTCTGGGTGCCGTTCACAGAGATCACTCTGCGCAGAACCTGACCGGTTTAGCCAATGGGTGCGCTCACGGAGATCATTCTAAGAAGATCATTGGCTAAACTGGTCAGGTTCTGCGCAGAATTATCTCGGTGAACGCACCGTCTGCTTTTACGTTCAAAACACTCCCATACGTTACCTTCAACGCATGGATTACTTTCAAAACGCTTTACTGTAGGCTACATTTACATTCAAAGCATTTACGTAGATGTCTACAGTTATGTTATGACATTGGAATTCATCATTCCCAAACGTTTTTGTTTTGTTTTTTTTTCCAGCTAAAGCTAACTGAATTAACCAACGTAACAATTCACCCATAGAAACTGTAACGATGGAAACGTACCGCAGCGCCGTCCCTTTTCTTGACGACGCCGGCAATAAAGTCGCTGAGAAGTTGAGTGTCGTTTTAGTCTTTTTTTATTATTATTATTATTTATTTATTTATTTATTTATTTATTTAATTTATTCACTACCAAACAGAATTTTTTCAACACACGCTTTTATTTTTTATTTTTTTTTAAAAACCTAACGTCCGTCCACTTAACTCACGCGCGCGCACCGCCGACCCGCGCGCACGCGTACCAGTTTAAAAGTGCGCACGACACGTGCAGGGCGCACAACAAACCACAGCAGCGGGGTCGCTACAGTACTGCTTATCAAAATACACAGAGATGAAATATTAAAAAAAACAAACATATATACACATTCAAAAAAACAACAAACACAGTACTACAGCCAGAAACACAGACACACACGAATACACACACACACAGACACACACACACACACACACACACACACACACACACACACACACACACACACACACACAGCCAGAAACACACACACACACACACACACACGAATACACACACACACACTCACTCACACACACAGCCAGAAACAGACACACACGAATACACACACACGAATACACACACACTCACACTCACACATACAGACACAGACACACACGAATACACACTCACACATACAGACACAGACACACACAGACAGACACACACACACATAGACAGACAGAGACACACACACACGAATACAGTTAATTGGCATTTATGGCTAATTGATTACCTTCTCTCAAGCATCCTGGTTTAAGATATTTCGAGGGATTCTCGAGGGATTACACATTGTTTTGCGATACGTATTTTCAATATGTTACCTCGTCAAATAAAAAAAATGTAATGCACAAAAAAAAAACCATATATGTTTAATTAATATTTCAACAAAAGTGTAAATCCTGTATACTCACAGAACGTGTCTATTTCACCTTTCTCGGTTTTTTTTTTCCTGTGTACTTTGTGTTGGTACATGAGTTGGCTATCTGTAATAAAATAAATAAATAAATTAATTAATTAATTAAAACGCTGGTATTGGCTCCGAAAATTAGCCTTTCCTCCACTGTTGTCTTTAAGTGTATCCGGGTATTTCTCGTTTGATAAATAACTGAATATTTCTTTAAAGTTAGGCTCTCTTTTCCATCGTCTTCCCAGCGTGTTGAAACTCTCTGCGTGGTTAGATTGCAACGTTGCAGGTGGTTAGATTGCAAGGTTGCACAAAATATCAATATGAGGCAGAATTGCAATCTTGTATGTATAGTTTAGTTAGCTAAATAGTATTTGCGCTAAAACATTTAGTCAAATACAGAATGACATTCCTATTTAGCCTCGTTTAGACAAAATTAGATTAGCTGTATTATTGCACACACACGTTTTAAATCCGGTGTAGGACGCTGAGAAAACTCTGCAGTCTAATAGTGTCATCAACTTACATTCAAAACACAAGAGTGATTTATCCTGGAGAGCTTTCTTGGCGTCCTACATCGGATTTGTCAGGACTTAGATAATTAGTTAATAATTTGCCTGCCGATCGCTACTTCCCCTCGTGCTTTGCAATGTCATTTCGCACTTTTCCCATGCTTTCCCCGTGGTTAAGCTATGCACGATTTACCATCTTTTACCCTTGTTTGCCCTGTGCTGTCCAGTGCTTTCACTGTGATTTATTACACTTCGCTGTGCTTTAACTATGGGAAACTTTTATAAGGGTTAGTTTACGATCGTTTTTAAAATATATATATATATATATATATATATATATATATATATATATATATATATATATATATATATATATACCTCTCTGTTTTACAATGCTTACCTATGCTTTACCAATGATTTAACTGTGTTTTATTACACTTCGCTCTGCTTTTACTGTGAGAAACTTTTACAATGTGTGCACCGCGGTAAAGTTCGTTCGTTATTCGACATTATTAGTTAGAAGCTATATATATATAACCGGTAGCTGCAATTATAATTTCATTTTTTTTTTTACCTCGCCCGCTTTCTATTTGCAATTATTCTGAATGGTTCTGAGTTCTGTTTAGGGGTATACGGATATCACGATAGGATACGTATCACGATATGCAGGTCACGATACGATATGCATCACCATAGGTGCGATGGTCGTGATGGGCTGCTTGTGTGATTAAAATCAAATGATCGATTCCAGTGGTGTAGTCGCGAGTGTATACGCAGGTAAACTGCGTTTAACCACTTTTAATTTGGGCAATATCGGGTTTACCCACTTCAATATAAAGGATACACCGTTTACTCATTTCTACTGTGCTGTGAAATGCAAATCCTGGGTTAAAGACAATATATTTTATTAACAGTGAACGTCTGTGTTGTTGTGCTGGGCGTGTGACTGACGCTGAGAGCATTTTTTAACTGGCATAATTGTTATTTAAATTTTCTCTTTAACAATATTGTTATGATAAATTAGTGCAATTTTGTTAACAGCAAAAGTTGTCTAGGTGTAAAGTATCTCATTAAATAAATACAGCTTGTGTTGTGTGTGTGTGTGTGTGTGTGTGTGTGTGTGTGTGTGTGTGTGTGTGTGTGTGTGTGTGTCTGTGTGTGTGTGTGTGTGTGTGTGTCTGTGTGTGTGTGTGTGTGTGTGTGTGTGTGTGTGTGTGTGTGTGTGTGTGTGTGTGTGTGTGTGTGTGTGTGTGTGTGTGTGTGTGTGTGTGTGTGTGTGTGTGTGTGTGTGTGTGTGTGTGTGTGTGTGTGTGTGTGTGTGTGTGTGTGTGTGTGTGTGTGTGTGTGTGTGTGTGTGTGTGTGTGTGTGTGTGTGTGTGTGTGTGTGTGTGTGTGTGTGTGTGTGTGTGTGTGTGTGTGTGTGTGTGTGTGTGTGTGTGTGTGTGTGTGTGTGTGTGTGTGTGTGTGTGTGTGTGTGTGTGTGTGTGTGTGTGTGTGTGTGTGTGTGTGTGTGTGTGTGTGTGTGTGTGTGTGTGTGTGTGTGTGTGTGTGTGTGTGTGTGTGTGTGTGTGTGTGTGTGTGTGTGTGTGTGTGTGTGTGTGTGTGTGTGTGTGTGTGTGTGTGTGTGTGTGTGTGTGTGTGTGTGTGTGTGTGTGTGTGTGTGTGTGTGTGTGTGTGTGTGTGTGTGTGTGTGTGTGTGTGTGTGTGTGTGTGTGTGTGTGTGTGTGTGTGTGTGTGTGTGTGTGTGTGTGTGTGTGTGTGTGTGTGTGTGTGTGTGTGTGTGTGTGTGTGTGTGTGTGTGTGTGTGTGTGTGTGTGTGTGTGTGTGTGTGTGTGTGTGTGTGTGTGTGTGTGTGTGTGTGTGTGTGTGTGTGTGTGTGTGTGTGTGTGTGTGTGTGTGTGTGTGTGTGTGTGTGTGTTTTCAAAGCAATAATAATTTGGTGCATAATGATTACGTAATCACTTGACTCTTTTTGAATAAATGCTGTACTTCCACCTGGTGGACGAAGCTGTTAAAACACTCCAACGAAATCGCAGATTTTCCATAAAGTTCCGAATTCATTGTTCTTTGATAAAAATCGGAACGCGTGCTGTATTTATGTAGTTTGATACATTCTAGATCAATATTGCTACCATTCTGAAAGAGTTGAATCTTTTAGAAATGTAAAATGACAGGCATGTTAACAAAATATATTCCCACCGTCTTATTTTGAGGACAGTCTGAAATTTCACGCCGGCTATGAAACTCAACACATACAAAACTGAGCTTTATCGCGAGGAAAACACATAGAATTGTATCATTTTTAGGCTTTATTTGTAGAATGAACAGTTACATTTATGGCTTAACTTTTACAGTTAAAAAAAAAATTAAGAATGCGTTATCATAACAATATAGTCCAAGAGAAAATTAATATAACCGGTCCATGCCAGTTTGAGTAAAGGGAGTCGTCAGGGTAATTCAATTATAACCCCGCTTTTTACTGTAATGAAAGTTTGGCCCAGCTGTGCATCAGTCACGCCGACATTACGTGTTCACGGGGCTGGCTTAGTTATTTGTGTATTTATTTACAAAACAAAAACAAGGAAAATACATGGATAAACAGACTCAAAGGAAAATGACCTGCTCGTCGCATCTTTAACTACGTGGTAAACGACAGCATAAACACATTCTTAGATTTAAATAGAAATAACCGAGTTTCCAGGACCCAGTTTCAGCCAAAAGCCTTTAAATGCCTCCACGGTTTGTTTTCAAACACACTTCCCCTTCACAGGTATCGAAACGTTGGGTAAGTTGGCGCTATTAAGCACCAACGTAGCTATTTATTATTATTATTATTATTATTATTATTATTATTATTATTATTATTATTATGCATTGGCCTATGTTGTATCACATCTGTGATATGACTGTTTTTATTTTTTTGTGACTTAGTTGTGAAATGTTTTTCAACCGATTATATTTACGTGAACAATTTAACTTAGCCGTAGCTCGGTGTACTCTCCCTTACACAGTCTGTAATTATTATTATTATTATTATTATTATTATTATTATTATTATTATTATTATTATTATTATTATTATTTATTTATTTATTTATTTATTTATTTCTTAGCAGACGCCCTTATCCAGGGCGACTTACATTCGCAAACATTTGATTGGTTCATTCCCCATCCAGTGCCGCCCATCGTGGGAAACTCTCATTTCTGATTTGCGGTGGCTGGGATTAAATACCCCGCCTCCAGCATTGCAGCGCTTAACCTATCACATCGTCCGAAGGGCAGTGGGCGACGCCTCTTCCCACTGGATTGGCTGGCGATGTTGTCATCAACCGTATCCGGTGCCGGAAACGCCGCATATTCCAATGTTATTTATTTTGCTGCAGTTGTGTGCGGTAGGTTTTGTATTTTCTGTTCTGTTTTGTTTGTGTTTGTTTTTGTAATGAGCTGTTTATATTGCCCCCCGTTTTAAAACGCCTATCTGATTTATTTCTGTATTTATATCACTGTATTGGGGCCCAAACCGAAGCGGGGGGCCCGAGTGTGTTGTTTTTCATCGACCTGATTAAATGTTTATACAGAATGCTAAGGGGACCCATCCAGTCCCCAATTCGCTAAACAGGACATCGAAATAACAGCATTAACTACAACACGTGAGTACAGACCTACTTGCTTGCTTTTTGCGTATTTTACTTTTTTTTTTTTTTTAAAAACAACAACAAAAATAATGATGCATCGATATGAATTATGGATGCTTTCCTCTTTGTGAAAACGCGTATTTCCTATTTAAAATGGGTTGTTGATGGACGATCATCGTTATCGTTTGTATTAAACTCGCTCGTGTTGTTTTATTTATTTATTTATTTAAATATAAATATTACCCCCTCCCCTCCCTCCTCTCTCCCTCCTTTTAACGGTCGGTTTACCTTCACAGACCCCGATTAGCACTAATCTTGTAGTGAAAATGTAAGTTTTATATTATTATTTATTTCTTAGCAGACGCCCTTATCCAGCTTGGGAGGCTGTGTGGTCCAGTGGTTAAAGAAAAGGGCTTGTAACCAGGAGGTCCCCGGTTCAAATCCCACCTCAGCCACTGACTCATTGTGTGACCCTGAGCAAGTCACTTAACCTCCTTGTGCTCCGTCTTTCGGGTGAGACGTAATTGTAAGTGACTCTGCAGCTGATGCATAGTTCACACACCCTAGTCTCTGTAAGTCGCCTTGGATAAAGGCGTCTGCTAAATAAACAAATAATAATAACTTACAATTGTTACAAGATATCACATTATTTTTACATACAATTGCCCATTTATACAGTTGGGTTTTTACTGGAGCAATGTAGGTAAAGTACCTTGCTCAAGGGTACAGCAGCAGTGTCCCCCCACCTGGGATTGAACCCACGACCCTCCGGTCAAGAGTCCAGAGCCCTGACCACTACTCCACGCTGCTGCCCACGTTAGGTGGTAGAGATACTAACCTGGGTCTATGACACCATCCGTGAATGTAAAGCAATCCACGAGTTTGATATGTGCCGTGTTTGCCAGATGCTTTGTGATTTGTGTGGTTATTTAAGATGCAGTTTAGAGAAAAAAAAAAGAAGTTTATAATGGATCATAGTTGTATTACAATGGAGACACGGTATAAATTCTCACCCTCTGTTACAATTTGAAATTGAAAGAAACGTCTGTAAACGTTTATGCTTGCCAGAAATAATTCCATGGTGTTTGTTTAGTGTCGTCTTCCATGATTAACCCATGTGTAATCTACTTTATAATAGAGACAATTCAGCAACAGCCATTGTAAACAGTACAGTTATATACAGTGTAATGTTTATTTTGGCAACGCTGGCTTTTGTCTGTCAAGTATAGTCTTTAATCGACACAAGCGTGTGATTCTAATCTGTTCCATAAGGTTCATGATGTATGCTTAACAGTTGTTTTTAAAGTTTAAAAAAAAAAATCGTTGAACAATATGATTTCTGATCACCAAAATCAGACTTTACAGGCTTTAATTATGTATTGTGAAAGATTTGTGTCGTGGTTAAGGTTTTAAACTGCCCTGTTGGTAAATTCTAGCATTCAGCAATTTTTTTTTGGTTTAGCGTTAATCCATTTCTGACTAATTCCAATTCCAGCCCCCCTCCTTTTTCTGGTGAATCTGTAATTACACTAGTACATATTTTTGGTTTTGACTTGATGGCAAAATAGTGTATAAAAATCAGTCTGGTTTTGACTAGAGGTCTATTCAGTACATCCAGTCTGGTGTTGGTCTGACACTAATCATTTTAGATGTGAAAACTAAAAAATAAAACTTTGTATGTATACCTTCATTTTTATCACCTAGGTGATTGATTCAATAAAGTGTCACCCTTTCCAGGTTTTCCAGCAAGCTTGATTAGCCACAGTGTCTGTGTAAAGGCAACAAGCTCAGGTGTGTCTTATTAAACTCATAGTAAAATCAAGAATGGATTGAACTGTTCTATCCCTACAAAGATAGATTTGTATGCACAGAATTTGGATTTAATCAACTAAACAGGTCACATGATGGACATGTGATTTACATCACATGGAATGCCAGAAATCTCTTGTCACAAGGCACAGTGGCAAAAATCTTAATGCGTATTATGTTATTGTGGTTTTTCTTTTTGGATTAGTGTATCGGTAACCATTTTAGGTTTTGCAGTGTGCCAAATTGGACACACCCCTTGTGTGTTAGCTCAGTTAGAATTGTTTTTAGATGCAATACGTCTTTATTTCTAGTAGTGTCATACTGTTTGGCGTATCGTAGCTTGCAATGTGATCAAAACTCGAACAGCTAGAAATGTGAGTTTGTGAAGCAAGTATGTCTTAGGGGGTGAGGGAGGGAGCAGTTCAGTCTCCATGCTTCAAGCCTGCCCTGGACTGGAGGGAGCACCCTTTCTCTTAGGGGGGAGGAGGAGGGAGCAGTTCAGTCTCCATGCCTCAAGCCTGCCCTGGACTGGAGGGAGCACCCTTTCTCTTAGGGGGTGAGGGAGGAGGAGGAGCAGTTCAGTCTCCATGCCTCAAGCCTGCCCTGGACTGGAGGGAGCACTCTCTTAGGGGGTGAGGGAGGGAGGAGCAGTTCAGTCTCCGTGCCTCAAGCCTGCCCTGGACTGGAGGGAGCACCCTTCTTAGGGGGTGAGGGAGGAAGGAGGAGCAGTTCAGTCTCCATGCCTCAAGTCTGCCCTGGACTGGAGGGAGCAGCCTTTCTCTTAGGGGGTGAGGGAGGGATGGAGCAGTTCAGTCTCCGTGCCTCAAGCCTGCCCTGGACTGGAGGGAGCACCCTTTCTCTTAGGGGGTGAGGGAGGAAGGGAGGGAGCAGTTCAGTCTCCATGCCTCAAGTCTGCCCTGGACTGGAGGGAGCAGCCTTTCTCTTAGGGGGTGAGGGAGGGAGAGAGGGAGCAGTTCAGTCTCCGTGCCTCAAGCCTGCCCTGGACTGGAGGGAGCACCCTTTCTCTTAGGGGGGTGAGGGAGGGAGGGAGCAGTTTAGTCTCTCTGCCTCAAGCCTGCCCTGAACTGGAGGTTGCTGTTCACTTGTTATAACATTTGAGAGATGTACTGAGTCAGTGTGTCTTCTGAAGGTGCTCTGGGATGGTGAGATGGAGGCGGGACAGAGAGAGCACGAGGAGCCAGAGGAAGTGAAGCAGTGTGATCCATCGCTGCCGGACAGCCACAGTCAAGCTGGTAAGAAGTCTCCTGTTGTCGTTTTTTGTAACAAATACAGCAGCCCACGACAATTTCCTAGTGGGGTATACAATCAAGCATCACCTGTAGTTTGTTAATCCTATAGAAATTTTTATATTTGCAGGGATGCAAATAACGCAGCTGTAGGGGAAAATCGTAAATCTGGCATGCATAAACTCTATGTATCTGGAAGCAAAATCTCTATAGATAACTGACCGTTCACAGAATGGAAGAATTTGAACAGTACAGATAACACGACCGACTTAAGCACCTTAAATACTGTAATGTACCATAATTGATAACCAGAGTCTGTAAAACCAGCTGTTTTAAAGAACGGGTAGTATCCTAGGTTTTAAATACTTTCTTGTCTCTTAAGAATCAGACAACCTTTTAAGAGTCCCTTATCATTCTTCTGTAGATAGTTTTTAATTTTCCACTCTACAGGTATTTTCACTTTGACTCCTGAAGTCCATTTTAAAGTTCATGGCAACAAGTACCATTTAAAATTAGAATACCTCAATATATTTTCTTAACCCTCTCAAGTCGGTCAAGAGTCCCAACAATATGTGGAGTAGTGGTTAGGGCCCTGGACTTTTGACCGGAGGGGTTATGGGTTCAATCCCAGGTGGGGGACACTGCTGCTGTACCCTTGAGCAAGGTACTTTATCTAGATTGCTCCAGTAAAAAAACCCAACTGGGTAATTGTATGTAAAAATAATGTGATATCTTGTAACAATTGTAAGTCGCCCTGGATAAGGGCGTCTGCTAAGAAAGAAATAAATAAATAAATAAATAATAGTTTAGTCTGCCGCTGTGCTGCAGATTCAGTTCCTGTGCAACTGTTTACCTGCATATTCCAGACCAAGGATGTAGAGACACCTTGCTCTGTGTCATTTCAGGTTGTGAAGATTCAGAAGCTTTCCCTTATCACCGTACAGCAGCAGACCTGGGAGATTCTATCCCAGACGGAGACCAGACGGAGGAGGAGGAGGAGGAGGAGGAGGAGGAGGATGGAGCAGGTACCCAAACAGATGAACTAGAAGAGACTTCTGCGACGGAGGAGGAGAGGTCAAGTTCGCTGGACCCAGAGGGAGATCCCGAAGAGAAAGCGGAACGTGACGGGACACTTAATCGTGAATCGGAACTTCCTGAGCCTTCGGGGAACGGGAAAGAGCCCGAGGAGGATGCGTGCGTCGCCCCGAAGGCCGGGGAGTTGTCGGACTCGGGTTCCACCGATAACACCCTGGAGGACTCGGGAGAGTTCACAGAGACCTGCCCGGTGGCCGTGTTGGCCGGTGCCGCGGAGGAGCTGGGCACCGGGTCTCCGAGCCTGGCGCGCCCCCTCTCTCGCACCGCGACGAGGACGTGACGGCAGAGAGCTGGCGGGGGCACAGGAAGCACGTCTTCGTGCTGAGCGAGGCGGGCAAACCCATCTACTCGCGCTACGGCAACGAAGAGGCGCTGTCCTCCACCATGGGGGTCATGATGGCCCTGGTGTCCTTCGTTCAGAGTGGGGACAACCTCATCAGATCCATCTACTCTGGTAAGCGGTCTCCTTTCATGTTCATGTTGACATAGTAAAGGTCCCAGGAGTTACTACTAAAGGGATATTCTAAGTATATCTGACCTAGTACCAACAGAATCAGTATTATCTCCGTGGTTTAAAGGCTTTACATTTTAAATCTTCGCACATCCCAGCCTCCAGCCACTGACTGAAGCTGACACCAGCCCATACTTTCAAAGGGCCTGTCCATAATCTCGTTGAAACTGACACACTTTCAAAATTGCTGTCTATACAATTTTGAAATATCAATAATAAAAAAATACATATTATTATTATTATTATTATTTATTTCTTAGAAGACGCCCTTATCCAGGGCGACTTACAATTGTTACAGGATATCACATTATTTTTACTTACAATTCCCCATTTATACAGTTGGGTTTTTTACTGGAGCAATCTAGGTAAAGTACCTTGCTCAAGGGTACAGCAGCAGTGTCCCCCCACCTGGGATTGAACCCACGACCCTCCGGTCAAGAGTCCAGAGCTCTAACCGCTACTCCACACCCATGTACTTGATTGTACCTGGACAATGTACTAATCATTTTATTCCAACAGCAAACAGTTGTATTGGCTACTGCATAATTAATCTTGAGTCGCTATACGTTAAAAATGAGACAGAAAGCAAGTAGGCAAAACTTAACGAAGCCTAGAGCCAAAACAATTTATCTAGCTGACGTATCCTTGTCTTGACATGAGTTTTGAAGTTACTGTCTGTACTCCCATGTGGCTGACGTACCCGTTTTCGCTGTTTCCCCTCGGCTGGTCTCCAGAGGACCACAAGGTGGTGTTCATGCAGCAGGGTCCCCTGGTCCTGGTCTCCGTGTCCCAAAGCCGACAATCGGAGCAGCAGCTCCGGCAGGAGCTCCAGTACGTGTACTACCAGATCATCAGCATGCTGACGCAGGCTAGCGTGACCCGCATCTTCGAGCGCAAGAAGAACTACGACCTGCGCCGGCTGCTGGCCGGCTCCGAGAAGATCCTGGACGGTCTGCTGGACCTGGTGGACACCGACCCCAGCTTCCTGCTCTCCGCCGTGCGCTGCTTGCCCCTGTCCTCCTCCCTGCGCGACTCCCTGAGCCAGACCCTGCAGAAAGCCATCACCCCCAACCTGGTGTTCTCCATCCTGATCGCCAAGAGCCAGCTGCTGGCCATCGTTCAGGAGAAAGCCGTCATCGAAGACGCCAGGCTGGAGCCGGCCGACCTCCACCTCCTGCTGAACCTCATCGGGGCCTCCTCTGCTTTCCAGGCCGGGGAGATCTGGACTCCCATCTGCCTCCCCCTCTTCAACCCTGACGGCTATTTCTACGCCTACATCTCGTACCTGGACCCCCCGCAGTGCACCGTCTGCCTCCTCCTGCTGTCCACCGACAAGGAGGCTTTCTACTCGGTGGCGGAGTGCAAGAGGAAGATCGAGGACGGCGTGCGGGCTCAGAACGCTCTGAGGGCCGTGGAGGAGGCTCGGGCCTACAGCGTGACTCAGGTGGGCGTGCCGGACCTCCGACACTTCATGTACAAGCCCTTCGACGTGCCAGAGAACCACAAGCAGCTCACGCAGTTCACCAGGTAAGACGTGCAAATCGGCAACATGGGTGTCAAGGTTTAACCCTTTGCGGTCCTATATCGCAATTTTCCTTTCCGTCCAGTGTCAGACCCTGTCCGACATCATCAAAAGACGAAAAAAACAGGTCTCTAGTCGTTTTTTTCCCCGGAAAGACATACAGACATTTGCAGAGCTTTTTGAGATGTTATAGTAATAAAATAGCGACTTGGATCGCATTATTGAGGAGTTTGGTGATAAAACGAGTGATCAAGAGATGATTTATCGGTATGTACTATTACGAGTTATTTGAAAAATATAGCTAACGAGGGGTGGGGCGGGGCTGGAGATGCAGTACTGAGTGTCCTGTTGATATGCAGTGCCTTTTAAACCTGTTTTACTGTGAAAAAAATACTTTTAAACAGCTCGTCTAAAATAAACTGCGCATGTGAAAATAAATTGACCCTGACACGCGCTGAATAAATGGACTGCAAAGGGTTAAGAGAAAGCCTTCAAGGACGACTGGAAACATGCATTTAAAAAGCAGGAAGACGTGAAAGCCATGGTGATCAAGATGATCGGTTCACTTAGGCAGCTTGGGTCACATCTACACAAGATCATTATTATTATTTGTTTATTTAGCAGACGCCTTTATCCAAGGCGACTTACAGAGACTAGGGTGTGTGAACTATGCATCAGCTGCAGAGTCACTTACAACTACGTCTCACCCGAAAGACGGAGCACAAGGAGGTGAAGTGACCTGCTCAGGGTCACACAATGAGTCAGTGGCTGAGGTGGGATTTGAACCGGGGACCTCCTGGTTACAAGCCCTTTTCTTTAACCAATGAACCACACAAGATCATCCAAACTGTTTCCTGTCTTGGCTTGTAAGCTTAATTTCGTTTGGCTGAGGAGCATGCAAACATGCACTGCCCCTAACAGCATCTTAGACCCAACACCAAGTCTTTAAGCATGAATTTATGCCTCCCACACCTAGTATTATGTGGTATACAAGTCCTTTTATATTGTCACTTGCCTCCTGGGTAGATTCAGAGTTAAAAAAAAAAAAAAATACAGTTTAGAAAACAAACGAATCTGAAAAAATAACCTGCGTCTTTCACAGGCAACGAGTGACGGAAAAGTATAACTTAGCTTTCCTGATTTCTTGCGGCTAGCAGGATATACTGATCAATGTGTAACGGGAAGGGGGGGGGGTGTGTGTTTTCTTTTCAACGCAGCCCAGAGATGGAAGCTCCGTACAGCACAGAGGAGGAGAGAGAGCGTCTCTTTGACCTGTACCGCTACCTGCACAGCTGCATCCACAGCGCTACCCGACCGCTCAAACTCATCTACCACGTCGCGGAGAAGGAGACTCTGCTGGCTTGGGTATGCTGCGCCTCCTCTTTCTAATCATGCAACTTCTCTAGGTTCAGATTCGTCCCACCACCGCCCATCAGGTCGCATCTACTTGTTAAGAGTTTATAAGGAAAGACAGTAGTTTTGCAGCTTGTGTGCGTGATTCGTTTGGGACTAGAGATGTTAGGGTTAATAACAGAGCTGATTTTACATTTACTCCCAATAGGGACTGTATTATTATTATTATTATTATTATTATTATTATTATTATTATTATTGTTATTATTATTATTATTTATTTCTTAGCAGACGCCCTTATCCAGGGCGACTTACAATTGTTACAAGATATCACATTATTTTTTACGTAGTTACCCATTTATACAGTTGGGTTTTTTACTGGAGCAATCTAGGTAAAGTACCTTGCTCAAGGGTACAGCAGCAGTGTCCCCCACCTGGGATTGAACCCACGACCCTCCGGTCAAGAGTCCAGAGCCCTAACCACACCAAGTCTTTTTTTGTAGGTGCAGTAGATTCTCGTTTAATCTGAACACATTGTACCATTCAAGGTGATAACCTAGGTCTCTCTCTGTCTCTGTCTCCTTTTGTTCAGGTTACCAGTAAGTTTGAACTGTACACTTGCTTCAGCCCTCTGGTTACCAAGGCCTCTGCCATCAACGCCATCACCAAACTGCTGCGCTGGATCAAGAAAGAGGAGGAGCGTCTTTTCATCCGCTACCCCCCCAAATACTCCACCACCCCCAACCCCAGCAAGAGCTCCTGGGGGGGCAAGGGGGGTTCTGACAGACAGGAGACCACCGAAAACGGCTTCCTCTCCCTGCCTTAGGGCCCAGGACTGCAGAGCCCCTTTCTCATTGGCTAGAAACCAGGCTTTCCCACCTTCCTAATCCTCTTATAGGATAAGGACTGATTCTGTCCTGTTTTCTATTGGATGAATCGGCTTCCCTTGCCTGCTATTGGAGGAATGCTTGATTCGCAGTAGCGAAAGGCATGACTTGAATGTTCGCCTATTATAGGGCCTCCTTGACTGTGATTGGCTACAGACCTGGTCACCTTTCTGGGACACAGTGGCTAATGAATTATGATTGGTTGAGTGCCCCCCTCATTCTTTTATAGGTCGATAACTGTAGCACTTAGCCCGATCTGCAAAAATAAGGGATCTTTTCCAAAATTATACTTTCTCAGTGATTTGCCTACCAAAAAAAAAACTGCGGTGCTTGAAGAGGATAATAGAATCCAGGTGATTGATATTGAAACCAGGGTCTGAATCCTAGCTCTGAGTAATGTCTGCAGTCTTGGGAGTAGAAGCAGGTGCTAAATGAAAACAGGCAGGGAGGTGCACCTTTTTATATATTACAGAATGCATCTCAGGAACGTAAGTTAATCTGTTACACGTGGGAGTGTGTGTGTGTGTGTTAGAGGTTGTAGCTGGTTCTTCATACAAATATTGTAGTTGTAGTTTTTTTTTTTTTTTTTATAATGGAACCAGGACTATGTCTATAGAACTTGTTTTATTTAAATAGGCGCAGTGGTACAGAATTAATACACATTGATCGAATCCTATCGACTGACCCTGATTTAGAAGTAATCCCTGATTAGTTTAAATCAGGGTCTGTGGGGTGGGGGTAGTAGCCTATGTTTTTACTGAACAAGCAGTACTTTAAATCCTTATTCGGGCTGTTTTTTGTTTTTTTTTTCTCATGGTCAAAATTGCATATTTTCACAATGTAAAAATAGGTAGATATTTCACGATTTTTAAACATCGTATTTATTAAAGCAGAAAAAAAAAGTCCCATCGCCCCATTCAAAATTGATAATTATTCTCTCTAAGCAACAGATGTTCCTAAATTATGAAAATGCTTGTCTGAAAAACAGTAAATGCTCATGTGTTTTGTTATGTCCACTTTTTAATTATCAAACAAAATAAAAACATAAATAAATGGAAAAATAACACCAGACGTGTGAAATGTCCCCTTCTTGTACGGAACGGAGCGATCTTCAGCAGAATCATTTCCGATCTTTGATGCAGCTGGCGTCTTTTTTTCGTTGAAGGCATTTTAAAGATGTCGTGCAGCTCTGTGCAGTGTGTGTTCAATCATTAACAGGAAGGAAGCGAACTGAACCGGCTGCCAGGTTCCTGAATGCAGCGTAACAGACAGGCATGTCAATCAGGCAAACGTTTGCTGTGTTTATTTTGAAGTGACAAAAAAATATATATATTTACAATGCTTGAGTACATTTCACTGTGATAACTGTTGGGAGGAGGGGGGAATACAGTCTTATTAGATTTTTCTTTGAGGGACAAATCTAAATTGCTAGGGGTCAGGGAGTCTTAAGCCAATTTTACAATGGACTTGATCATTAAATGTCCTGTTATTTGACGCAGTTTTGGACTCTTGCATTCAAAACAAAAATGACTGCATGAAAAAATGGTCGCTATTAAATCGCTGTCAGTTGTTGCCCTACAGTCATATGTTTTTTGTTTATTTAGCAGACGCCTTTATCCAAGGCGACTTACAGAGACTAGGGTGTGTGAACTATGCGTCAGCTGCAGAGTCACTTACAACAACGTCTCACCCGAAAGACGGAGCACAAGGAGGTTAAGTGACTTGCTCAGGGTCTCACAATGAGTCAGTGGCTGAGGTGGGATTTGAACCAGGGACCTCCTGGTTACAAGCCCTTTTCTTTAACCACTGGACCACACAGCCTCCTAAATCTTGTACCACGATTATGGTGGACTTTTTGGGTTGATATTTATGTGGAAGGTCCACTGGGGTATGGGGTATGGGGTATGGGGTATGGGGGGGGTGAGTAAATTGTTTTGAAATGAACCCAGACAACTTAAGGTGGGTCTCTCGTTACTTAAACATCAAAAAACATGTGATCTATTGAAAACGGTGCATTGTGAAGATGCTTTTTTACAGTGAAATGTAACACCTGTACGATTCGCTGTCAACAGACAGCCAGAGAATTGGTTCAAAGGTCTTGTTAAGTGAGCATAAGGTTTGAATGGAAAAACTGGACAGGCACGCCTAATGAACCAAAGTTTGGCTGTCCCGTGCGAATTTAACTCTTCAGGTACAGTTGGATGTGTTAGTTTGCTCCTCGTGGCCCTTGAATCTCAAATGTATTTAAAGAAAAAACACGTTTGAACAATGCGTACCTGAAGGGGTTAAAAGCCTAGCTGTTGTGGGTAAGTCAACATTATTTTAGTCTCCCAGATTCTGTGTGTACTGAGATCTGTTCTCCATTATGTATCAAAGTGAATTGTTGTTTTTTTTCTCATCAATTAAACTTTTTTTTTTTTGCCTCATTTGTGCGTCTCTTTTTCTGTCTCCTGTTCAGTTTTTCAAAGATGTATTGTCACAAAACACATATGGCTGGTCTAGAAACGACTGGCTGTTTTAAAATCGAAACGCTTCTAGATGTAATTGAAACCTAGCCTAACAGAAAGGCGCAGTCTTCTGCATACGTCTCTTTGTTTTGCTATTGCCGTTGATTTATATTTTTTGACGTTTCTCCAAGTGTTAAATGATTTAAAAAAAAAAAAGTCATTACAGTTAGGCATCCGTGCTCGTTTAAGATTTCATTGTTTTCACCCAGGTGACACGGGTTCGACTCCCGGTCTGTGAATGACATTCATTTATGTCTTAAATAAAGATTTTAAAATCAGTTTAGATTAAAACGAATTAAGCAACTATAGGTTTTAACCTATAAATAAGTACAATAATGGGGAAGTGTAATCTACTGGGGGGGAAATCGTTACATTATGAAACAGCCCAGCTTCTGCTTTTTAATAGTATACTTGTATTTAAATTTCATATACCATATACAGCACTAGTGAGGCTTTCTTAAATTATCAGGTGTAATTACCCGGTTTTTAATTGTAACAACGTTCTTTTTTAAATTGAAAATATAAAGATAAATAATAACTAAATACACCAAATTGTAACTTACTGTATTTTTTTTGTGTAATGGTCAATGTGTTTTCTCGCAGGAAGATGTTTTAATTGTGTAAGAATATATATATATATATATATATATATATATATATTTTTTAAAGGGGAGGGGTGTGTGGAAATTAAATCATCTGCCGTGACCCGGATTCAAACCGGGATGTTTGCGGCCACCCGCTGTATGATTACGAGGAGCTACTGCTGGGAAACTGAGGGATTGTGGGGGACTAACCAGAGCTGTATTCTGGCCAGTGCAAATTGGTAAAAATATTTAATAGTACGATCTGATTCTCTTTCTTTTTTTCTTTCTTTCCTTCAATTTTAGCTTTAGTGTTCCTTACAAACCCTTATCAACATACAACAGTGTGCAAATATATTTTAACACCTCAAGATTCGTCTATATATATATATATATATATATATATATATATATATATATATATATATATATATAGTCTGTATATAAGTATATAATCAATCAATTATTCACATTATTGTATACCTACATTACCCTTTCCTTTTGATTTTATTACATAGAAGCTTTTCTTTTTCAAAATTGTATATAACTAAAACAATAATATTAATAATAATAATAATAATAATAATAATAATAATAATAATAATAATAATTTTATGTATAGTACATACGACCCATCTATAATAATTCCCCCCCCCCCCTCCCCCTGCTGGCCAGGTATGGTAGTGCAGTGTTGGGGGTTTACATCGGATTGTACTACATGGAGAGTTTATTCAAATCATTGTAAACGTAACCATTCGTTAAACATGCTCGGATATGGGAATTCTCCGTATTCTTTGAACCGCGGTTTCTTAAGTTGGGATGTAGTCGATGGGTGTCGCAAGCAGAACAATATCTTTTCAAATGATCGCCCCCGCAGGTTCCCCCCCGCCCCCCCAAGGAGCAGATCATTGGTATCGACCGGCTGTTCCCGGAGTAAAGATGGCGCAAGCGTTATCGGAGGAGGAGTTTCATCGGATGCAGGTAAATAAACTGTGAACCCGGACCGAACCGAGACAGTGCGTGGACCGAGTTGAGTCTGGGAGGGTTAACAAAATAGCAGGGGTCCCTCGCCCCAACCAGACCCGAGTATCTGGGGCCGGGCCGGGCCGTCGCGGATGTAAACAGAGACCCTGTCATCCTAGGCCGCGGCTGTAGCCTCGGGGTCGAGTGATGGTACTTCCCCCGCAGAGGCGTGCGGTTTTAGGGATCGGTGGTCCTATTGCAGAGCTGGAAAACCAACGGCAGTAGTGTTTTAATTCACCCGGGAGGAAAATAATGACATTATTAGAAATTTAGTTTATTTATAGCATGTACCAAATCTCCCTGTCTCTTTTTTAAAGCGGGTTACCTATTACACAACATAAACATTAATTAAACTACAGTGGACTGCCAGTTATATCCAATATATTCATTTGCTTTAAATAATAATAGGTATTGTGAAATATAGTCATTTAACTGCACATGGCAGTGTGTACTTGTGTGTTTATTCACCGTGCTGTGTACAATTGAGCATTAGTGTTGTTTACAGTAGACTGCGTGTTAAGTATGATGCTTAGAAAATTGCAAATATTAATAAAATGTGTCTCATTTAATCTTGTCAATGTCATACAGTTATTTTCTCATGGCGGTTCTCTGATTTTAGTTCACTGCCTTTTACAAATACGTTGCAATGTACGCTATTTTATTCATTATTTAGTTATTTATTTAGTTATTTGGCCTGCAAAAAATTCTGACACGTTTAGTCATGGGATAGTGTGCTGGAAACTTGTTTCGTATGTAGTATTCTTTGGAGGAAAATATATATATATATATATATATATATATATATATATATATATATATATATATATATATATATATGTTGTACCGTTTATTAATTCGAGTGGTTAAAATAAACGGGGACATTTCGTGACAGCAGTCTGTTTTGGAGTTTAAGAAAAGTCCCCAAAAAAGAGATTGCTACCGGGAATTTAACACCGTAAGGGCTGAAGAAAGATGAACACTTATGTTGTATTGACGTTAATTTTAGAGAAAGCGAAGTCTAGTAATATGAAACATGCGTTTTTTGTGAATATTTTGGCAGCGGCGGAATCAGCTGTCTTAATAATGCCTGTAAAAAATACTGCCGGTGTTAATTTAACATCTGCCATCGGCTGCTTTTTTTTTTTACAGGAGATGAAACGGATGAGATTTGTAGGAGTCGATTTTATTCATCTGTACCCCGCCAGGAAAAGCCACAGTTTTTTTTTTTTTTTTTAAACACATTTTAAAAAGTTTTTTTTTTTTTAGTGACCTGCAAGTGGTTTTGGATAGTTCATTTCCATCCGCAAAAGATGGAGCTCAGGATCGGGTCTCTTGTCAGCAAACTCCAGGTTAAAACTGCGGTAACTTTTCATTGTGCAATGGTGAATGGAGATTATTTCTGCACAACGATGCTTTGTATCGCAATAGAGGTGTGTGTCGCTTGCACACAAAAGCACGGCGTGGCTCATTGTAATTCATCAGGTGGTTCTTGAATGAAGAATAAGCGTGTTTTATCGTTGAGTAAATACTCTTCCCCAACTGGGTTTTATTTATTGATTTCCTTTTTAACAAAATTGTCCTGAATTGTCTTATTATGCATCATGCCGTCAATCTATCAAGACTTAACTCTACCACGCCCCCTGCAGTCCTCGTTTCAGAACTACAGTTTATCAGCAGTAGTTACGGTATTTCAAAGGGCTAACAAGTGTAACAATTAATTACAAATTCAGACAATCAGGTATTGAGGTATTATTGTAAAGCAACTAGACTTGCAGCTATTTATATTAAAGATGAATACACAAATACTGTACATATTTTCAAAACCAGTTTCACACACTAATACAGACGTGATTAAAACGCCTTCATTATTATTATTATTAATCCTACGCATAACACTCCCCAACTCCCGTTTCTCGTGTTCATTGAATGGCTCTTCTCGCTGTCCTGTTGCAGCCGAGAGCGAATGAGACTGAAACAGAAGTCCATCCGTTTGCAAAAAATGTAAGGTCACAGGTACCCTTTAAGTTTGTTTAGTTTATTTTTATAGTTTGTATAGTTTATTTTATCTGCGTTGTTTCTTATATATGGGTCTAAAAATACTGTTCCAATTATTACATCTAATTGTAAAACGCCAATTGTGTGCCTCCCCCTGGGAGCTCCCATCCACGGTCGGCAAAGGAATAGCCTGGACTCGAACCGGCGATGTCGGGGCCCATTTTACTGGATGCGCCACTCGGGAGGCTGTGTATATTTTCACATCCTTTAAGGGTGTTCTTCCTTATAGCTCTGTGATTTATTCGTTTCAGTAGTCAGTCTGCACATTGCAGAGATAACCTGTTGGCTGGGAGGCGCTGTACTCAATAATTATGCTTAGGGCTTTCTTTTTTTCATAGTAAAAAATGGCTGATTTGACGGTGTAAAAATAACACCAGACGTGTGAAATGTCCCCTTCTTGTAAGGAACGGCGCGATCTGCAGCAGAAGCATTTCCGGTCTTTGATGCAGCTGGTGTCTTTTTTTCGTTGAAGACATTTTAAAGAAGTCGTGCAGCTCTGTGCAGTGTGTATTCAATCATTTACCAGGAAGGAAGCGAACTGAACCGGCTACCAGGTTCCTGAATGCAGCGTAACAGACAGTCAGGCAAACGTTTGCTGTGTTTATTTTGAAATGATAAAATATTATTCATTCAGCAATGAGAATTTCTACGGGGACAACATATTACACAGCAATGGGTAAGTTTCACAGAAGCCATGATAACCATGAAAAAACATACAGCTTTAGTTATGGATGGTATATAAAGCCAGCGGTCTGTGTGACTGGCATTGATTTTACAGCCTGTCCAGGACTGACCTTGATTCCTGTGCTTTCTCCCATAGGCACAGCTGCTGGAGCTCAGGACCCAGAACTACCAGCTGTCCGATGACTTGCGCAAGAACACAGCTGGTAAGACAACTCTGTCTCCACTCGAACCCTTTTCCAGCCCTTTTAGGCTGGCGCAGGTGTTGCACAGCGAGATCGGAAACTTCGCGTCGAAGGGTCAGTCTTTTCCAGCCTCCCTCGCCTGAAGCACAGCCAGTTGACAAATTATATTCACCGCTGTACTCTTGTGTTCTGTTCCAGAGCTCAATGCATTCCGACAGAAGACGTCCACTCAAGAGAAGGACCTAACCAAAGCGCTGAAGGTAAGGTGAAGCATATTCAAAAAACAATGATGACGAACAAACCCTTATAAAAGTTTCCCCATATTAACAGCAAAGTAAATAGCAGTGAAGCACAGTAAACGCACGGTAAAGCACAGGTAAGCATTGTAAAACCCAGCAGGGATGGAGAAAAGACTCCCATTGCATAGCAGTTTGATCCGTTCCTGGTTAATAAGACACACTCGAGCTTGTTGCTTCTGCACTGCAGCTAATCAAGCTTGTAGTAAAACCTGGAATGGGTGAAACTGTGCAACGGGAGTCTTATTCCCATCCCTGTGTTGTGTACTTCCATTCCGCTGTACAGCGCAGTTTTGTAAGAAACTCATGGTAAGCATGATAGCTGTTAAAGATGTTTACTGTTTCACTTGGTTATCAATCATGCAGCTGGCTGGCACATCCGTGTGAGTCAGACACACCACCAGGGGCTGCTATGCACTGTGGAGCTCCTGGGTGGAAATTTTAATTGGGCTGTAAAATGCAGCCCTGTATTTTTATTAATCTGTTTTTGCTTCCCCCACCCCCCAGGCTCTCAACAAGAGTAAGAAGGCTCAGGTGAGTTCCTACACTTTGCTTGTTACTGTTTAAAGATATTTTAGTGTATTGCTAGCGTTGGCTGCTTTGTCCTGAGTATATATTTCGGATTTAGCTCGCTGGTTCACTTTGGTCTTGCACGTTGCTAAGTTCAAAATCAACCCTGAATTATAATGTCAGGAAACTATATGAACGCAATTTAGATCTTTTATTTAACCTCATGTAATCAAAGAAACTACAAAATGATGTCGCAAAAGTCTCCCGGAAGCCATAATAGCAGTACAGTAGTATTTCATGTTAGATTTTGATATGTTAACAAGGGAACATTATTCAGCAGCTTTCATTGGACTCTATGAAGCTGAGGGAGTTAATTCTATATAGAGGGTGTGTGATTCAATATGTTAACAAGGGAACATTATTCAGCAGCTTTCATTGGACTCTATGAAGCTGAGGGAGTTCATTCTATATAGAGGGTGTGGAATTCAATATGTTAACAAGGGAACATTATTCAGCAGCTTTCATTGGACTCTATGAAGCTGAGGGAGTTCATTCTATATAGAGGGGGAGGAATTCAATATGTTAACAAGGGAACATTATTCAGCAGCTTTCATTGGACTCTATGAAGCTGAGGGAGTTCATTCTATATAGAGGGTGTGTGATTCAATATGTTAACAAGGGAACATTATTCAGCCGGTTTCTTTGTGCTTTAAATTGTTGTGTGTTCCTATAGGAGGTGGATGCTCTGCTCTGTGAGAATGAGATGCTGCTGGGGAAGCTGCACAGCCAGGAAGAGGACTTCAGACTGCAGAACAGCACCCTCATGCAAGAGCTCTCCAAGGTACAGACACCACCTCAAAGAGTGTGGTCTGATCGTTGAGGTGGCCAATTAAACTGAAGGGTGCTGTTAGAAATTTGCATAACCTATAAAATCTGATTTTCTATCCTTGTGATGGTGGTCCACTACAAAAGGCGCTATATAAAATGTACGTATTAGTTTAGTGGTCTGCTTTTGGGATTCATTATTTTTCCAATACAGCTAGATTGCACTGCAGTTTTGAATGATCTTTCCCAGATCGAGATGTTACAAAGTTTGTGCTACATATTACATATTACCCACCCCCTTCACAGCTAGGAACTCTCCATGGTCCTGATCTAGCCTGGCAGCAGCCTCACATGCAAACATATCCACCAGCTCCAATATCAAATTACTACCACTGTTTCAGCGTGCACACTAGTGATTAACACATTTCATCCTTAAATTTTTTTTGTATACGAATGGCATTAGGCAGTAAATAATTGATGGAACAGCAATCTGTGGTTTCTGTGTAAATTAGTTAAACTATGTACAGTATCTACAGTATTCTATACACTACTGCTCTCTCACTCTCTCCTCTCTTTCGCTCTCTCTCTCCTCTCGCTGTCTCTCCTCGCTCTCTCCTCTCTTTCGCTCTCTCTCCTCTCCTCTCTCTTGCTCTCTCTCTCCTCTCTTTCTCCTCTCTCTCTCAGCTGTGTTCTCAGATTGAAGAGCTAGAGCAGGAGAATCAACAGTTAAGGGCTGGGCCGGGGGCGGGGCCAGTAGCAGCAAGCCCCGCCTCCAGTCCAGTAGATGGGGAGCTGCTCCGCCTCCAAGCTGAAAACTCCGCCCTCCAGAAGAACATGGACGGTGAGTTCAGGATATCAGGGATGTTATTGAATTGAAGTTTATTTTTCTACTTCTGAATATAAATGACATTTTAAAACAATAGGGGTCCCTGAGGGTCTCCCCTGGTAAAGGCACGGCCAGCGTGGTGTGCAGGGGAGTCACACAGTCAGGGGCGCAGGGGTCCCTGAGGGTCTCCCCTGGTAAAGGCACGGCCGTGTGGTGTGCAGGGGAGTCACACAGTCAGGGGCGCAGGGGTCCCGAGGGTCTCCCCTGGTAAAGGCACGTCAGCGTGGTGTGCAGGGGAGTCACACAGTCAGGGGCGCAGAGGTCCCGAGGGTCTCCCCTGGTAAAGGCACGCGCGCGGTGTGCAGGGGGAGTCACACAGTCAGGTGGCGCAGGGGTCCCGAGGGTCTCCCCTGGTAAAGACACGGCGGCGTGGTGTGCAGGGGAGTCATACAGTCAGGGGACGCAGGGGTCCCGAGGGACTCCCCTGGTAAAGACACGGCAGCGTGGTGTGCAGGGGAGTCACACAGTCAGGTGGCGCAGGGGTCCCCGAGGGTCTCCCCTGGTAAAGACACGGCGGCGTGGTGTGCAGGGGAGTCACACAATCAGGTGGCGCAGGGGTCCCCGAGGGTCTCCCTGGTAAAGACTGGCAGCGTGGTGTGCAGGGGGAGTCATACAGTCAGGGGCGCAGGGGTCCCGAGGGACTCCCCTGGTAAAGACACGGCCGCGTGGTGTGTACCCCGAGTGTGAGTCTCTCTAACCCTGCTCTGCATTCGTAGCCCTGCAGGAGCGCTATGAGAGGGACGTCCAGGCAAGGAGAGGGGCCGATGTGAACGGACTGAGGGTGACCCACACAGACCACCCAGACGGACAAACGCACGCAGAGGGGGTCCCGGGACAGACGGACAACCAGGAGGAAGGAGAGATCCCGGACCAGGTCGGAGAATAGGGGCCACTTTTCACAGAGCTTTAAGCAGAACACCTTCACTTACTGCCTACTTTTCTATAGACGTCCCTCACTGTGTGTCTCTCTATTTGCAGATTGAACTGAAGTCTGCAAAACTGGAGCAGAGAGTCAAAAAGCTGAGTGGTAAGTGTCTCAGTCCTACAGTATGGCTCTGAATTTAAAGCTGAACATCTAATTAAGCATCCTGTTTTGAGCTACTGTCTTAATATTGGGTACATGGCTGTATTCTATGATTCTTTCGATTCATTTCCAATCCAGGTGGTGTCCAGTGAACATTATGAGCCTGATTTTTCACTGTGGGCAAATATAATACATTTAATATGGTGAGGGCAATTTGCCAGCGATTTACCCATAGGGGAAAATATAGGCCTACCTGTTTCAGTAGCACACTGTTTTACACATATTATTGATACAGCCTCAAGCTGCATTCTATGATTTTCTCAATGAAGTTACATTACAGGGGTGTGTGGTAAAACATCTAATAGTAGCAAGGATGAAAATAAGACTCCATTGCATAGCAGTTTGAGCCATCCCTGATTTTACAAGGAGTTTAATAAGACACACCTGAGCTTGTTACCTGCACACTGCAGCTAACCAAGATCGTAGTAAAACCTGGAATGGGTGAAACTGCTGTGCAATAGGAGTCTTATTGCCATCCCTGTAGTAGGGCCTTTAATAATAGCTAGGGGTGCACTGATAACAATCTGAGGGTGGTAGCACACCCCCAAATGTTTGCAATGTGTGTCTGTATTGACAGAGATAGAGTTGCAGCTGCAGACCGAGAGAGAGGAGAAGAGGCTGCTGAAAGAACAGCTGCAATCACTGGAGGTAAGCGTGCGGCCAATATGACTTCCCCTTTAACCAGCCATGCAAAGCGCAATCTTTTCTGCTGTATTAGTAAAAACGGGAACTTCACATAATTTGATTAAAATAAAGTGCTTCTTTCAAGCGCATAACATTAAATTATAGATATTTGTTGTATTATTTTTCCAGGTATTTGTAGCTTACAGAATAATTCCATAAATATTCTTTATATATACTGAGCATCAAAAGAAACTTATCACTTATATTTGGATTCCCTAGATGTGATCGAAAAGTGACAAACTCTGTTTTAGAGCCGGTGCAGTGACTTTTTATCGTGCTGATTAACCATTGACCTCACGAAGATGCTGCAGAATGATCTGTGGATCTCGGGCAGGTGTTGTGACTCTTGGTCTCCCGGTTGGTGGCGCTGTCATTGACAGAGTGTGTCTGGTTATACCGTCTCGCCAGGTTTGAAATCGCTGGCTGTGAGCCCCCAAGACAGCGAGCCACAGCACGCTGCCCTAGTCCAGCCTCCAACACGCCGATCGCACGAAGGCGCTGCTCTCTGGACAGACGTGGCATATTGTTTTTCTCTGTGATTTTCTTTATTGCTTTTATTCAAGCTTGCAATTCAACAGCTGAAATCACTCCACATCCAGCGTCCAATCAGCTGTCTCACTAATTAGGTGATTAAGTGCATATGCTTCAGTCACAGTCACTCAAGCTTGTCATGGTCAAGGATGAATGATCAAGTGATCATTCGTCAATGTCCATCATTTACATATTTATTTTTTTTCGAAAATAAATCCAAGGCGACTTACAGAGACTAGGGTGTGTGAGCTATGCATCAGCTGCAGAGTCACTTACAATTACGTCTCACCCGAAAGACGGAGCACAAGGAGGTGAAGTGACTTGCTCAGGGTCACACACAGCGAGTCAGTGGCTGAGGTGGGATTTGAAGCGGGGACCTCCTGGTTACAAGCCCTTTTCTTTAACCACTGGACCACACAGCCTCCAATAGTGATGTGTTTCTTTTGATGCTCGGCGTATGTGTGTATATATATATATATATATAGGATCTCAAATGTGCAGTTTGGCACTGAAAAGTCAGGTGGATACACACTAAGCATTTAACAGCACAGTCTGAATCCAAATGATAAATAACTCACCCAGTCTTTCTCTTCCAGTCCGCCGCACACACTGATTCAGCCAAACTTCAGGAAGAGATCAACAAGGTATGAGTGTGTCTTCTCTGTCTTCAAACTATTGTGAAGTTCGAGTACTGTAGGCATTCTCACAGCTTGAGCGGAATCAATCCTTCGTTTCTAATTCCTTTTTGTTTCATTTGCAGCTGTCTGACAAGCTGAAGAAGAAACAGGAAAGGTAGGCGTCTGGTTTTCTGCTTTTTTTAGGAGTGTTCTGCTACCCGTACTCGTGCCTTTTAAGAAGCGTTTACCAGCAGCTTTTAAACAAATCCCATCGTCAACATAATGATTTCAAAGCAAGAAAAGCTGTCCTTCCTTCACCTTTACAATTGAGTTCCAATCAGTGACCCCCTTGGGGGCGGTACGGCAGTTAAAATGCCAGCGCCTCGGGTGAGGGGAAAATGCGCTTCTAATCGGCTTTTAGAACACTGTGCGGAAGTTAATTGTTAATCGGTTGTAAAAGTGAAGGAAGGACAGCTAAGTGAATTCATTAAGTGAATGTAGCTTCTTGTTGCAGGCCTTATTCTTAGAAAGATGATCAAATGCCAGTGCTTCTCCTCCTTCAGCCCACATTAACATGTAGATCCACGTTTTCATTTATTCTGTTGGGATCTCTGAATGCTGCTGATTAAGTTTGAACCCCACATGTCTGTGTGTTCTTTGTACATTGTAATTGTCTCGATCGTTTTCCAGGACCCCCTTGTAAACGACGCCTCGGACTCACTGGGTAAATCTCCTGGTTAGATAAATAAATATGTGACAAGGTGTATAACTTTCGTTTTTTTGTGCGCGTTTTCTCTTTTAGTTTTCTGCGTTTGCAAACTGAAAAGGAGACCTTATACACTGACAGCAGGTAAAGGATTATTAATATGTTGATTTAAACTATCAAGGCACAAAAACCTGGAGTGTTAGAGAGTAGCAACAGTGTGAGTTTCGACTGGGGAGTTTATAACTTTGTGAGTTCACACATTCATGTAACAAATGACATTGTAGATTTCTAATGTGTGCTTTTATTATTATTATTATTAAAATTATTGTTATTATTATTATTTATTTCTTAGCAGACGCCCTTATCCAGGGCGACTTACAATTGTTACAAGATATCACATTATTTTTACATACAATTCCCCATTTATACAGTTGGGTTTTTACTGGAGCAATCTAGGTAATCTTGCTCAAGGGTACAGCAGCAGTGTCCCCCCACCTGGGATTGAACTCACGACCCTCCGGTCAAGAGTCCAGAGAGCTAGCCACTACTCCACACTGCTGCCCCCTTTATGCATTAAGGTGTTATGGTGTTTTCTTAAAATAGCCAACTTGTCTCCTAACTTAATTTTTCATTATACAAATTCAGTAACCTGTATGGAAATGTATGGTGGAAGCACTGAATGGTGTGCACCTCAATTTGTATATCTCTGTCACTCTAATACACTTTAACCATTGTCAACACCTGCAGATCTGCAGGGTGATTCATAATTCACGCAAACATTGTTGTTTTGCATTGATTTTCAATTCTACTTAGATGTTGACATTATTGAACAGCCCTCTGGTGGCCAAACGTTGCGTCGCAGAGCGTCACAGACATTTTTTCTTTGCGTGTCATCCTCCACGCACCGTCCAGTCTTCTCCGTGCGCCGGCAGTGTTGCGTGAATTATGACTCGCCCTGCGTATTTCTTTCTTTTTTCAGGACTAAAATCGATGAGATTCAGCAGAAGAAGGAAGAGGAGCTGAAGTCAGTAAATATCCGCAACCAGAAACTCCAAGCGGACCTGCAGGCAACCAATCAGGTATCAGTTCCACCAGTACCCAACCAATCAGGTATCTGTTCCACCAGCACCCAACCAATCAGGTAACTATTCTAGCAGCACACAATTAACTAAGAGGCTGTTTAACTGGTACACACTGATTGAGTTTACAGACATGGCTCTGTAATATAGGAAAATCTGAGCTTTATGAAGTGAGGGCAGTGCAGATTCGATCAGACTTACTGGAATCTCTGTAAGTTGTAAGTACTGTAATGGTACTTTGCTGTGTGGCTGATGGCCTGTGTCTCTCTTGCAGATCATCAGTGAATTGAAAGAACAGCTCCAAACTAAGCAGAGGGATCACGAGATGGCCCTACAGTCCCTCAAAGAACAGGTATCAATACCAGACCCCCATTCCAACAACACCCCCTAAACTAGCGGAGACCCAGTCCTGGCTTTCTGAACTCTTACCTGTCTTGACTTAAACTGCCCGGCCATTTTATTAGAACCAGAATCTAATGTCGGATTGGCCCACCGTTTGCCCGTGATCACAGCCTTGCGCGTGAGGTGGCGCAGATTCCACAAGGTGCTGGAAGGTCTCTCCAGGGATCTGTTAGGCAGAGGATCGGGTTGGCGTTCAAGTTCATCCCACACGTGCTCGGTTGGGTCCAGGGATTGTGGTGGCCGTGGAAGAAGTCTCTGTCCTGCTTCTTAAACCACTTTGCTGTTTAGTTCTCAAATGGGCTGTTTTGAAAGAGACAAACCATAGCTAACATTCATTTTCAACGAAATGCCTGATTTGCCAGCATTACGTAGGGTTAGTTAGATTTTCATTTTCACTTACATAAGCAGAGCTTGCAGAAACAGGTTTATTTTACCCTAGTGAAGTACCAGATATGTGTTTCTTTCAAAACTTTACATTTGATGTCTATGAACTGCTTTTTGAATTGCTATGTTAAATGAATCGTTCGCCACACGGGAAACGGCACAGTGCTGTGTCGGTGGCACTCTGAAATGATTCTTTATCATGGTGTCTGTCTGTATTCTTTCCTGTGCTAATACCAACCTTTTCTTCCTGTCTGGTTTTCTGCTTCTCCTATCCCTCCCACCCTTCTGTCTTCCTCCCCTTGCTCTCCGTTTTTCTCTTACCCTTTCTTTCCCCACTCCATTTTCTCTCTCTCTCCCTCCCCCTCCCTATTTCTCCCTCCTCCCTGTCCTTCTCTCTTCCTGTCTCTGTCTCCGTCTCTCTCTCTCTCCCTGTCCCTCTCCCCTACCCCTCTCTCTCCCTCCTCCTCCCTCTCTCTCCTCCTCCCTGTCTCTCTCCTTTCTCTCCCTGTCCCTCTCCCCTGCCCCTCTCTCTCTGTCTCTCTCTTCTCCTCCCTGTCTCTCTCTCCTCCTCCCTGTCTCTCTCTCTCTCCCTCTCCCTGTGTGCGTGACATTGTGCTGCAGGTAGCTTGTCAGAGCGCAGAGAGTCAGGAGCAAGCGGAGAGCATCCTCACTGAGAACGATGCGCTCCGGACTAACCTAGCAGCTCTAGAACAGGTACTGCACTCCCCCCCCCAGACCAGGCTACCACCCTCCCCCAGACCAGGCTACCACCCTCCCCCAGACCAGGCTACCACCCTCCCCCAGACCTGCCTACCACCCTCCCCCAGACCAGGCTACCACCCTCCCCCAGACCAGGCTACCACCCTCCCCAGACCTGGCTACCACCCTCCCCCAGACCTGGCCTACCTACCCTCCCCCAAAGCTGCCTACTACACTCCCCCAAACCAGGCTACCACCCTCCCCAGACCAGGCTACCACCCTCCCCCAGACCAGGCTACCACTCCCCCAAACCTGCCTACCACCCTCCCCCAAAGCTGGCTACCGCCTCCCCCAGACCTGGCTACCACCCTCCCCCAGACCTGGCTACCACCCTCCCCCAGACCAGGCTACCACCCTCCCCCAGACCAGGCTACCACCCTCCCCCAGACCAGGCTACCACCCTCCCCCAGACCTGCCTACCACCCTCCCCCAAAGCTGGCTACTACACTCCCCCCAGACCTGCCTACCACCCTCCCCCAGACCTACCTACCACCCTCCCTCCCCCTCCCAAACCTGGCTACCACCCTCCCCCAGACCTGGCTACCACCCTCCCCCAGACCAGGCTACCACCCTCCCCCAGACCAGGCTACCACCCTCCCCCAGACCAGGCTACCACCCTCCCCCAGTTTTGCATCATCTCACATTACAGAATTGAGACATAAAAACTATGACTGAAAAAAAAAAAAAAAAACTATATGAACATAATTTAGATCTTTCATTTAACATCATGTAATCAAAGAAGCTACAAAACGATATCGCAAAAAGTCCTACCAGAAGCCATAACAGTAGTACAGTAGCATTTCATATTTGATTTCGAAATGACACATTTTTCAATTGTCAGTTTTCTGCTGAGTATATGGAAAACTGCAAAGCTGAATGTAATTCAGTATGTTAACGTAACATTATTCAGCGGGTTTCATTCGACTCTCTGAAGCAAAATTAATTACAGGGTGATGCAAAACTTTTAGCCACAGCTGTACAGCAGAACCTGTCATATCAGATCCTGTAGGATCCCCTCTATTAACAGATGGACCTCATTCACACAGGCTGCAACTGAACAGGACTGATTGAAACTGATCAATGCACATTTTATTACTGATATACCTGACGTGCAATATTTTTACAGACGGACCACTGGAATCGGTCAATTCAGTTCTCAGTATAGCGAGCTGTTCTGTAGCGAGGGGTGAACTGATGAGCTCCGTGTTGTCTTTGTGTGTTCAGATCCAGACTACAAAAACCCAGGAGATGAGTCTCCTCCGAGACCAGAATATGGCTTTGACTGTGGAGCTTCAGCAGCAACAGGAAGAAAAGGAAAACTACCTGGCCCAGAAAGATGATCTCCACTCCCAGATCCAGGTTTGTGATGTCGCAGAATAGTCAAGCTTAGTCACATGACTCCCATCTCCCGCGCACCTGTCTGATTCAGTCGCTGGTCCTCTTGATGCAATGAAAAGAGCATTAGGAACGTCTTCTATTGCAAACTAGTTCTTTAACCCTTTGCAGTCCATTTATTAAGTCGGGCCGGGCGCGTCAGGTCCAATTTATTTTCACACGCGCAGTTAATTTTAGACGCGCTGTTTAAAAGTATTTTTTTTCCACAGTCAAACGGGTTTAAAAGGTCCTGCATATCAACAAAGCACTCACTAGGCATCTCCAGCCCCGCCCCACCCTTTTGTTCGCTATCACTTTCACATATGCTAAGAAATAAATAATAATAATACTAATAATAATAATAATAATAATAATAATAATAATAATAGTCGTACATACCGATCAATCATCTCCTGATCACTCGTTTTTATCACCATGCAGTAGCAGCCAGCTTGTTTATTATTATTATTATTATTTATTTCTTAGCAGACGCCCTTATCCAGGGCGACTTACAATCGTAAGCAAATACATTTCAAGTGTTACAGTACAGGTAATAATACAATAAGAGCAAGATAAATACAATGACTAGTTCAAGCAAGTACAAGTGTGACAAAATACAATTCAGTAATACAGCAGATAAAAGTGACAGTGATAGTTACATCAAGATATGATTAAATACCAAATACTACAGATTAAACACTTGGCAGATTACAGTACTCTGAAGTACAGGATTAAATGCAGTAAAATAGGGGGCAGATAAGAGCAAGTAAAGCACATTTAAGGAAGGGTGAAAGTGGCTAAAAGCGTCTGCTTGTTTCCTTATGACCACCCCTATCTGATGCCAGGGGCAAGTATGCCTTTAAATATAAATAAATAACAGTCATAAAGCTTCAGTCACTGCGTGTGCAGTTGAACCATCTTCAGTTTCCTATCTATGAATCTATTTTATAATGCATGTGTTGTTTTTTTTTGTTTTTTATTTTTTTTCAAAGTTAGGGCAGGGCAAATTCTCGAACTCCTAGAGTTCACGCAAAAAGTTTTCAGATTTCTAAAATTTAAATAAGGTATTGGACCTGCTATGGTTTAACCCTTTGCGGTCCATTTATTAATTCTGCGTCAGGCTCGCCAGGTCCAATTTATTTTCACACGCACAGTTAATTTTAGACGTGCTGTTTAAAAGTATTTTTTTTCCACAGTCAAACGGGTTTAAATGGCCCTGCATATCAACAAAGCACTCACTAGGGATCTCCAGCCCCACCCCACCCTTTCGTTTGCTATCGCTTTCACATATGCTACCAAATAAAAAATAATAATAATAATAGTCGTACATACCGATCAATCGTCTCCTGATGACTCGTTTTATCACCAAACTCCTCAATAATGCAATCCAAGTCATTATTTTATTACTATAACATCTCAAAAAAGCTCTGCAAATGTCCGTGATAGTCTCTGTGCGCTGATACTGTAACTCCCAGCTTGTTTCCATATGACCGCCCATCTGATGCAAGGGGTACTATGACTATTCATGAGATACGCCTTTTTTTTTTTTTTCATCGGCTTGTCTCGCTCCTTTCGCTCCCACTCGGCCATTGAATGGTTTTCTCGGCTTTTTCCGCTGAAAACCGACTTTTTTGCGTCTTTTGCGTTTTTAAAATGATGTCGGACAGGGTCCGACAAAGGACCTGACGGGAATAATTGCAATGTCGGACCCAGTCCGACAAAGGACCGCAAAGGGTTAAACGTTTTGAAAGTCACTGACATTCTCAATGCGAGATCTAGACTCTCAGCGAAGGTTCCAGGTTCAAATCCCAGCTCCGGCACTGTGCGCGACCCTCAGCAACTTCACCTCCTCGTGCTCCGCCCTTCGGATGAGACGTAAAACAAACGAGGTCCTATTAGAAGTGACTCTGCAGCAGCAGCAGTTGTTGATGATGCAGAGTTCACCCCCTAGTCTCTAAGTCACTTTGGCTAAAAGCGTCTGCTAAGTCACTAATTAATTAATTAATTAATAATTGCTGCTAATGGTTTCCAGTGCAATAGATGGCGAATGTAATAGCACAACAGATAAGATGCCATTATTGCATTATTTGCTGTTAATCCTGTGTTCTCTGTGTGTGTTTGTAGGAGGCGACTCGAGCGAGCGGTCGTTTACTGGAGCAGTTGACAGAGCTGGGGCAAGAGAAGGAGAAATTACAGCAAGAATTAGAAGAAATGTGCAAGGTACTAAAAAAACAAATAAAAAAAAAAAAAAACAGTCAAGATATCTAGCATTGAGCAACTTTTTCGTATTCAGCGCTATTCACAGCACAGGCTAGCACGGTTCCAAGTGGCGTTTCTAAACAGATATTTAAATACAGATGGAAACTGCTGCTTCCAAAACAGTTTTGTCAGGCGAGAGAAATTAAGAACATAAGAACATAGTTTACAAACAAGAGTAGGCCATTCGGCCCATCTTGCTCGTTTTGGTTGTTAGTAGCTTATTGTATCCAGCGTGGTCAAGTATTGACCGCATAGCAATAGGGGTAGAGTAACAGATCTACAAGCGCATACCAGGAGAACATGCCCCACGCCAGGGTGATGCCAAACCCAGTCTGGGTATGCAGGCCCTGATGAAGTGGCTTGTTAACTCTTTCTCTCTGCCTCTCTCTGGTTGTCAGACTGCAGACAAGCGCAAAGCCATGCTGGATGAGATGGCGATCGGGACGGCGCAGGAGAAGTCGAGACACAAAGAGGAGCTGAGCGACGTGAGGCTGCAGCACGAGAAAGAGGTGCTGAGCATCCGGGCCAAATACGAGAGAGAGCTGAGGGGACTGCACGAGGAGAAGCACAGGACTGAGGAGGAGATCCGAGCACAGCTCCGAGAGGAGAGGGTGAGGAGAGAGAGAGGGAGATCAGAGCACAGCTCCGAGAGGAGAGGGTGAGGAGAGGGAGATCAGAGCACAGCTCCGAGAGGAGAGGGTGAGAGAGGAAGAGATCCGAGCACAGCTCCGAGAGGAGAGGGTGAGAGAGGAAGAGATCCGAGCACAGCTCCGAGAGGAGAGGGTGAGGAGAGAGAGAGGGAGATCAGAGCACAGCTCCGAGAGGAGAGGGTGAGAGAGGAAGAGATCCGAGCACAGCTCCGAGAGGAGAGGGTGAGAGGAGGAGAGAGGAGCACAGCTCCGAGAGGAGAGGAGGAGAGGAGCACAGCTCCGAGAGGAGAGGAGGAGAGAGGAGCACAGCTCCGAGAGGAGAGGGTGAGAGAGGAAGAGATCCGAGCACAGCTCCGAGAGGAGAGGGTGAGAGAGGAAGAGATCCGAGCACAGCTCCGAGAGGAGAGGGTGAGAGAGGAAGAGATCCGAGCACAGCTCCGAGTGGAGAGGGTGAGAGGAGGAGAGAGGAGCACAGCTCCGAGAGGAGAGGGTGAGAGGAGGAGAGAGGAGCACAGCTCCGAGAGGAGGAGAGGAGCACAGCTCCGAGAGGAGAGGAGGAGAGAGGAGCACAGCTCCGAGAGGAGAGGGTGAGAGAGGAAGAGATCCGAGCACAGCTCCGAGAGGAGAGGGTGAGAGAGGAAGAGATCTGAGCACAGCTCCGAGAGGAGAGGGTGAGAGAGGAAGAGATCCGAGCACAGCTCCGAGTGGAGAGGGTGAGAGGAGGAGAGAGGAGCACAGCTCCGAGAGGAGAGGATGAGAGAGGAGGGAGATGAGAGCACAACTGCGAGAGGAGAGGGTGTGAGAGGAGGGAGATGAGATGAGAGGAGGGAGAGGGAGATCAGAGCACAGCTCGGAGAGGAGGAGAGAGTGAGATCCGTGCCTCTGCTGTGTTTCAGGCGCGGAACAGGGAGCTGGAGGGGCTGCAGCAGACAGTGGAGGAGCTGAAGCTGCAGATCCAGTCCATGGAGGGGACCAAGGGCTGGTTTGAGCGCAGACTCCAAGAGGCAGAGGTAGGGACTGCAGCCACTCACTTACCCGGCTATTCAAAAACTAGCGCAGTTACAGCACGCAGCCACCAGGGGTCATTGATGCGCTGTGTAAAAAAAAAAAAGTTATGGTTTTCTTCTATGTTGAATTATTTTGTGAGCTGTAATTATTTTAATTGAACTCATCTAGTTCTGGCATCCCTTCTCTCCTCTTGCAGGAAACCATCGAGAAGAATTTACTGCAAAAGCAAGAAGAGATCAGAAATCTGCATGAAGTGTACACTGCACAGCTACTGGTGTGTCTAAATCCGAGGCTGGGAATTAGACAGCTCTCTGAATGATGTAGCCTTGTAAAGATTCACTTTGCATTATAATAACATTGAATTTATTATACAGTTGGGTGCAAGTTTATTAGAACACTGCAAAATGTGTCGTTTATATACCTGCTTGCATGAAAACACCTCTGGGTGTCAGAATTTCAATTTCCGGTCAGTAATCAGTGATATAGGAACAACAGGCACTCGTGTGTGAAAATGTTAGACCACTTTGTGTCGAAGTGAATTGCATCAATTCAATTAGACAATCATTAATTTGCCTATTTTGACAATGTTCCAGGATTTTCAGTTCCAGTGGTTGGATTTCATATGCACATCAAATCAAAACTACAGAAGCAGTGAGGTGTTCTAGTAAATGTGCACACGACTGTATATATTATACGTAACTGTCTCTCTTCTCTCCCTTTTCTTAGGAGAAGGATGGTGAGACAGAGAGAGCGAAACAGCAGATGGGAGAGGTAGAGAAAGAGAGGGATGATCAAGTGACCACCATCTCCAATCTCAAGCAGGTAAAAATTCCCTTCCTCTTTCTCTGTCTCTGCTCCACCAGCACAGAGCAGAGGGAGGCTGTTCAGAGAGTAGAAGAGCCTCCCTTTCTCTTTCTCTGCTCCACCAGCACAGGGCAGAGGGAGGCTGTTCAGAGAGTATAAGAGCCTCCCTTTCTCTGTCTCTGCTCCACCAGCACAGAGCAGAGGGAGGCTGTTCAGAGAGTAGAAGAGCCTCCCTTTCTCTGTCTCTGCTCCACCAGCACAGAGCAGAGGGAGGCTGTTCAGAGAGTAGAAGAGCCTCCCTTTCTCTTTCTCTGCTCCACCAGCACAGAGCAGAGGGAGGCTGTTCAGAGAGTATAAGAGCCTCCCTTTCTCTTTCTCTGCTCCACCAGCACAGAGCAGAGGGAGGCTGTTCAGAGAGTATAAGAGCCTCCCTTTCTCTTTCTCTGCTCCACCAGCACGGAGCAGAGGGAGGCTGTTCAGAGAGTAGAAGAGCCTCCCTTTCTCTTTCTCTGCTCCACCAGCACAGAGCAGAGGGAGGCTGTTCAGAGAGTATAAGAGCCTCCCTTTCTCTTTCTCTGCTCCACCAGCGCAGAGCAGAGGGAGGCTGTTCATAGCCTCCCTGTAAGACAAGTTCTTGTTTTGATGTCTGCAGGAAATCAAGGACACTGTGGACGGACAGAGAATCCTGGAGAAGAAGGGCAGTTCAGCGGTAAGCCTGTTACCCCGTTTCCACGACCACAACACAGAGCCTCTCCACGGTTAATTTTTTTTGTGTGTGTGTGTGTGTTTTATTCCTGATAAAACACAACGACAAATCCTGGCTGTTTGTTTTGCCTTTTCTTAACCAGATTCCTTTGTATTTGTAATGAGCCTGTGGTTACTGCCAGTTCCGGCATTCCGAGGTCAGCCAAGATTTGGGATTTAAAACCCCCCTGAAACTCTCTTTTGATTTGGGTAGCTGGCTGTGGACAACTGAAGCCTCAGTGTGCCAGGCAGTAGAAACGCAACGCAGTTTCTGTTATGTGAGGAGTCTCTTATTGTCACTTTGATTTTGGGATTAACAACACACACAATACTTGTTTCGGAGACACAAATTAATTGTCTGGAGTAGTCTATTGATTGACAAGGTTAGGACGGCTATTGACCCATCTCCCTGCAGGATTTGAAATGTTAGCAGTATCGACAAAACCAGAGATGGAAAATGTCTGTCTGTCAGTCTGCAGGTAAAACGTCTGTCCAGTGATCGATCAATCACCAAAAATAAAATGAACATAGTCCTTGGCAGTTGCTCTTACAGTAGTTCAAGATAAAATAGTTTCATGCATTTTTATTCACTGTAAAGGTCTCAAATGTGCAGTTGTGAAAGAAGCACATGTTTTTAGCAATGTCGTTTTCAGTGTACTACACAATCATAGGTAGCTTTCAAATTGTGCTGGAGGTGGGATCTTTGGTTTCTGGTATGTGATGTGATGTTTCAAAGGTTCTGACATGTTTTGTTCTCGTGCTCATCAGGGTGTTCCTATATTTCAATTCCAATTTAAAATCAGTTTTCAGGTCCTTCGAAGGAATGGGAATTTCTATTTTAAAGACATGATAATGGTTGTGGTTGTTCAACTGCTTTCATTTGAAGCCAATTTAATTGAACTAACAGTGACTTCAGTTGAAGTAATTTGTTGCCACTTGTTAGAGTGGCAACAAAGTAAATGGTAGTGAAAAATGAAAAACAGGAATTGACCACAACCCTGGTGCTAATTCTCTCCCTCTCCCTCTCCCCCACCCCCTTTCCTGCACCTCCTTCCCCTCCCCTCCCCCAGCTTAAAGATCTTAAGAGACAGCTTCATCTGGAGAGAAAGCGGGCTGACAAGCTACAGGAGAGACTGCAGGAGATCTTAACCAACACCAAAGCCAGGACAGGTACAGCATTTATCTGTCTGCGCCATACCCCTGGGACACAATGCGATACAATACAATACACATGCATTTTTACATAGCTGTACAAAGTTACAAACAAAACGAGACAGCTCCTATGTATAATACACTGTATGTACAGTACACATTTCCACATACAGCTGTGGCCAAAAGTTTAGCATCGCCCTGTAGAATTAACTAATTTTGCTTCATAAAGTCGAATGAAAAATGTTGAATAATGTTACCTTGTTAACATACTGAATTACACACCGCTCTGTAGCTTTCTATATACATGGGATAGGGAGACAAAACCTCCAAGGACTGTTTCTCCTCATCGCGCTGCAGCGAACCCTGCCAGGCGCCCAGCGAGCTCAGAGCGGACACCTGCAGGGCTTGTCCTCCAGGGGGCAGTAGCTCGCTGACATCCGCTCTCGAGTTCCTGGGTTTGAAAGAGGAAGCTGGCTCAATCGTGGGATCGGAGGACGCTCGCTGAACATTCAGTTCTACTGAGCAGCTGTGCGGGGAATTGCTACGTGAAGGGGAACAGATAATTGGACATTCAAAATTGGGGGTAAAATAATTGGGAACTCCAAATTTAAAACAATAATTAAAAAAAAAAAAGTCTGATTTACAGTATGTGGAATTGCAATAACGGCATGTTAATTCTGCATTTCATCACAATTTGATCCAAGGTTTTCCTAATTAGCGGGGATAAAAATGCAGGCAGTTAACCAACATTTGTGCCATTCCTGGCTTGAGAAAATACCCTTGGCTGCAAAACACAATGAAAAATCAGACAGCTGAGTTACAGCCTTTTGCGCAGTGCTGGCTGCATGAACTGTGTGATTTTAATTAAAGCACTTAAAAAAGAGTTTGCGAAACTAGGGTACCTAATGTGTGTAACTAATGTAGCAGTAATAAAAGATGAGAGAGAAACCTCGATTCTGTACCCGATCCTTCAGTAACAACTGAAAACAGACATCAGCTTGTTACATATTATAAGTCCCCATTGGGACCGATAAGCAACACTTATAATTATGCTGAGGGTGTAGATCTCTCACTCAGAATGTCAATGACTTTCTAAACGAAGAAACAGCTGCTTCGGTTTGTGGTGATCGCTGCTTTTCTTAAACCGCGACCGGAGTATCAGCCCCTGATTTCTGTAGAGAGCTCGCTCTGAATAATCAGATCATTGAATAAGCAGCTCATCCAGCTCTATGCTCTTAGTAAATATGAAGGTCAATTCAAATGCGCCTTTTTTCAATTTTAAACCACCAAAAAAAAGGCCCTGTTTCTTGGAGATTTGGTTTGCGTGTCACAAGACAGCCTTTAACATCAAATTCAGCAGTCACACATTCCTCATTCAAGAAGGCTTAATTTGGTTGCCCTTGAAGAGGCTGCAGGGAGGGAGGGAGAGAGAGAGAGAGAGAGAGAGAGAGAGAGAGAGAGAGAGAGAGAGAGAGAGAGAGAGAGAGAGAGGCACGTGTGCCCTGTCGATCGATGGCAGCTCTCGTTTCTGTTCCCTCTCTCCCTCCCCTCTGATAATGGCCTTTGATTGTGTCTGTCTCTCTGATAGTCACGTCAGTTTGACCTACCTAGATATCACAAGCTCGGATACAGCAAGCGTTGCATAAAATCAGGCGCCAACATTTTAAAGTTGTGATTACCCAAGCATTTTCAAATCCATTTTCTGACCTCTTATCATTCTGCTTCAGATGTCATTTCATGATTCTTTTTTTTTTTTTTTTTTTTTTTTACATTTCCCTTGCTTTTTCAGTGGTTCTTTTTACATTTTTAAATTACATACACACAATCTTATAATACAGACTTAAACATTCACACATATATAAATCTATTCCCACAAGCCATACCCAGAGTTTTCACATGCTTTTTAATATGCTTTACCAGACCTCTCTGTGCTTTACAATGCTTCCCTATGCTTTACCAGACCTCTCTGTGCTTTACAATGCTTCCCTATGCTTTACCAGACCTCTCTGTGCTTTACAATGGCCAATGTTGCCGAAATTCTTTATTGAAGAGCAGCTCTTAGACTTGCAGTCACCTTAACAAAGACTTCGCACAAACTCAAAAGAGAAAATACACGAATAACTGCAGCGAGAACCACTGGGGATGATTGCAAACGTTGTAATAAGTTAAAAAATACCAACTGTTCAAAGACACATGATTGTTTGTGTGTGTGTGTGTGTGTGTGTGTGTGTGTGAGAGTGAGTGATCGTAGTTTTCACTGAGCATATGGAGTAAAGAGCCGCTTGCAATATTGATAAGAGTCTCTTCTCCTGCGGTTTGAAAATGTATCACAGACTGCAAATAGGAAGAGCTCCAACAATGAGCTACTCAAACCCACTGCCTTCCACACTGCCGCCCAGCGCTTTCTTTATCTAACCACTGAGATCCTCAAACCCACTGCCTTCCACACTCCAGCCCAGTGCTTACCCTAACCACCGAGCTCCTCAAACCCGCTGCCTTCCACACTGCAGCCCAGCGCTTTCTTTATCTAACCACTGAGCTCCTCAAACCCACTGCCTTCCACACTGCAGCCCAGCGCTTTCTTTATCTAACCACTGACCTCCTCAAACCCGCTGCCTTCCACACTGCAGCCCAGCGCTTTCTTTATCTAACCACTGAGCTCCTCAAACCCGCTGCCTTCCACACTGCAGCCCAGCACTTTCTTTATCTAACCACTGACCTCCTCAAACCCGCTGCCTTCCACACTGCAGCCCAGCGCTTTCTTTATCTAACCACTGAGCTCCTCAAACCCGCTGCCTTCCATACTGCAGCCCAGCTCTTTCTTTATCTAACCACTGAGCTCCTCAAACCCGCTGCCTTCCACACTGCAGCCCAGCGCTTTCTTTATCTAACCACTGAGCTCCTCAAACCCCACTGCCTTCCACACTGCAGCCCAGCGCTTTCTTTATCTAACCACTGAGCTCCTCAAACCCGCTGCCTTCCACACTGCAGCCCAGCGCTTTCTTTATCTAACCACTGAGCTCCTCAAACCCGCTGCCTTCCACACTGCAGCCCAGCGCTTTCTTTATGCCTTTTCTTTCTTTCTGTTCTTATGAGAGGCCCAAAGATGAATCAGTGAATATTTTATGGAGTCCCAAAGGCTGCCTCAGGGATCTGAGGTCGGCCTGGACTAGCTGAGTTTTCTCGCACTGCTTCTTGGCAAAGCCAGGTTATTTTCTTCACGGCAGCTATAAGTTAGACTCCTTAAAATGCAATGGCTGCTGTCTGAAAAGTGGAGTTCCAGTCATTCTAGTGTAGGACACCAGTGGTTTAGTTAACAGTGGAATGCAGCCTTTTAAAAATGATAGATTCACTCTCCCTGTGCAGCAGGTATTAGAGACCCCCACACCCTGACACCCCCACACTGTAGATTCACACTCCGCTCCCTGGGATCAGCCTAGTTGCCTTTCTCTGTAGCTGCTAAAGTGGAATGATATATTTTTTCTTGTGACCGAAGGCAATGCACAAATGAAAATGAATCACACACACACACAGTCTACTGCACAGAAGAACATTTCTCCCCCACGTTTCAGATAGAGACTTTCATATTTGCAGGGTGATGTACACGCGCTTTATTCATGCATTTGAGTTTGTTCCCCTGCTCCTTCTAAAACGTGACTTTCTAATGGAATCGATAAATCATCGTCGCAAATCAAGCAGATAGTAAAACCTGGAATGTGTGAAACTGCTACGCAATAGGAGTCTTATTTCCATGCCTGTATAGTGAAACGAGGAATGAATCAAACCACCGTGCAGTAGTCTTATTTCCATCCCTGCACGGAGAGGTATGGTAAAGCATATTAAAAAAACACAGCAAGCCATGGTTAACTGTAATAAAAGCAGAGTATATGCATGCACATTTACTGTGATCGGGGTTCTAGTGCCGCCCCCATCCCTGTCTCTCACACTCTGCTCCTGTGTTATGTCAGGTCTGGAGGAGCTGGTCCTGTCTGAAATCAGCTCTCCCAGCCACACGCAGACAGGAGACAGCAGCAGCATCTCCTCCTTCAGCTACCGCGAGATGATGAAGGAAGGAACAGCAACACAGAGCAGCAGCAAGGTGCAGTACCCTCTTCTGGCCACTGGGGGCGGGGGGGTGGAATCAATTTTCTTACATTATTATTTTCTGGTATTATTATTATTATTTTATTTCTTAGCAGACGCCCTTATCCAGGGCGACTTACAATTGTTACAAGATATCACATTATTTTTTACATACAATTACATTATTTTTTACACATTTATACAGCTGGGTTTTTACTGGAGCAATCTAGGTAAAGTACCTTGCTCAAGGGTACAGCAGCAGTGTCCCCCCACCTGGGATTGAACCCACGACCCTCCGGTCAAGAGTCCAGAGCCCTAACCACTACTCCACACTGCTGCTATTACATAATTAGTTCAAAATCTAACATGAAATACTACTGTACTACTATTATGGCTTCCGCTATAGAGGTGTTTTTTTTTGCGATATCATTTTGTAGTTTCTTTGATTTAGATGATGCTAAATAAAAGATCGAAATTATGTTCACATAGTTTTAGTGGGGCAGCAATTAATCGATGCATCGGTTATTGATCATCTGCCCTTAAATTTCCCGAGCTTCGATTACATATTGGTGAATCGATGCATCAAATTAGAACCCAGTTTGAAGTCTCCCTTTGGTTTGCATTAAAACCTTGAGTGTGGATATACCGCATGTAAAATTAGCTGCTTCACTGGTGAGTTGATGCCTTTTCTTTTTCACTAAAAAGTGACAAGAACACAGGATACCTTTTTTATGTTATGCGTAACAATTTCAGAAGAATGCCAATATTAAATCTGCCTGTTACCTTTTGTTTCAAAGTATGTTGCGTTTGGATTATGTGGCAATATTATATGAAAAGAAGCTGAATTTAGTACAAGAGTTAAATTAGTCAGGATTTGTGAGATTTAATTAAAATGCTTAGCTTTGAGCATAACAATGTAAACCGTAATGAACAACCACAGTTCAGATGGAAATGACTTATGTTTAAAATTTGGTTTTTTAAATTATTATTACAATGTTAAATGGACAGCGGATGCAACACGTCTTTTTAAAAAAATAATTATTCCACTTTGAATGTAAGTCGTGCCTTTTTGTTTAACTATTAAACTATTTAACTATAGCAGCATATGTTATACTGGCTGACTAATTTCCCTCTCTCTCTCCCTCTCTCTCTCTCTCTCCAGTCGAACACAGGCAGCCCCCAATCTCAGCGCCCTGCAGAGCTGTCTGATGATGAGGTGGGGGAGCTGTTTCAGAGGCTGGCTGAGGTGCAGCAGGAGAAGTGGATGCTCGAGGAGAAGGTAGACCATCTGTAGTGTCCATCTCCACCACTGAGCCACATGGGCTAGCAAACATCATTAATATAGTGGCATCTCCACCACTGAAACACATGGGCTAGCAAACATCATTAATATAGTGGCATCTCCACCACTGAAACACATGGGCTAGCAAACATCATTAATATAGTGGCATCTCCACCTCTGAAACACATGGGCTAGCAAACATCATTAATATAGTGGCATCTCCACCACTGAAACACATGGGCTAGCAAACATCATTAATATAGTGGCATCTCCACCACTGAAACACATGGGCTAGCAAACATCATTAATATAGTGGCATCTCCACCACTGAAACACATGGGCTAGCAAACATCATTAATATAGTGGCATCTCCACCACTGAAACACATGGGCTAGCAAACATCATTAATATAGTGGCATCTCCACCACTGAAACACATGGGCTAGCTAAAGAAATGGAAATTTACCAACATAGCCATTGGTTTGCAGACATCAAGCGAGTTTCCTTCCAGGTTGAGATTTGAATACCAGTCACCTGACCATCTTACTGTTTCAGGTGAAACATCTGGAAGTGAGCTGCTCATCAATGGCGGATGATATCTGCAACAAAAGCGCCATCATCGAGACTTACGTCATGGACAGCAGAATAGGTACAGTACCTTACCTGCCTGTTGCTTCAGGGCTGGTAATAAGACTCCCGTTGCACAGCAGTGTGATCCATTCCTGGTTTCACTAGTTTAATAATAAGACACACCTGAGCTTGTTACCTGTGCACCCCGTGGCAAATCAAGCTGGTAGTAAAACCTGAATGGTAGGAGTTTTCTTTCCATCCCTGTGATTTGAAACTCACTGTTTTCTAAAGTGTTCAAACTGTTAACCTCTTCAATGCGTTTGAGGTCTAGAGAAGGGTTAGTCTTTGTAATTTCAAAAGGAGTTGGCAGTTCTGGAAAATATAGCGTTCCCCGTCCCCACGTCTTGCTACAACTGTTTAAATAACGGACCTGTCATTTTTATTTTCATTGTTAGCATCCTGACAGCTTTTTACGCTTATAACTTTAAAGTCTGTTTCAGAGCTCTTTTCAAAATGTCTGCTGTAGTGCACTGGGGTTTGAGATCTGTCCTCTAAATCACTGCAGGAAGAAAAAAAACATAACAAGGAGTGCTCTGGCTTTTCTGTTCTGTACCACATCATGGATCGTTATCGCTGTGTTACCTGTTTGACAATGTGGGTAATAATCTTGACGCTATCAGTGCACTGGAGCTGGGATTTTGAGAAGAGTAAAGCCTATAGAGGTGTGTTGAAGCTTGTAAGCTGCCCAGGGCTGCGTTGTCCTCCGACGCTGTAGCTCTGAGGCGGCTGCACGGTGAGTCTGCAGAGTGTAAAGAAGCGGGCGGCTGACGGCACACGCTTCGGAGGACAGCGTGTGTTCGCTCGCCTCCCGAGTCAGCCTAAAAATAATTGGACATTTACTAAATAGGGGAGAAAGCAATAAATAATAATTGGCGACCACTAAATAAAAAAAAAAAAAGGACAGTTAACTGTAAAATGAAGCTACTCTTTGTTAACTCCTTTTAGTTTTTTATGGGTTATTACAGTTATTAAGGTTGTTCTTTGTCCAAGGGATTCTAGTTTTGATGGATGGTACAGAAAGATGCAGAAAGGTCTATGAGGCTGTGGAGAGAGGAAACGGGCAGAGAGAAAGAGAGGTGAAGGAGGAGAAGTTTTTGCTGGTATGGCTCAAATTGCTGCTTCACTAAAGCCATGAATATTTTATGACTCTTAAAAATAATCCACTGCAGACAGGAGACTATTTGGAAAGGAATAAGAGCCCTGTGTAATTTTGGGAGCAGCGTTTTTTCATTGTATAGATAATTATACGTTAATATACAGCAGACCCTGATATCTATGTCATACAGCCCTCTGAAATGTCTTTATAATATACAGCACTAGACCCTGATATTGATGCGATCCAGCCCTCTGAAATGTCTTTATAATATACAGCACTAGTCCCTGATATTGATGCGATCCAGCCCTCTGAAATGTCTTTATAATATACAGCACTAGACCCTGATATTGATGCGATCCAGCCCTCTGAAATGTCTTTATAATATACAGCGCTAGACCCTGATAGTGATGCGATCCAGCCCTCTGAAATGTCTTTGTAATATACAGCACTAGACCCTGATATTGATGCCATCCAGTCCTCTGAAATGTCTTTATAATATACAGCGCTAGACCCTGATATTGATGCGATCCAGCCCTCTGAAATGTCTTTATAATATATAGCACTAGACCCTGATATTGATGCGATCCAGCCCTCTGAAATGTCTTTATAATATATAGCACTAGACCCTGATATTGATGCGATCCAGCCCTCTGAAATGTCTTTATAATATATAGCACTAGACCCTGATATTGATGCGATCCAGCCCTCTGAAATGTCTTTATAATATATATAGCACTAGACCCTGATATTGATGTGATCCAGCCCTCTGAAATGTCTTTATAATATATAGCACTAGACCCTGATATTGATGTGATCCAGCCCTCTGAAATGTCTTTATAATATATAGCACTAGACCCTGGTATTGATGTGATCCAGCCCTCTGAAATGTCTTTAGAATATATAACACTAGAACCTGATATTGATGCGATCCAGCCCTCTGAAATGTCTTTATAATATATAGCACTAGACCCTGATATTGATGCGATACAGCCCTCTGAAATGTCTTTATAATATACAGCACTAGACCCTGATATTGATGCGATCCAGCCCTCTGAAATGTCTTTATAATATATAACACTAGACCCTGGTATTGATGCGATCCGGCCCTCTGAAATGTCTTCATAATATATAGCACTAGACCCTGATATTGATGCGATCCAGCACTCTGAAATGTCTTTATAATATACAGCACTAGACCCTGATATTGATGTGATACAGCCCTCTGAAACTTCTTTAGAATATATAGCAGACCATCATAGGATAGACATTAGGTATTATTGGAGATTATAAATGACATTTCTATTCTAGCTTCAGAAACAGATGCAGCCCAGCGCTTTCTTTATCTAACCACTGAGCTCCTCAAACCCGATGCCTTCCACACTGCAGCCCAGCGCTTTCTTTATCAAACCACTGAGCTCCTCAAACCCACTGCCTTCCACACTGCAGCCCAGCGCTTTCTTTCTTTCTTTCATTCATTCTTTCTTTCTTTCATTCATTCTTTCTTTCTCTAATCACTGAGCTCCTCAAAGACCATCTGTTGTCACGTTTTGTAAACAAGCAAGTTTAAAACCCTTCTCCGCATGTTGTCAGGTCAGTTTGGGGGCGAGTGAAAGACTTTCAGATATTTACCCTAGCAAATGATTTGGTAACCTTTTTCCTCAGTGCCTGGGTTTGAAAAAATAAAAAATAATAAAATAAATACGACCGAAAAGTCAGTACAGTAACAGGTTAATAATTCCTTCTCCCTCCTTCTCTATCCTTCTTGCGCTTGGCTCTGTGTTTTTAATTTCATGACTGAGCGGTTTAACATTTAATGGCATTCTTGCTTCTGTTATAGTGGACACCTTTAATTGTAAATATTGTGTTCTACAGCTTGAGGACTCCTCCGATCGTGGCTGGCTTCTTGCCTTGGTAATTGTTTTTTAATTTGGTGGCATGTGACGCATGTAGAACTGGTCTGTAAGCGTCTGAAAGGACCTGCTTGGTTTTATGTAAGACTGCAGACCGCATTACAAAAATCCCTATCAGTTTACCTCTTCGAAATGAATATCTATACGGTGCAATGCAGTTTTCTTTTTATATAGCGCTGTATATAAAAGCACATGGGCTGTGGCGCTCCCGTGGGTCTGTTTCTCCTCATCGCGCTACAGCGCCCCCGACTCGATCAGTGAATGTTGCATTATTCGAGAGGAGTGTTAAGACTCAAGCGTGCCCTGGTCCTGAATCATTCAGAGCAGCTGCTGTCAGCTCTCATCGTGCCATTAGCAGCTCCCCTCTCTGTCTCTCTTCCCCCTCTCCTATCCCCTCACAACCCATTCCTTCTAAATTGACCCGACACCCGGTCTTGGGGTTCAGAACCCATCCTTATTTAATGTGCTGCTGAAGCATCTCTGCCACTGTGTTAGTACACTAATCTCGCACTCTGTAGGTCATAGATGGACAGTTGGGAGTTGTCCAGACACCTATAGGGAGAGGAAGAGCTTATTTTTGTTAAGCGCGATGGGTGTGAGTCGCAGGGAAAGTGCTGTAAAAGGGGATTTGAAGTGTCCGTGCGTCCGTCCATGACACCTGATGAACGCGACCTCTTTGTTGACTTTTCTCATAGGCGTCTTGGGCTTGGTTTGATCAACCTGGATTGCACCATGAAAGATGTTTGAAGTTCCCATGACCTTGTCTTTTTAAAACGCTTTTGAATCAGACTCGTTCGTTTCCAATTAGGAGCCGATCAGAACAATTTCAGTTTGGACGCAAGAAGCGAGTTTTAAATTTGCAGAACAAATACAAGGAGGCAGAATGTGAATACACCGTCAGGGACATGGGTGGTGAATTCATTTATAAATAGCAATTATACAAAAACGTGATGCATGCATGTTATTTTGTGCCTGATTTCAGATTGTAGACTGTAGACGGAACCAGCTTGCAATTGAGTTTTACACACTGGTTTCATGGTGGTGGTTGAAATATGGCTTTACTATTTAGGATAACCACAGATAGGAAGTTGATTAAAACTAGTGCTGCAAAACATAATAAAAATCCAGCTGGCTGGAGTATACTGCTTCCAGTTGGCCGTGCAATTGATAACCAGACAGTGTCTAATGAGGACCACTGAGTTAAAACAGATTTGGTCCGCTGCTGATGGAAATGAATGAGTCGGATTTCAAATCAAGTCATTCCCAGTGGCAGATGGGAAACTTAGTGGATAATAGCTTTGTCAATCATTTCCACACTAGACTTTTTTGGGGGGAAAACGCACTGCGTTTTAAATCACAGGGACTCAAATCTCTATTTTCAGATCTCCCACTATCTCTGTCTGGGTGGCTGATCAGCGTGCAAGCGGGGAGCATTGCATTGCTGCGGGAAGATAGGAGCTTGGTTCAGTCGGGAGTCATTTATAGCTCAGGAAACCATTAAAACTTCTCTCCAGCGGAGAGCACTTTGCTTGGATTGAGTCCGAGGGTCAGCTGCCTCCTTGCTCCTCACCAGAGACCGGTGGTCCATCTATAATCCTCTCTCTTGCCTCCTGTCTGACTGAAGAGAAATACAATCGGATATCCGCAGTCCAGCTTTAACACTATAAAGATGAGAAATGTGCTTTTGTCCGTTTAGCCTCAGATGGACAGAGCCTGGTTTGTTTAATCAGGGGTGGCCAATCTTGACCCTTCCACTGCTGGTCTTTGTTCCAACCCTGTTCTAAATTGCTTATTTGAACCCTCCAGGACCGTGATTGATGATTGGACCCTCCTTGTCTTAAAGCAAATGCCAACGTAAAATCGATTTAAGAACTAGCAGCTACATTTCTGGAACCCTGCTAATATTATCATACAATATAGAGTAGGGATCGAGCGATTTGCTTATTTGACAGATTTAGCTGAGGTGCGAATAAAGTCATCTAGTCAAAATAGTAATAAATCATGCATTTGATAAGGCCTGGTGCTCTATTTGTGAATGATTCATAACACTTTGCTGTTTTATGTACTGCATCTTAAAGCTGCTTTGGGGAATTTTAAAAACGATTTGTTAATGTTCTGCAATGTCATTTTAATGTTTAAACTGAACTTCTTTTTGTTTAATCGCTTTTCTGAGGTCGACTGCCACTTTTACTGTTTGACTAGTCGAGTATTCAGTGCCATCCCAAATATAGACCTAGCTGTGTGCACAGCTTGTTGACAATGTGTCTTTGAAGCTGATGAATGGAAATCTCCGTTTCAAGACTATCTCTGATCACTGGCTCCAAAGATGCTTTGTTACTTTGCCGTTGTTTACTGATAAAACTCCCTGAACAAGGAGAACGAACCAGCGCTGCTGGTAGTGAATTATTCGTGTTGTCTGTCCTGGGCTAAAAATGTATTTCTGCTAATTTTAGTGTAGAAAGACAATGCATTGTGCTCTCGAGTTCCTGGGTGTGGAAGAGGAAGCTGGCTCGATTGTGGGATCGGAGGACGCTCGCTGAACCTTCACCTCTCCTGAGCAGCTGTGCTGCGGTGAAGGGGAACAAAATTATTGGACATTCGAAATTGAGGAGAAAATTGGGGGTAAAATAATTGGGCATTCTAAATTTAAAACAAAAATAAAAAAAAAGAGTCTGATTTACAGTATGTGGAACAACTTCTTGCAATAACAGCATGCTAATTCTGCATTTCATCACAATTTGATCCAAGTTTTTCCTAATTAGTGGGGATAAAAATGCAGGCAGTTAACCAACATTTATTTGTGCTATTCCTGGCTTGAGAAAATACCCTTGGGGGGTAAAATTAATTGGGCGCTTTTAAATTAATTCATAAAAAAAGAAATAGAAATTCCAACATTTTTTTGGTTACCTTTGGAAAGCACAGTCCCATTAATAATAGACATGGGGGTGTGTTAGCCAAACTTCTGATTGATGATTGCAGATCATCAAAATCTAAGCCAGTGTGCTTGGAGAATGAAGCTGCTGCAAGAACAATTACCTCAGTACCGCTCTTGCCTCTCCCCGTGAATAATTCAGATCGCGGAGAGAGGGAGAGCGAGAGAGGAATTGGCTTCTTCAGTCTAAGAATGCATTACTAATCGAAGCGCAGTGAGAGGACACGTGTGCACGTGTGTGTGGATGAACCCGCAGGCAGTCTTTAGGAGAGGACTGACTTTCTGATTTATTATTTAGAGGGAGTACGTAAAGACCCTTTTCTCAGTTGCAACTCTTGCCAGTGAAATCTGAATCAATAGGAGATTACTGTTTACCTCCAACTAAATGCGTGTAGTTCCTTGCTTTTAAAACTCGCCCTGTCATCTGAA